>BMAW01034875.1:3364232-3408637 GCA_019974015.1 Nephila pilipes | reverse complement strand
AAGAACCGAGAAAAATATATCCGAATATTAATGATTTCAGCTTTGATATAACGCGATCAATATATTAAATAAATCTTTGATATTCCTAATTAGAATGATATAACGAAATAGATATAACAATCAATATATTAAATAAATCTTAGATATTCCTGAATTATTTGCTTGACTGATTGCAAATTTGTTTAATATTCCTGAAATATTGTTTTTTATAATTCAAGCTTTCATTCAAAAATTGGAAGGTAATCAATTTATGGTTGTTTTCAAGTTAAACCGTTCTTACAAACTTAATGCTCGCTTGCTGTACTATGCATACCAAAATACAAAACGCATGGCTACAGCAAGCAATGCAGCAGCAAATGCAAAAGTATATAAAAGAGCAATATATATATATATATATATATATATATATATATATATATATATATATATATTATAACTCTAAAATGTCTGTATTAACCAATGTATTTAAATTTATGTAATTTAAAGAATTGTAGTTTGAAATACAACTTTATATTTACCGACAAATGATAAAAGAACGAGAAAAATATATCCGAATATTAATGATTTCAGCTTTGATATAACGCGATCAATATATTAAATAAATCTTAGATATTCCTAATTAGAATGATATAACGAAATAGATATAACAATCAATATATTAAATAAATCTTAGATATTCCTGAATTATTTAGCTTTGACTGATTGCAAATTTGTTTAATATTCCTGAAATATTGTTTTTTTATAATTCAAGCTTTCATTCAAAAATTATGAAGGTAATCAATTTATGGTTGTTTTCAAGTTAAACCGTTCTTAATAAACTTAATGCTAATTATTTGCACCAATTATGATTTTAAATTAAAATTTAACATTTTTTCGAAAAAACTATTTACTACTTGTTACTAAATTTAAAACAGAAATATTAGAACGCAGGAAAAGCATTATTATTAAAACTGTAATTTTTTTGCTTAAGAAAAAAATCATATTTCAGATTTTACCTTGATAAGAAAACTGGATTCAAGATATTTATAAAATAAAAGTCAACGTTTTAAAACACAATTAATGATTTTGTCGTACTTTTATATTAATCTTAACTGGGATTAAATATCTGTTTTAATGAAAAAAATACACCCCATAAAGGTTTGATAAATTCAATTATTTACTGCTGTTTATAAGAAAAAAAATTTATGCTTAGATCTTGTTTTTCATAATATGCTTTTCCTCTAAATTGTGGCTTTATAATTAGCGATTTACAAATTAAAAGGCAACTAGAGAAAAATACGAAATACTTACATGAAAAATAAGATAATTTTGGACATGTTCCTCCATAAGATCGTGTGATATTGGTGTCGACTGGTCACACAAACTAGTGTCGTCGTTGTTTCCGTCGAGTCATGTCTCCGAGTCCTGATGCCACTTGTTGATGAGCGTAAAATCTGTGGAGAATCCAAGTCCTCCTGTAGGCAAATGTTGAAGTTTAATGAGAGAGGTGCCTAATCTGGTGTCATCGTCTTCACTTGACCGAGGCTCTAAATTACGAAGTCCAACAACCCTTGCACCGCCTCCAAATGTGAGGTTAAAAAAAAATCACTGAGACCATTTGGTAATATTAGAAATTTATAGACATGATATGTTGTATTTTTCTCATCAGATTTATTTCTTTATTCCGAAGATCTGTTTGCTATGTAGTATTAGTTTTGAAAGAGATTAATAATAATGGAAATTAGTAAACGTCCAATAATTTAAAATCCTTATACACTGCTCAAAACAATTAAAGGATATTTTAAGTCTTATATAAAATAGCTGTATAAGCTAATTTTGTTTTTGCAGAAAATGGAAGATGAGAGTCACAAATGCAAATTTTTTTCATTTTCAAACTTCGGAGTATGCAAATTTTGAGTCTGACGTCAAAAATGACGCTTTAGCGGCAGGGAATGAAATTTGCCCTTCAATTTAACGAAAGACAAAGCGAAAAAGAATGATCGACATTCAATAAGTGTGTTGTTTCGATGATTGCGGTGTCTCAAAGAAGACATTTAACCGATTCAGAAGGCGGGAGAATTGTTGGACAGTTAGGGGGGGGCAAACACAATCCGAAGTAGCAGAAGCTATTGGAGTTGCACAAAGTGTGATTTCCAGAATCTGGAACCGTTTCTTGGAGACTAGAAGTGCAGGGGGAAGACCAGGGCAAGGTTGAAGACGTGCAACAACGCCCAATGAAGATAGATATTTAACACTAACGGCTCGGAGACACCAAAATATGAATGCCACTCTTCTTCAGCAACACCTTTGCTCAGCTACTGGCACCACAATTTCAACTCAAACTGTCCGAAACCGGCTTTATGCTGTAGGACTGTATGCTCGCCGTCCAATGATATGTGTTACACTAAGAGCAAGGCACCGTCGCGCCCGTAGGGAGTGGGCAACCGAGAATGTGAACTGGAGAAGAAATGAATGGCACAATGTTCTTTTCTCTGATGAGTCCCGTTTTTCTGTTCATCCTGATAATTGGCGTATTTTTAACTGGAGGGATGGTGGCGCTAGAAATAATCCTGCATTTGTGCTAGGAAGTTTCAGATTTGGCTGAGGTGGAGTGATGGTCTATGCTGGCATCTCCATTGATGGGCGCACCGATCTCTACATCATTCGAAATGGAGCTCTGACCGGTCACCGATATAGGGATGAAATCTTAAGACCTATTGTAGTCCCGTACGCAGCAGCAATTGGAGATGACTTCATCTTAATGGACGACAACTGCAGGCCATATCGGCCAACTTTGTGGGTGATTTCCTTTTCGAGGAGGGAATCGTAGGAATGGAATGGCCAGCATGTACTCCGGACATGAACCCAATAGAACACGTTCGGCCGACGAGTTGCTAGCCGCCTACCTCTTCTGGAGGAGTGGGATGGAATACCCCAGCTCCTCATAAATAGTCTCATTAACTCCATGCCTCAAAGGTGTTCAGCGTTGCTGGCCGTCCGGGGAAACCATACCCCCTATTAAATACTTTTTTCTTTCAAGTAAATACCCTTTTTTATTCGTTTTTTCTCAAATGCACAAATTGTCTTTCCCCCCCTTTTCTGTCCAAAAGCTAAGTAAAATGCCTTTCTTTCTGCTAAACATGCTTGATTTTTTTTCTTATATAGCCTACCACGTCTGTCGATCATGTATCAATCATATAAACAATTCCCCAGCCGCTTAATCCACCCAAAAACTCAATATCCTCTAATTGTTTTGAGCAGTGTATATTAACTGCATTCTTTTCTCAGAATGAAGATCTTTCTGAAATTTGTCACTTTATTTACAAAACACAATTACGTATGACTGAATAATGATTAATGAAGAGAATTCAGATTTCTTTGCTAATGATTATTATTTATTTTTGTTCTATAATTTCTCATTAATATATTAATTTTTTCCTTTAAAAAAAGGTCTCATGATGCAAAAATATATCGTAACATAAATCCTGTTTTTTATTTTTGTTTTTCAACTCTAGAATATTTTTAAGTTTATTTAAACTTGCTCAATTTTATTACTAGTTACATTAAATTTTATTTCTTTCTATATTGTACACGCCGTTCTCACAGAAAGTTTACTTTTTCTGAGGCTATCAGATTACCCTTCATTTCCTGAAAATCTAATGACAAGTTTTCCACTGTGATTAATTAATGTAAAAATAAGTTCCTCAGCTGCTTCTCTGTTTTTGTTATTTAATTCCCGGAACATGGCACAATTTTATTAAAACATTTTTACTTGCTCTGATAATAGATCAATGATTGATAATGCAGAAATGGTAAAATAAAAAGTAAGTTATATGAAAAGAGGAATCAAAGTATTTATTTGTAATCAGAAGCGCAGAATTTAAAATCATAGAATCCCCAAAAGAAAGGAAAATTACTTTGAACATTCAACTAGAATTACTTTTTTTATTTGACTTTATTTCAGTTGACGTTGTCAGTTTCTGAATTCTAAAACAGAAAATGAACTTATCAATGCGAAATTTATGTGAATTTTCCTACAGTAGTAAGATTAATTGCTTTTTTAATGACCGTTTTGGAATAAAAATTTCTGAAGTTGCTTTTTCTTCTTTATTTTTAAGCGTTAGAAATATATTTTATAATTTATCTAAGTTATAACGAAATGTAACATTTAACGTTTACTGAAATGATTTTTTAAGCCCAATAACCTTTGGTTCAAGTAGATGTGAACATTTTTGGAGCACAGTATTCTAAAAAAGATTTATGCTTGAACATATCTATTGAAGCCTTTTGCAAAGGAAAATATATTGGTTTATAAATAAGAACATTAAAATAAAAATGGAATATCTGAGTGTAATTAAAGTTATTTATATCAATGTATATATATCATAAAAATATTTGTGAAAGGCTTTTAAATAGCAACTTTAAAAATTAAGCTTAAAAGTAGATATTTTTTGCAAGAAAACAGTGAGGGTGGTTGATGAAATATAATTTATATAGTGATTCTAATTTGAATATCTTAGACGAAGTTTTCATAACATATTCTATCATGCTTTATATTCTGAACTCTTTCTCTCATATTTTATAGATGTTTCGTAAACTTTAGTTTAACAAAAAAAAAAAAAAAATGAAACTCTAAGAATGTCAATGCGAGGAGCTTTTTCATGCGTCTAACAATCTTGAAAGAGTGAAGTATTACAGAAAAATGAACACTCTCATCTGAAGAAAATATATTCCTGTTCAGAATGATATGGATTTACCACAAAAAATGTATGTTATTTGAATGAGTTACTACCCTCCTACATTTGGAAAAATATTCTTGTTCGTATATTACAGGTTACACTTATCTTTAATTTTCTTTTCATCTCTCCCGGATAGTGAAAATGACAAAGAAACCATTGTGGAAAATTATTTTCTTGTTAGTACGGTATTTTCTCTTTAGGAGTGAGTTAAGTTTCTAGATGAATGAATGCGAATTTTTTTTCCAGATTCTTCAATAAAAGGCAGAAATGAAAGAAAAAAAATCATGTTCTAATTATAAGACCACTTATGAAGCTACTTTTCTGGGCAATGTTTCATGCAGTTAGTATTTATATTGAGCAAAAGACCAATGAAATTTTTGGAAAGCTGTTTGTTTTACTTTCATTGTCATTTTCTTTACCACTTTAATGGATATAAGAAAACAAATCAATATTTTTTAAAATCAAAGAAACTGTTTTATAAAATATAATACTATTTTTATTCTCTGAAAATAGTTGAAATACTTTTTATTTACCCAAGATTGCACGAGAATCAAGAACAACAAAATCAATTTAAATTATAGAACTTTTATAATTATTTGAATTTCATATCACAATAATAATTTTGGTTATTGTGATTACGATATAATATATAGAACATGTCACATATTTAGTTTTAGGTAACTTGAAATAATTTCAACAAATACATAATAATTTCTGTAAATTTATTCATTAGAAATTTGTTTAATATATTTTAATAGTTCTTTCGTAACAAATTATTTTTGAATTAAATTACATCTTAACTTCAGATAAATATTTTGAACATTTTGTTGAATTTCTTTAAAATTTAACTTCTTAAAATTTCTATTACTATTAATTATCATATAATTACCGATCTATGTTTGAAATTTCTTTCTTCTTTCAATTTTGAGGAAAATGCATTGTGAAAGGAAGGTTAGTTTCAAAAAACTGACATGAAATAAAAAAGTATCCACCAAAGTATTCTACGGATGAATATGTTTTCAACAGTTTTAACAAGATTTTACAAATACTAATTATACTTACCTTAGTGCTGCAAATCTTGTTAACAACTTTTGTTGAGAGTAAAAAACTAAAAAAATTATTAAACCGGTGAAATTTTTCTGAGATGGTGACGTTCGACCTAATAACAGAAAAGTCAGAAAGTAACTAAGTTAATATAAAATTTCAATCAGTGGGCTCTTTGTAGAAAAAAGAAATAAGTTCCACCCCTGATAAATTTTTAAAATTAATTTCAAAGAGTTTTCAAAACATAGAAAGAAAATTAATGAATTAATTATTATTTTATATTCAAAATAACTTATATAAAAAACTATTATTTGTAAGTTTTATTCTAGGAACATATTTGTCGTATTGCATTCTCATAAACGATTTATAAATCTAAAGACGTCTTTTTCAAGTACTAATAATATAAAATCTAAAATACACTTACGATTTCCGATAATATTAAAAAAGGGAATTTTTTCGTTACAAGATCTTATTTATTCAGCCACTTCGAATTATTTTAATATTAATGAAATTTTTCGCAAAAAAAACTGTGTTAGCTCAATCAAATAATTTCATAAATATATTAATTTATAAATGTTAAAGAATAGTGTTTATTAAATATATTATATCTCTGTAATACTTATAAATATACTATTCTATAATAATAGTTACTAACATTTCATAAAAAATATAATTTACAGTATCTGAAAATTATCTTCAGATATGCTATTAACTTTTCATATTCTAGGTAAGTGAAATAATAAAAGGTATTTTCAAATATTGTTAAGAAATTTATAAATTCAATAGTCAATCTCTTAAGATTTCATAATATTTTAACCAATATTATATTAGATGTTACGCTGTAGGCTACCAATGACGGACGAAATAATTTTGAGCAACGGATTAATGTCAGGCAGAACACATTAATTGAAACCTGACTCGCCAACTATCCCACTATATTACGAATTTAACTTGTAATGATATTTGGTTGGATGTCAAATAAAAGACAAAAAAGGGGTTAAAAAATTTTAAAAATCTCATTTATAAATCAGTAATCTTCTGACTGTGGAACACTGTTCGAGTGGATATTCCACCAAAGATAATCTTTTGGAAAAATGGTGATTAATACAAATGAAATCCGATTGAGTTTCAAAGGTCTCATGCGATGTGGTATAGATAATTATTAATTATCCTTTAATTATTAATTAATTTTTTAATTAATAATTAATGGATAATGATTAATTTGTAATTTTGGTGCCGCATCTTTTTCGCATTCGATAATCATTTAAATAAGCAATCAATTACTAATTTCCTTTTACATTACTATTTTAAGGGATACAAAAATAACTGTGTTTAAAATTATATCGTTTTGAGACTGTAAATTCTGAAAAATCAAACCAAACCAGATTTAAAATGTATTGCTACAATTATGTTAAAAAGAAAAGAAATCTTATAGACTCTAAAACCAAGCATAAGCCAACGTGGCTTACCTTGAAAGAGATTTTATTGCATGCACTAAATCAGCATAATAAACACTTTTTTAAGTTTATCGTCGTTATTATAAAAACTTATTCTTTTACTTTTTAAGTTAAAGCCTTTATCTACTCTATGACCAAGAAATAAATTTACATCAGTATCCTTAAAAATAAGTTTGTTTTCAATTCTTTAACGCTGCGTATTTGTTATATTTTTTTTTCTCCTTTTTAATTTGAGCCTCTAGTATAAAGCATGTTTCTGTCGCCTGTAAACAGAAAAGAAGAATGCCAGTAAAATATTTAAAATATAAAAGCTTTTCATCTCAGATGGATTGGTAATTGTTCTGTATATCATGTTTGAATTATCTGAATTATATTATGGTTGAATCAAATAGTGTCAAGGAAAAGTCCATAAGGACAGTTGAAGGGTAGTAAGCCTCATGACTACAAATTAATATTAAAAAAAGGTATATTCTATAAAAAATATTCAATATGACACACATATATATGTATCAGTAACAATAAAATTATTAATGTACAATGCGTATTCAAAATAATCATATATGTAAGCTAATAATAAATTATAATATAGTATATAATACTTTTAGTATTCATTACTGTTTAACTAAACTTAAAAGTAATATTAAAACTGGTAAAATGCTATTATTCTCAAAATTAAAGAACTCATATTGTAAAATCATTCTAAATACAGTAAAAGCAGGACAAAAGAGATAAATTGTTAGTTTAAATTAAATAGCAAAGAATACTAAAAGTCTTGAAATGAAAAAAAAATTCTGAAAACAGTCGTAAGTCTATAATATCAAGAAATGCATAAGAATACATAATAAACATTATATTAAGTAATAATTAAGTAAATAAGTAAGAAAACCAGTAATTTAAAAATTATAGCTAGCTCACAATAATGAAAGCCTTTTTTAAAACCTACAAAGCAAATCTCAAGAAAAAAGAAATTAAGACACCAAAGTCCAAAATTTAGGTAAAGTTTTTCAAAATACTGTCTGAAGCGTGGCACCGAATTGTGTGTTAATACTAGTAGTATTGATCCAAATTCATCTTACTTCAGTAATTACTTTAAAAATTAAAGATAAAAAACCAAAAATTATCAAGAATCCTCATTCAGAAAAGTAAAAAAACCAAAGAAATAAAAGAAATAATAATCAAAATTTATTTCAGCTAAATGAAAATTATCCAAAATAAATGAATAAAATAAAATAAATGATATTTCTGGGAATTTTAAAATTTATTAAACGTAAAAAGAGTACTGTAACACTTACGTACTACCTGTCTCAAACTACAGATGAAAAATTACTCAGTTTACAATACAACCCACCAAACAACTCCATTGAGTTTATGAAATCAAAAGATACAAATTATACAAAAAAAAAACAAAAAAAACAAAAAAAAACAAAAAAAAAACCTACGTAATTTCAACTAAACTGAAGAAAACGAAACATAATTAGGAAAATATACGTATTCTAAAAACTTTTTTCATATGTTCTAAATAAACGTTCTAACAACTAAATTTAAATCTAATAGAAATTCGTAAAATAAGAATTTGATAGTTGAGTCATTCCCCCTCCCATATATATATATATATATATATATATATATATACATAAAGCAGCACAGTTCTTTGTGATTATAAAAAAAAGAATAACTCGGGATAGTTTGTTTTAGTTTATTTTGTCCTTCTATCGTCTTATTTATTACCATTTGAAGAAATAACAGAGAAAGTAAGAGGTTCAAGGGTGAAGTGTAATATTGTACATGAATTACTGAAATTATAAAATGAGGATAGTTTTGATAATGTTAATGCAGAAGATTATGTTTCTTGTTCAATTTCTTAATTTATAAAAGAGAAAATCATCAAATCAAGACGATTGAATTTCTTAATTTTTTCGAAATTCAGTTTTTTAAATTATTCTTTTTTTTATTTATTTAAACTTTAATTAATAAATTATTATTTTTTGAAACAATTTTTTTTTCGTGCATGACTTCTATTTTTAACACTTTATGAAAAATATTCTTTCTGTTCTATCAAGCTATTTGTTGGGAACGAGATTAAATGTAAAGTTTAACTGCCCTTTCTTGGCAACTGTAGTATTGGAAAAACCTCTGTCAATAAAGAGCAATTCAGTCTAATTTAATACTTGCAAAACTGAAATATCTGGTGCCGAACATACTCGGGTGAGTCATACTTTATTTGTTTTATTACTTTATTTGTTACGAACCCGAATTACGATGAGTACAACAGAAAAACTTTCTATTCTGAAACGCAAGCGAACAACGCTTCGCACCACCATTACGAAACTGTCGACAAAATTAAATGATCCGAATAGTACACAAGCCCATATAGAATTTAACGCTGAACGCTTACAAATCAAACTTAACGAATTAACCTTGGCTGATGATAAAATACACGATTTTTTAAATGATCAGGAATATAGCGAAGACATCATAGAATGCGAAAAATACTCAGAAAATGCCCATTTACTATAGTTTAATTCTAAAAAGAAAGCTAATACAAGCGCTGCCATTTTGCCTTGTAGCAGAATTGGCTGCTCGCTAACATCGGACAGCATACATTACGCTTCGCCGCCAAATATTACGGTAAAGTTACCTACAGTAAATATAAATACTTTTTATGGCGAAATTGAAGAATTTCACAGTTTTTGGGAGCGTTTTGAAAATTGTATTGACAAAAATGAAAGTTTATCGCAGATTGACAAACATGTGTTTTTACGGGGTTATTTGGATGCAGAAGTAAAAAGATTAGTTGATGGGATTAGTATAACCACAGATACGTACACAATGACAAAAGAGATATTAAAATCAAAATATGGCAATAAAGACAAAATAATACAGTCTCATCTTGATTACTTGGAAAATTTAACATCTAACAAAGATCTATATCCATCAGCATTAAATGAGTTGTATATTGACTAATGAGCAGTCTGCGACTACATCTACAAACAAAATTTATACATCCACTTACAATTTTGTTCATTTACAAACAGCACGATTTTTCATAACTGGGTCAAATGGAATTACAAAATTGACACGTTGCCTTTTGGATGGTGGAAGTCAATCTAGCTTCATTTCTTCTGATCTTGTGGATACGTTAAATCTTCCCGTCATTTCAACTGGACCCTCAGACCTTCAAGCGTTTGAATCTCCAACTAGTTTTAGCCATAAGCGACGGCAAGTTCAATTTCAATTATCTAGCATCTGGGATAAAGCTAAAGTCAACGTTATTGCATTCGAAAGCTACAACAGGTATGCATCACACCCGTCTTCACCAACTGATGTTTCTCGCTTTGCGAAAAGCAAGCGAATGAAGCTTGCTGACTCAGATGATTCATTGTCGAGCTTACCAATTGAGATTCTTATTGGTGCAGATTTCTATTGGAACGTCATGCATTCTGATGCTTCAGTCAAGCTGTCAGATTCCCTAGCCTTGGTACCATCAAGTTTTGGATGGATACTTAGTGGATCTCGATCACACGCAACAGTTTCTTTCAATCCTACAGTTCATAGTATAAATGTGGATGCTTTAACTCATGAATTAGACAATATGGTGCGAAATTTTTGGAACTTAGAGAGCATTGGCATACAACCTATACAAGAGAAATTAAGATTAAGCACTCACAACGCTTAACTTTTGACTAACTTTCATCAATCTTTCAAAATCATTGATGGTAGACGAGTTGTTCATTTACCTTGGAAACCAGAAGTTAAACTTACTTCGAGCAATCCACCGTTATAATTATATATATACCGTATATAATTATACCGCAATCCACCGTTTTAATTCTTGGACAAGAAGAATACACGCAAATACAGAGTTGAAACAAAAGTATGCTTAACAGATGCAAGATTATATTGATAAAAAACAAGTCGAAGCCGTCTTAAAAGATACACAAAATGAGGTACGATTATTTTATTTGCCCCATCACGCTGCAAAAAAGATTAAGAATGAAGAAATCAAGTGGCGTATAGTTTTTGATGCTTCCTCTCACTCTCCTGGTCATCCATCTTTGAACGATGCTCTCGAAGCCGGACCAAATCTTCTTCCTGACATCTTGGCCATGTTATTGAGATTTCGACTACCTAAAATAGGAATTACTAGCGATGGAAGTCAGGAATTTCTTCAGCTAATACTAGCACATGAAGACAGAGTCGCAACACGATTTCTTTGGTACAAAACGGAGTATACTTCTGATGAGAACCTTTGCATAGCAGATGAAATCGTAACATACCGATTCACGCGACTTCCATTCGGATTCACTTTAAGTCCATTTTTACCATCAGGTTCTCTTCGTGAACTGGCTACAATGTACAAGCAAACATATCCTATTGCAACTAAACACATTGAGAATAACACATATAAGGATGATTTTGTAATAGGGACATCTACAGATACTGAAGCTATTACTTTTTATTGAGAAATGCTGCAGCTTACATCGCATATCAGCCTACCATTAGCCTAATGGACAACAAATTCGAAGGCTTTGCAAGGTGTATGGAAACAAGAAAATGTTCCATTTAGAGAGATTACGCAGGATTCAGATGCTTGGCCCACTAAAGATTTTCCGTCACATTCACAGTCTTCAGTCGAAGTTGAATCACGGAAAATTGAGTCTTTTCTTTTTTTTGAAAGTTGAATCCTTTCACGTTGCAACCACAGAACCCATCATAGATATATCTCATTACAGTTCTTATACAAAACTTCTTCGGGTGACTGCCTGGATTCTACGTTTTGTGCACAATTGTAAATCCCACCTACGTATCATTTATGAACTGAATTGTAATGAAATAGAGAAGGCTAAGGCTATTGGATACAAACTGTGCAACGTCAATGCTTTTCAGCTGAAATTAATGCCTTAAAAGAGGGACGTCCTTTACAAAAAAAATCCAAAGTTTCTTGTTTCAACCCCTTTCTCAAAGATGATTATTTGCGTCTTGGAGGAAGATTACAATTCTCTGACATTCCTTTTGATACTCAACATCCCTTAATACTCGATGGAAATCCCCCTTTTGTCCATCTTTTGATCCAGCATACTCACATACATCTCTATCATTTAAGTGTGCGTATTGTTCTCTCCGAGTTACGTTCTACCTTCTGGATCTTAAGAGGACGTCAAGCAATAAAGAAAGCTCTTCACAAATGCCTACCTTGTAAGCTTTTCAAAGCGAAATGCGGAATGCAAATCGAAGCTCCTCTACCTTTTGAAAGGGTTGTACCATCTGCTCCATTTACTATCACAGGGATTGATTTTGCTGGACCTGTAAATATCCGCTGTTTGAAACCAAGAGACACAGCCTACATAGCACTATTTATTTGTGCAACAACACGTGCACTGCACATTGAACTCGTGTCAGATCTCACCCCGACAAATTTCTCTTAGCACTACAGCGATTTGTTGGTCGCAGAGGATTGCCCAACACAATCTACACAGACAACGCTACTACCTTTCATGCAGCAAATAAGGAACTGATCCTGTTATGGAAAACTCTATCATCAGCTAAAACTCAACAATATTATGCCCAAAAGGGCATAACATGGCGTTTCATAGCCCCACGCGCGGCTTGGTGGGGAGGCTGGTGGGAACGCCTAATAGGTATTGTCAAACAATGTCTGCGAAAGGTCCTCGAACGAGCCCTTCTAGACGAGGAAAGTCTGTCCACTGTCCTCATTGGAATAGAAGCCGCTCTGAATAGTCGACGATTAATATACGAAGAAGAAAACGATGGCAACTCTGCAGCTTTAACACCAGCTCATTTCTTGACGGGACGAAAACTAACGGCCATTCCATCCGACTAGAAAACACAAGGCTTAATAAAATCTACAAGCAGTAGCAGGACTTACTCGACTGTTTTTGGAAAAAATGGTCGAAAGAATATCTTCTTCAACTACGATCCTTCCATCAAGTTCGAAACAAGGACAGTGCCATTAACATCCGAGTTGGAGATATTGTGCTTCTGCAAGAAGACGTCCGACCACGCCACATGTGGAAGAAAGCTAGAGTGATGAACCTACATCAGGGACTCGACGGGAGGATAAGATCCTGCGAGCTGAGAGTTAATGGAAGAAATGTAACCCGCCCTGTACAACTGTCATCCCTCTCGAGATTGACCAGGGTGGGGAGGATGTTGGGAACGAGATTAAATGTAAAGTTTAACTGCCCTTTCTTGGCAACTGTAGTAATGGAAAAACTTCTGTCAATAAAGATCAATTAAGTCTAATTTAATACTTGCAAAACTGTAAGACTATTTTTATTGCAATATCGTTTTCATCTTTATTCTGAACAATCTTTTCATATCTTCATTAAAATTTGAAACATTTTATGAATATTTTAAAGAATTCGTGTGTAAGTACTTTTCCTGATAAATGAATATTTAAGTTAAGAATTAATATGATAATTATTAGGGTTCTAATATCACAAAACAAAATTTTTACAAGACAAACCTATTTTTTTGCTGAGAATTTTTATTATTCTTAATTCAAAATCGTTTCTTAACTATTTTTTTAATTACGTATAACACATGGTAAATAACAATATTCAAGTGAAATTGAACTTAAACACAAAATTTGCAAAAACATTAAACCAGTGTCTTTTAATGGCGGCAAATCTTTTAATGGCAAATCTTACCAAATCTTTTACCAGCCAAATCTTACCAAATCTTTTAAATCTTTTACCAGCAAATCTTTTTAATGGCGGGCCACAAAGTTTAAGAAATTCTAGAGAAGGTTCAGAATTATAGAAAAAATGCATTTTGTGTTAAATTTTTAATCATAATATTATAAAAACATTACAGCATTACACACAAATGTTACAAAATACCTTTTACCCTAAATAATAATTAATTTAACTTTTATTCGAAGGCTCTGCTTTGTTAGGCGTGTGAGACATATGGAATTGTTTTTGAATTTCCATAATCTTTCGAAAGCAGGTTCCAGCTGTGACGAAACAACTTTCAGCAGTGCGAAAAGGTGTTCATTAGTCAATCGGTTTCTGATTGAGTTTTTCCGCAATTTCATGGTTGAAAAAGTCTGTTCGCTCATATAAAACGACGCAAACATCGCCATAATTAACTGGCCGTAAGCAATGATCTTTGGGAATTCAGCTTTAGGTAGTGCTCTATAAAAATCTAGTTTTGGGGAATTCAAGAACAATTGCTTTAAATGGGTACTGCACTGCATTTCAATAATTTCCAACTGCAATTCAGCAGATACATTTTCCGGATCTACATTAAACGGCATCGAGAAAACATCCAGCGATGATTGAATGTTCTTAAAATCTTGAAACCTAGTTTCAAATTCTGTGTGAAGTTTTTACAACGCCTGACTGAATTCTTGTAGTTTGTTCTCACTCACTAGTGACATGGATTTTAAACGCGGAAAGTGAGTTAAATCGTTCTTCGCCATGCAGTTAAAAAGCAGAGAAAGCTGAGTTTTAAATGATTTCAGACAACCCCAGGTCTCATCTATAAAATTGTTCTTTCCTTGCAATTTCTTATTTAATTTGTTATAGTGCTCGAGCAAATCGGTAAAAAATGCAAAATCGGTACGCCAATCTTTGTCTTCGAAGATTTGGAAATCTCTGTTTTATTCTTTAAGAAATCTTGTAATTCCTCTTTTAAATTCCAATTCCATTCAAATGCATATCCACAACTTAACCATCTTACTTTCGTGTGGTAAAGAAGGTCAGAATAATCTGCGTCGACTTCAATCAGAAATTCTTGGAATTGTCGGTGTACCAAGCCCCGAGATCGAATCGTATTAATTTGTTTTAAAACCACATTAAGTACATGGGTAATATCTATTGCAGCCTTACAAAGGACGTCCTGGTGAATTATACAATGTAAAAATACAACATCGAGGTTAGGATTCTGGTTCCGAAAAATACCCGAAAATCCCGCGTTTTTTCCAACTATATTTGGGGCTCGATCTGTAGTTATATTGCATAATCTTGAAATAGGCGCATTTAAATTTTGTAGACCTTCGGAAAATTCGTTATAAATTATTTGCCCCGTCGTTTTTCCTTTTATCGATTACAAACAAGTTAGCTCTTCAGTAATATTAAATTCGTCGTCAACGCCTCTGATGAAGATTAATAATTGAGCAGTGTCATTTCTATCCGTACTTTCATCCATCGTCACGGAAAAGTATTTAAAGTTTTCTATACGCTGCCTAAATTGAGTCGACAAGTTCGTTGCAATGGCATCAATTCGCGTTGTTACTGTTTTTCGCGATAAGCTGACAGATTTAAACTCTCATTTTTTTCTGGGCATGAAATTTTACCCATACTCACCATACAATCTTTAAGAAATTCTCCTTCTGAGTATGGTTTATTATTTTTAGCTATTTTATAAGTCACAACATATCCATCTAGTGTAGAAGCATTTTGAGCAGTGTTTGCTTTATAAACATATTCCATTGAGCAGATATTGTTTTTTTTTAAGTTTTCCGCATTTACCTTTTTTTTCTGCGTCATTCATCAAAGCATATTTGGTATTTGAATAATTCGTGTTAAAATGACGAGCAAGGTTAAAATCTTTAAGTACCGCCATTGCTTCATAACAAGTAAGACATATTGGCTTACCGTTGTATTCCGTAAAAAAGTATTTCTAAGCGCACTCTTCTTTAAAAAGACGACACTCGGAATCGACTTTTCGTTTTTTATACTCCATATTCTTAAAGGGGGTGCTTATTTTTTCTCAAAAAAATTCTGAATGTAAAGCGTTACGCGAACAAGCAAGAAAAAGAGACAAAATTAACGTAAAACGTGCGGCTCGGTCAGTGACAGCTGGCAAGTGGCGACTGAGTTCACTCGCCCCGCCGCCCGCGCCTCTCATTTCACCACGCTTTGCGCACCGTATTATGCAACACATGAACAACGCGGCTAGTTTAGCTTCACCTATAGGTTATGCATCTATTATTCTACTAAGTAGAATCTACTTTTTCTTCTCGACCGTCAAAACGTAATTATAATGGGTCATATACTATCCATGTCGATGGACTCTCGGCGGGCCGGATTAAATACTTTCGCAGGCCGTACTTTGCCCATCACTGAATTAAACTGTTCATAAATTAATAAGTATTTAACAGTATAAATATAAAATTACAATTATATAAATTTTAGTAATTTTATAAAAATAATATTACCTTTAAAAGGTAGTAAATAATAAGCGTAGGAATATAGCTCACAAGTACAATAAATAAACTTCTTGAAAAAAATCTGACTTCTTAATTAAGATTTTAATATTTTAGAAAGAGTTATAGCTACATTTTAGAAAATTGAACATTGAGAGAAGTATCATAATTGAAGAGCTTAAATTCATTCAGATGAACAATTTTCACCTTTAAGGCTCCCTTCGAGTGATTCCGAAAGTAAGAATCGATGAAAACTCCCTCTACTGAGAGGGAGGAGGGGGCGTTACTTAGTGCGGACGAAGTACTCATACAATTCTGGTCATATGGAACAGAAGTAAATAGTTCTCTAATTAAAGAGAAATTACAAGCTTTATTTTTCTTAATTTTCCTTATTTCGCTTGAATTCAAATTAGGAACTTCTTAGATGCTTTTAATATTTTCAATTTTGCTCTAATATTTTCCATTTTCTTATATTTATGTTTTGACAGCTATCATGATGTTTGAAAATGACGTCACAGGGTAATAAATATTTCTTCTTGACAGACTGAAAGAGCTGTCTTCCCACCTCGATTCTTCCCCTCCTATCTCTCCCCATTCAAAAGAAGAGAAAAGGAGAGTAATTGAATCTCTGTCGTTCTTTTACACAGTTTCTTGCGAGCTTTTCCGGTAGGAAGGGGTCCCTCACCCTCATAAAGCAAATCAACGCATTTCTGTCCCTCATGAGGCTAAATTGCCCTTCCATGTTGTTCAAGTGTTTGAAAGCTATCCCAAACTAAGAAGAAACTGGCTTTTTCATTGCTTCAAAAATGAATTCTTCCCTTACGACAACTTTTTTAACTCCTTTTTTCATGCCTTGTAATTTCAAAAAATCCGTTTTTACTATTTCATTTTTTTCAAAATCGTATTATTTGATTTATAAAAGATCGACAATGCTAGTGATATTCAAAATTTTGTATATACTCATTAATTAATTAAAAATAAATTTTAATATAATAAAAATTCTACATACAAAGTTTTGTGCAAAGAACAGATTTTGCCACCCAAAGTGCGCTTTTTTGTAATTATTATTAAATTACTTAATTAAATATTAGAATTAAAGTAAACGATGAAGTATCTAGAAATGGACAATAGTAAACTTTTCCGATATTGAAATTAAAGGAATCAGTAAATCATTAAATTGAATATATTTAAGATAAATGTAATTAAAATTGAAGCAAACAATAAATTATTAAATTGAATATTATATCAGCTAAATGTAATTAAAATTATAGGAAACGATTAATTATTAAATTGAGTTTTATATCAGCTACATGTAATTAAAATTAAAGGAAATGACAAATTATTAAATTGAATATATTTAAGCTAAATGTAATTAAAATTGAAGCAAACGATTAAAAATTGAAAAGTGATTTCGTACGCGAAAAGTCATCTAGTTTGCCAAAATTGACCCAACTAAAACAATAGCAACTTGTGTGGCTAAAAAGCTGATACCTGGCCAGAACAAATTGCTGTATGTGGTTGTTGTATGTAGTTGTATTAACTAAAATAATTATTAGAATTCTGTTGATAATATTGCATCCAATTCTAATTGCCCCAATAGGAAAGAAAATTTATATCAAGGCACAAGCTTAATTAAGAGTTTGATTTTTATAACTAAGAGACATAGATTGTAATATATATTTATTTTATTTTTCTATAGCTCTCGTGTTGCTTTTAGAGCGAAATTAATAAAAACTAAGAACCCCCCCCCAAATCTTATATTTCTATCCATATATATATACTCTTTTCATTTACTTTTCTTACAAGATTTTATTTGGATTACTCTCATATTCAAAACAAAAGTTTTAAAATCATTACCTTAAGTCAATTTTTGTTTTGAGTGAAATAATTATCTATAACAGGTGTATTCAACCTTTTACACTTTGGGAACTTTTTGAGCTTACCGTTTTCTTGAAGGAACCTCTTGTTCAAAGTGCAGAAAAAATAGGATATTAAAGATTTTATCCTACTCAAATTAACAAAATTATTCCTGCATCTTTTTTTTTCATCACAGCACAAATTTCTTAATAAGATAATGAAGGGAAAGGTAGCTGATGGCATTTTTTTGTTTTTCTAAAATGTATTCCATCAATAAATAAAAAAAAAAAAAACAATATTTTAAATTAAAACAAATTAAAAAAAAAGAAAATTTTTAATGACTTGATTGTTTTTTATTTCAAAATATTTTAACTCCTGGAATAATTGATAAAATCTGCAACCTAATGTCCTGTTCAGCAACCAATCTGTTTCTGCATTTTGTTTTTGTTGCAGAGTACGAAGAGAAAACGTTTTCACATACATAGGTCGAAACAAATGCCATTAGATGTTTCACAACTCTTTTGGCAATTTCAGAATATTCCTCTTTAATGTCATTCCAAAAATGCATAATATGACTAAATTTTAGTTTCAATTGAGTGCTGGTCAATGTATCAATTTGAGAAATATCGACTGAGTCAAAGAATGAAGACTAATATGTGACCTAATGTGTCTCGATTGATGTATTTCAAGCACGTGACTTTTATGAAATTTAAGATTTTGTTTTATCCAAGAAATATTTATTTATACTAGTTTTTTAGAAGCCAACTGCATTTAAGAATTCAAACTTGTATAAAAATTAAAATTTTACTAAAATTTTGGCGCTTTGATTAAGAAAATAGTGATCACTTACGGCACCCCTGTCAAAGTTTCAAGGAACCCTAGGGTTCCGCGGAACCCAGGTTGAAGACCTCTGATCTTCAAAACAAAGCTTCAAGACAAAGGCTTACAAAACTTTAAGGTAATGATAATTTTAGTTTGTACAGGTAATCACGTTACAATATCATTAACATCACATGTATACATCAAACGCTCACGATAGAAGCTTATAAAACACAAAATGAACAAACAAAAGAATAAATAGTATGCATGTCAAATATTTGTATTGAAAGATACAAAATTTACATTTTATTCTCAAATCAAAGCCATAGAAACTATAGAAATGGGACAATGATCGTACAGTTTCAGGTGTCGTTACCTTTATCAAACCTTGGTTAATTTTTCTGAAGTCAGTCGCTGAAAAGTTCATGTTACTCTAGTGCGTCATGTATGCAAATAAATAAATAACAAAATCTAAGTTTTAATAAATCATATTTTTCTAAAAATATAATGCTATTTAATAGAAAAATTAAGACATAAAATATGGCAACTAATTTTACGAACTTTATAGGAAAGCTATATTCTATGATACTTCATATAATCGTTATCTACATTTATATTAAAAAAATAATTAAATCAACCTTAAATTATAAGTTTATCTCAATCAAGAGACTTTGCCCACACAATCTCATTGTAATAGAAATTTGTCGATTATTCTCGACTTTTAATTATGTAAAATAATGTAGTTTGGGAGAAAAATTTACACTTATGGATACTCTATTTTCAGTTATAAGAAGGGAATAACATTTTAGATATATATGAAATTAGCACGAAATTCATTGGAGTTTCTCAATAAAAACAAGTACTAGTTTCGTGATAGGATTATTTCTAAATTATCTGTTATTTATTAATGTTTTGGCTTTGAGACTAAAAGAAATCAATTACTGGAATAGAAGAGACGAGAATGATATGCAAAGATTTGAAAAGAACATATTTAGCCTAATAAGCTGGATACACATAAAAAAATAGCTCCTTTGATGGCTAATAATTGTAAATCAGTATTAAAATCATTTGATTACAAAACCAAACTAAAAATATGTAGTTTGAAATTCTCGAGGGGAAAAAAAAGGATGCCTCACCACTTAAAATTCTAAATAAGGTTATTTATTTTCAGTCCGTCCTTGATTCCAGTTTACATATGATTTAAAGTAATACATAAATAGATAAGTAAATAAAATACTTAATTTTTATATTTGTTTCACTTTAGTCCAATAAAAAAATTGGGGGAAATTTATGACGATATATTTTTGGAAATTGAGTTCATTAGTGGTGAAAGTAGGTATCAGACACATATTGCATATATTTTATTTCAATCCAATAAAAAATTCAGAAGAAATTTATTACGACGTATTTTTGAAAATTAAGTGCTTTACTAATGAAAGCAGGCATAAAAAAAAAGAAAAAAACAAGTTAATTTTTTAAAAGTGGTCAGGTACGACATTTATAGAGTATAGAAAACAATAGCCCCTTGGATGGCTAATGTTTGTTAGGAGAGCTTCATTCATATAATATCCATTTAGTAATTTTCATTCTGCATTAGTTGCTATACAAAAGAGAGGGGGGAAAGCTAATTCGAGGTCGAAATCTTAAAACAAAATTTGTAAGGAGTGAATATTTATTAGCGTCGCAATTGGAAGAAACATGAGAGCTATTTATTGTTTTTTTAAATTTGAAACACGGTGGTGGATGTAGGAAAATAGGCCTCGAAACATCACTAGCCACAAAATAGCGAGCATAACCATTTGGCTATTCCATACACTGCTTCAATGCAGTAAAATAATGTTTCCGTTCTTGAGAAATGTATTAGCCATGTAAAATTGTTCACATATCTAAGAACCAGAAAAATTTTAGCGCGATAAACTTTTTTCTCTATATTCTTCATTTAATCATAAAAATTCGATATATTTTAATCTGATTTCTACAAATGGAGTTTTGAAAAAATAGTAATAAATGGTCACTCACATAATTTATGTATATGTGCATTCAATTAAATCATAAAAATTTGAACAATTTTCCTTTAGTTATAATACAATTTTTTTTTTTTAAAAAAAAGCAAATTTCTTCTTTCTCTCTCTCTAAATAACGTATCTAAAATTTCTATTACTTACTTTAATAATTAGTAAAGTAATTTGTATAGTGTTTTTTTTTAAATACTCAGTAAAAATAGCATAAAAAACGAAGGATTACTTTTTTTTTTAAGAAATCGTATATGAAGCTTACTTTTTAAACTCTATGAAATACCACATAGATATCTGTATAGCAAGCTAGTCAAACTTTCAACGGATATTACGCAACTTTAAATAAAGCTTCAAAAGAGGAATTCTCAGATCACTAACTACAAAATTCCTAGAAATCGGCCGACTTTACCGGAAAGGATCATAAATTTTTTGTCGACGTGTCTTTACCATGTATCCTTGCGCACTAAGGCGAGACTTTAATTTTGCTTTCCTCTCTTTTCTTGTTTACTTTGCTGACTCAAGAAATTACAAGCCGCGAAATAAATTAAATTTTTTAACAAAATATGCTTTTGAAAGAGCATAAAAAAAGGAAGGATTCTGTGGAATTACTTTTTTTTATCCGATTATTCAAAATATTTTTATGATCAATTTAGTGCGCCGGATGTAAGTTTTCTGATTTTAAATAAAAATTTAAAAGTACTTGCAATAATCAGAAAAAAAGTAACTCCACAGAAGCCTACATTTTTTTAATACTCTTTAAAATGCACTTTATTCCATGCAGTTAAAATAAATATTCCAAATGTGAGACTTTAAGTACGTAACTCCATAGGATTAACATTAGGTAGGAAAATTCGTGGTGGCGTGTCGACGGGAGCCTTAAACTTGATATTCGAATAATATAATCATTAATATATATTCATTCATCCTTACAGCACCAAATATTTTATCTTCATATGTGTTTGAATATTTATGCCAGAAAATTTAATTAAACTCAACCAACCATCCAGAAGGATCGAAGTGATAGAATCTTGTTCCCCATAGATTTCGTGTTCCAAAACAGTAAAGTTTTACTTTTCGTTTGAATGGAAGTATGACGCTATTAAAATTGAGTTGTGTTTGAAAATGAGAGTAAGATGATTTACAAAAGAAGGACGAATTTCTGAGAAAATAAAGCAAACACCTGGGACCGCGACGTTCTGACCACCAGAGATTTCTTTGCACACTGAGGAGTTGCCAATCCTTTTGTCTTACGCAGAAATAGTAACAATTTTCGATATCATTTCGGGTTTTTCGTTGCTTTTCACACACAATCTTTTTCAAGGAGAAAAAATGAATCAAAAGTAAAAAAAAAAAAAAAAAATCCCTGGATGCTTCGTAGCATTTAGTTGTTTGAATAAGGCTTCTTTTAATTCCTACAGTCGATAGAAGTCCCCCAATGGATAAATTCTTAATGAATGATTACGAATACTTATAAAATATCCATAAAGCTAATTCTAATACAGTTTTATTCCGCTTGCAAAATTTAAGCTTTCATTTAAAGCAATGTGCATTATTTTCAAAAATAAAAGTTTCACATTTTCTTTTAATAATAGAGCAGGGTGCTGCGAAGAGGAAACCAATAAAAACATGCAACAAAGCTTTGTACGTAATACTTTTACCGAGATAAAGTATTAATTTTAAATAGATTTCTTATCAAAAGTTTTAATAGATCAAAATTTAACTTATATGGAAAATTAAGTATTTTACCATTTATCGATTGGTGTATTTTTCCATTTCATGTGCAAAAAAATTACGCTACTTTGAATTGGAAATGTTTTGTTTATTGTTTTTATTTTTCGAATTATTCTTTCAGTTTGTATATAATTTTTTTATATTAAATTTGCTGAACAATCTAATTTGTTCCATGTGAGTTCTATTCCATGTTCGTCAGTTTTTTTCAAAAAATTTAGTTGTATTTCAAAGGTACAAAGTTTTCCTTTGTTTTTTGAGCTGAAAAACAAAGCTTCTTGGCTAATATCATTACATTTAATTAAGGAGTCTTGCTTAGAAACCGTTTGGGTATAATGAGAAGCTCTTGATGGAAAAGAAATGGAGATTATTTTTTGAAACCTAAGTTAAGTTTAGCAAACAACGTGTTTAGAGTAAAGCAGCTGTGTTTTGTTTCTTTGTTTATTACATTTATCTGCTTTTGGAAGATGGAAACACACACATATTTTATTAGAATAATATAAACATCGTCAATACGCGTCTGTGCCTGAGATTAATTGAAATTTTACTACAATAAACTTAATTGGAATTTCCTTTGCGAATAATTGATCAGTTGAAGACATTTTATATTCAATCTTGTTTGCATCTACCTTTAAGCTGAGGATTCAATCTTTTTGCAGGTGTGGATTTAGGTATGTTTTATAGTCGTATGTGTGTAATAGGAATCCTTTTTTCGTTTTTTCTTTTGTTTTATTATTGCATGTTCTAATTTAGTTTACTTTCTAGAGTAATCGATTTTTGTCCCAAAATTTTGCACATAAAATTCACCACAATTCAGTGCTTTCTAAAATACTACAATAATGACATTAAAATCTACAATTTTATCAGTATTTAGATATTTACTATAAACCTTTACAAAGAAAATTGTTTTTTTTTTCTTTGCATGGTAAAACACTATGTTTAAATTAAATGGAAATATTAACACAACAAATGAATCCCATTTTGAACCAAAATAATAATCAGGTTTAAAATGACAATACTAAAGTCATCAAATATTCGAAGGTGAAAAGAAGCAAATGAAAGTTTCATTTTATAGTTCAAAATTTGATTAAGAAAAGTAATCAAGTAAACGAATGGCGTTTTATAGCAGTATTGACAATGTTTGCAGCGTTATTAAGATTGGCATAATTAAAACAAAAAATTTTCTCATTCAAGATGTCTGACGTTCTTGGATTATTTTAATTCATATTTACTTGAAAAATTATGTTTTCTTTTTCTAAATCGTGTTTAATATAATTTTGAAACTTCAGGTTGAAAGCTAAATGATTTGCAATTGCATAAAATCAACAATATAAAAATAAAAAAATTGCGATGATAAAGATAAAAAATTTCTTTTCGATATTAAGTTCTGTTCGATAAAGTCAAAAAAAGTATCTTCGGGAAAATCTATTAATTTTTTTTCTTGAAAATGCAAGGGAGGAAAAATTTCAACAATCTTCACTTGTATCAAATTCAACATCATATATCTTTTATTCCACAACTGTTCGAACAACAGAAGCCATTTTTTTCAACTTAATGATTTTTGAAATAGTTTCGAAGTTTTTCTAACCATTTATCTTAAAGATGTCAATGGATTTCATTTCGGCTTCAAATCCCCGTATGGGATGATGTTCTGATAATTAATAACAACGTAGTATTTTTAAAATAATCCCTTTAGCATTAGTCCACAACAATTTAATAATCTCTTTAGTTTAATCGGAGTTTATTCGGTAAGTTACCACCCATCATAGCAACAAAGTATATCGCTGTTGCCAAAACTTAAATTATAAATAACAATGTAAGTAATGATAAATAAAATATTAATATACAGTTAATGTAGAGAGGGTGTTAACACTTCTATACATTTTCATGCGCACACACACACTGTTTTCATTTTATATCTTATTAGTTTGACTGAAATTTAAGAAAAAGAGATAGAAAAGATAGATTAGGTTTACTTCAGAATTCTTATTATGATAAATTTTAATAAGGCCATTAAAAAATCTAAAAATAATAAAATCATATTTTTATCTCTATAATCCTGTTCATAAATTGATTATTTATTAACATAGCACTTAGAAAAAACACGAGAGTTATTGGTGAAAGACTTCAGTCAACTGACGTGGCCGACCCTTGCAGGTATCCCCTAGCAAAAATTCCTCACAATGCCAACGGGAGAATTTTGAGTCTCAGTCAATTAAATGTGCACTAGCCCCCTTACAGGTAGGCCTGTTTTATTCATAAAAATGTGTATATATATATATATATATATATATATATGTGTGTGTGTGTGTGTGTGTGTAATATTCCGGATTTCAAAAATGGTGAGCACTTTAATTTAAGATGAATAATTTATTTGTATTTATATATATATACAGTGATTACTATACAGACGATGTAATACGATTAATTAGGATAAACGTAAGCAATATTTACAACACAAATGTGGATAGACAGTTCGTTGTAAGTACTCCGTGCACATATGTGGTAAAAGTCTCTATAGTACAGGTAGTGGTATGTCTACTACCTGACGTGAGACAGATTCGTCCTAAATCCATTGAAGTTCTGTAATAGTTTCTACCTAATCATTAGTAATCATTCTTACTTTTTTCTTAGTACACGTCACTAGATGGCGCTTTCGTGAGTCGAAAGAGTTTCATGTTTTTTATTTGAATCAGAGAGAGAAAGAGAACGCGGTAAGGAGTAAGTAGGACGGAACGCCGTTCGCCAATAAAGTGTGCGAGAAAAAAAGTGATTATTGTGTTCGATGTGTCTCTTCATGTATGTTGCCTCTACACCTCACAAAAGTTTAATAGTTTCCTTTTTCACAAAAGTTTCCTTTCACCAAGCGGAATATCTCTCACCAAGCAGCAGCACTTCCTTGTGAATCTTCTATGGTCGCATTCTGAGCGATGAGTCATGTTCCGGATCTTCAACCTGTTATCCTGACCCTGCTGTCGTCCTCGATAGGAATCTATGTTTCTGGATTTATTTAAAAAAATTAAACAAATTATATTGCGCTCAGCTATCTTCAAATACCCTTACTTTTTTTTTTTTATCATCTACTAAAATGTCAACATATTGTGATTTATTTTGCGGTACATATGTTAAAGAATTAATTGCCGTTACTAACACTAAATTATTATCATCGTCAGTTTCCTTTTCTGTCATATTAACATGCTCATTGGATTCACTTATTTTAGGGATGTTTTTAAAGCTTCGCAGGCTATTTTTTTTTTGCGAAATGAGACTTATTACAAATGAAGCATTTAATATCGAGGATTGTTAGAGGTATATTTTTCACGGCTATTTGTTGAAGATTTTTTCGTTACTTTTCTTTGATTTTGACTATACATACGCCTCTTTTCGAGTCCTGTCGGCATTTTAGAATCAAAAGCAATCTCACGGAATAATTTGTCTTTGGATGTAAAGTAGAGATCAACTTCCAGACCCATATCAAGGGGGTGTAGTCATTTTTCTCCTTGTCTTACATAAATATATGCAGAGATTTCGCAATTCAAAGATTGAAATAGTTTATCTGACACTATCAAATCGCATGATTTAAATTCCGAAACTTCTCTTAATTTACAATAATAATCAAACATAGCCAAAAGTCTGGATGAGAACTGAACATGGGAATCATTCGGAGATCCTTAAGCGAAGCGAAATGGTTTTAGACATTCTTGCTCTATTAACTGTTGTTGTTTTGAAACCATATTTTTAAAATTTATTATAATCTCTAACTTTTTCATCACTTATATAGAATACTGGTCCTACCTCCTAAGATATTAAGTATAATTTCCGATTTTAGTTTTCCAGGAACATTTTTCTGCATGAAAGTTTTTTCGAGAGATTTAAAGAAAATATGAAAGTTTTCTGCTCTGGATGGAACGGGTGTTGTTAACATTTTCATAGATTTAATTAGATTCGCGAAACTTTGAGATATTGACTGGACATGAGCTTTGACTGATTTATGTAAAAAGTTATTTGAACTTCATTTTGATTTTTAAAGTTAAATTTCCTTATTAAACCTTAATAATTTTAATTTTTCCTGTTATGTTTTAGCTTGCTGTAAGACGGTTTGCTCTTTAATTTTGACAGTCTATAATTCCTGATCAGAATCATCGTTAAGAGCAGCTCAAGATTTTCTCTTTTCAACCACTGATTCAATTAAATGTTTTACAAATTCTGGATCTGACTTAAAATAATCACTATTTTTTCGATAGTATTTCTTAAATCAACATTTTTTGCTTTTGACGGAACTCCATTTAATTCTTTAGCAACGAGGATATTATCCTCTTCTCTAGTGGCCGCATACATTATATGTATATATTAACTAAGCGAACAGGTTGGTTTTTTTTGTGTTGATTACGTATAAATTATTTCTACTTTTTATCGTTAAATTTAATATAATCTTCTTTATGTATTAGATTTAATAAATAATTAAATTTCTTACAAGTGATAATATTATAGATTTTATGTTTCTTAAAAATAATTATGTAAAAGTATCTTGACACACAATATCATCTATATCTATTGAATTAAAATGATCTATAAATCATCGCTATAGATAGAGTATATGTGTTTATTTTTAATATGCTAATGTTATCTGAATTATTTTTAGTAATTGAAATCTTATTAAAATCATTTATATTTTCTTGTATTAGTTTGAATCAAAAATAACTTCCCTTTTTTATTATACATGTATTTTGCTTTTAGTAAATAAAATTATATCAAATTAAGATGTTTTCATCACTGTTATACATGAACATCACCATTTTTACTGGAAGCTTAAAATTTTTCAGCCAAATGTGGTTGGTTTAGAGAGAGAGAAGAATGGGAGAAATTTTCAACAACTCGCTCACTCTTCAGAATTAATGGGTTTTTTTATTCAAAATTTTTGTAAGGAACAGAAAAAAATGGGGTAATCTGTAGGGTAAAGGTCCGGGTAGTAAGGTAGATATGGTAACACCAACTTTCCATGCTCAAGAAGTTTTTCGTTAAGTCGCTCAAAGAATGAATTTTCCGCAATTTATGTGCTTCGGATGCTTTTCACAGATTTTCTCTTTCATCCTTTGCAACAATCTTTAAATATGATTTCAACTACTTGACAATTCGACCATACATACTATAGAATCTTTTTTTTTCATTTATTTTCTTTGGTATCTGGTAAATATAGATGATCCTTATCAAGCTTCTATCTTTTTGTGGACGATTTTGTCATAGATACCCAATTTTTCCTCAATTGTTATAATTCTATCTAAAAAATGCTTGAATTTTACCCGTGAAAGTGGACTTGATCCAAATGACATACGACGTTCTTTATTCCGTTCACTAAGACTGTGAGATATCCATACTCCTAACATGTTGACTTTTCCTAATTTCTCAAAATGGAGAAAACAGTTGATTGTGATGTATACAAATTTTTTCTGTTATATCTCTTGTTGATTGAGGTGGAAGTTGCTCCAATATTGCCTTGAATAGGTTGTTCGTCGACGTCGGAAGGGCGTCCCATCTCCCGTTCCTTCATTTAGTACGGATCTCCAGAAACAAAATTTCGAAAATCAATTTCTAAATGCCCGACTGGTCATTAGTTGTACATCGTATACACCGCATATATTTCATCTGTCATGTTAACATTATTGACTCGCTTAAATTCTCAAAGAAGCACATGATAGTAGAAGTAGCACATAGCTTTTTTGGTTTTATGAAATACTTTATGTTTATTTTGAAGGGAAAAAAAGCTGCTATAACGATTTTGCATTTTGTAAGAAAATTAACAATTACAATAAAATTGTATACGATAAGAATGCATCTGAAATTCAAAATAATTTGATTTCATAATAGCAGGCGATCATTAACAAAGCATGAATGTGTGATTCATTTAATTTGTGTAAGATAATAATATTCAAAACATGTTTTATAAGTTGACGTAAGTGCTCTATTTTAGCTATATAATATGTTTTAAACTATCATCAGTATGTTCGTGAAAATTAAATGCTTATTTATTTTAATATAGTATATATTATACATATAAAGAAGATATATATATTATTATATATGTATATACATTTACATAGTATACATATACATATTTATAATATATAGCATATATAGAGAGCATATGCGTGGTATATATGAAAGAGTTTATATTATATACTTATATATTATATTATATACATATACATATACATATATTTATAATATATCTATAATATAGTATATACAGGTATATATTTATATTATAGATATATGTATATACATATATATTTATATTATATATAGCATATAGTATATGGCGATAGTTATATGTACAATTATTTTATTAACGAACTACAATTTGCTTGTGGATTGTTTGAAGGTTTAAATTTCGTAAATACGTCTGAATATTTGTGTAAATTGAGTGTACTATTACGAGGGCTATTCAGAAAGTAAGGAACGTTTCCGTCTGACGTCGCTAGGCGAGTGCCGATCAAGTATATTTTGGTGTCTGCGAGCTCGGCATCTCAGTCGGCGTCCAGCCATCACAACGGGAACATTTCCACGCTACTCGTTTTTTCGATATTCAAATTTAAAATGTGGTCTGCAATTGAAAATCCCGCCAGTTGTGAGGTGCCGTCTGTGATACGGATTTTGTTGGCAAAAAACCTAAAACGTATGGAAATTTATCGGCAAGTGTGTGAAGTGTACGGAAACAACGTAAGAAATGAAAGTTCAATCCAGAAATGGTGCATTCAGTTTAAAAATGGCCGAACTAACGTTCACGATGAAGAGAAGAGTGGACGCCATAGCATTGTAACTGACGAACTGGTCGCTAAAGTTGATGAAAAGATTTCGTGAAAACCGCCGTTTCACAATAACGGAGCTTTCGCTTAGTTTTCCACAAGTTTCACGAACTTTGTTGTTCGAAATTGGTGGCAGAATTCTATGACGAAGGAATTTCAAAGCTTGTCCACCTCTATGATAACTAAGTGTCTCAATTTGTTTGGTGACTATGTAGAAAAGTAAAATTTTAGTCGCTCTTTCTGATGTATATAATAATTTTTTTTTCTTGTTCTTAGTTTCTTTTTAATTCCAAAACGCTACTTACTTTCTGAATTGCCCTCGTATGATGTCATTTGAAATGAATAAGAATAAAGATATTTCATAATTTTAAATGTATGGTAATAAATTATTTTGAAAGAAGAAAATAATGCCAGTTCTAATTCTTTTTAAAACTTTTACTAATTGCGACGGAATTTATTTAGAATTAATTTTGAAAAAAAGTGGAACGTAATGTAGAAATTTTTGAAATTAATATCTTTACTTAAAAATGAGCAACGGAAATTAAATAAGTAACTCAACTTCCTTATAAAAAACTGTCCTTGATATTTATTCCTTTCCTGAAATTGAGTTACATATTAAATTTACAGCTAAATGAACTATTTATTATTTCGCTTACTTTTTGGTTTGATATTGAAAAAAAATTGATTTAAAACATACTCAAAAAATGTTGATTATTTTTAAAAACTATTTTTAAAATGATCTTCTATAAAAGAACAATTTTTATAGTATGATATGTATACTATCATATAAATAGAATCCTTTTCGATGAAATTTTATTTTTTATTTTTTAAATTTATTTATATTTTCTTACAAATTTGTTCATAGTTTCTTTCTAATTTTTGCTTAAAAATTTTCTTATTAAAAGTTTATAAATAACTATTAAAATCGAGGAAAATATTTGTAGTAAGAAAAATAGTGTTATACTTATTTATCATACAAATTCAATAACAATTCAGTAATACATATATAAAACAGCCTCCCATTAGAAAAGAAAAATAGCTATAATTTAGCTATCAATAAATATTTAAAAAATAAATAAAATTAAAATAACTATGTTTCATTATAGACCTGTTGCAACTCGGTTGTGGTTGTGAAAGACATATGACACTGCAGGCATTCTTTTTCGCGCTTGTGCAGGTTGTGTTACATAATGTAGTATAATCCAAATTATTGTGAGGTTCCTTCTGTATTCCGCGTAACCATGTGAATACACATAAAAAACTTTTACAGCCTGCGCAATGTAAACAATTTGAGTTTTTTTTAATAATTTAATATTTGATCGAATGTATATGTAAATATAGTAATTGTAACATAGAGTACATTGGAGAAATTATCTCTAGTGAACAAACACTTGAAAATCTTCATTGATGTGCTTAATTACAAGAAATATTCTCTTATTCGTCTCATAATCGTATATTACACAACATTAAGAGCAATAACATATATTTGCAATAATCATTAAATCACTTACAAGTGAAAATCCGTTTTTTTATACATGTATGCAATAAAAAAAATTCTAAGACTCATTTAGTACCATATAACTCATTAACTAAGACTCATTAGTACCATAATGTTAAGCAGCAACTGTTAACAATTAATGCAATGGAAAGTCATAATAAAAACGGGGAAGGGGGTGTCTGGTAGCAGTACAATTTAACTTTGTATGAAGTATTTTAGAAGCTTTTCTTTACAAGAAATATTAAATATTCAAAGAAATCTTGTGTTTTTTTTTTCAATTAAATTTTAACTCATTCGAATCTTCACCTTAAAAAATAAGAAGAGAAACTTGGTTTTCAATTAGCCATTAAATATATTTTACACATATTTCCGCTCATAAAACAGATAATGGAATCTTTTAGTTGTAATGGTAATAATTACTTTTATGCTTTTAATTAAAGTGAATAAATTCTTCAATAAAATATCTTTTGAATTGTAAGGAGATATTAAATTTTTCATCTTTTATAAAGATTTTCTCTTTCAAAGGAAATTGTATTTAATTAAGATTCTACAGTTATTATTAACAGAAAAAGTGGAACATATATCTAATAAAAAGGAAAGTGTTTTGTAAGTTATCCAAGAAATAATTTCATTTGTAAGAATGAAACGATTTTTTTAAAAGTCATTAATTTTCCTTTTTCTAAAGGATTTGAAAAAAATTACACTGTACTAATATGATAGCTTTCATTTTTTGTAAAGATTGAAGCTTTCTCCTTAAGAAGTAATAAAGTGCAAATTAATTCTAATTATATAAATGACTATTGCACATGAATAAATATGCCTGTTACTGGAATTTTTTTATTTACTTTAAGAATTTGCAAAACCATACTCATATCCTTGAGCATCGATGTTTCATTTTTGGTTTGTGTATGATACAAAGTATTTTAAAGGTCACTAAGAACTTTTTTTACATGTTTTGCGTAAAATCATTATTTATTATTTTGAAATTAATATACTTATTCTTTTTCATTTTAGGTTAGTTTTAAACTTTTTTATTAAAGATTTTTAAGTTGACATAGTCATTAAGCGGTATGTAAATAATAATTACACTGATAAAAAGACATTATATATTTTTTTCTTAAGTTTATGTTTAATACTACAATTGGATATCCTCTTGAATATTTCAAAATGATAATAAAGAATAATACTTGGTTATTATTTTTATTAAATGAAGGGTATGCATTTATAGGTTATTACGATATCACTTGTAGAGATTATAAAGTAAAGTATAGAATTTACCACTAGAATATTTTCACATATTTTACGCTGCAGAACAAACCTTAAGTGGATAAAGTACAATAGTACATTTATTTAAATTAGTCAAAGTTTCTCAAGAAAAATTTCTTTCTTGTGTTATTAATTACTGAAAATATTAAAATATTAATTAAAAGGTGTATATATTGTTTATCATGGGACACAAAATGATGAATTTAAAATACATCATATAACACATGGATCAATAAGTTCCGAGACTAACATTGAAAACAACATCTTTTTTGCAAAATTTTTTTTTATTCATCAACATAATCACCTTTTAGGGTGATACAATCGTTCCAACGCTTTTCCAATTTTTCAATACCATGTTTATAAAAAAAATTATGTTTCGCTTCAAAATAAGCTTCAGTTTCAGCGATGACCTCCTCATTTGAGCCAAATCTTTTTCCCTGGAGCATTTTTTTAAGATCAGCAAAGAGCCAGTAGTCACTGGGGGCTAAATCTGGCGAGTATGGGGGGTGGGGAAGCAGATCAAAGCCCAATTCGTTGAATTTTGCCATTGTTTTCATCGACTTGTGGCAGGGTGCATTGTCTTGGTGAAAAAGGATTTTTTTCTCTGCATGTGCGGTCGTTTTTTTGCGATTTCCTCCTTCAAACGCACCAGCAAGTCAATATAATAATCACTGTTGATCGATTTACCTTTTTCGAGGTAGTCAATGAAAATCACGCCATGCGTATCCCAAAAAACTGACGCCATGACTTTGCCAGCTGACTGCTGCGTTTTCGGACGCTTCGGACGGCTTTCGCCAGCTGTGCGCCACTCAGATGACTGCCGCTTCGACTCTGGAGTGTAGTGATGTATCCATGTTTCGTCCATGGTCACGTAACGACGCAAGAAATCTTTTTTGTTGCGAGTAAATAGTGATAAACAGCTTTCTGAATCATCGACTCGTTGCTCCATCGAAAGCAATCGCGGCACCCACTTGGAAAAAACCTTTTTCATGCTCAATTTTTCATGAAGGATAGTAAATACACTTCCATATGATATCTGTGTCATCTCAGCAATCTCACGGAGCTTCACTTTACGATCTTTCATTATAATTTTTGTCACTTCACTCACATTTTCCGGTGTAACGGCTTCCACAGGTCTACCCGAGCGTTCCGCGTCATTTGTGTCGGTACGACCACGTTTAAACTCGGCAAACCACCAACAAATCGTTGCTTTTGATGGACAAGAGTCCGGGTAACATTTTTCAATATATTGTTTTGCTTGCACGGTGTTTTTACCCATTAAAAAACAATGTTTTATCAGAACACGAAACTCAGTTTTTTCCATTTTTTAAACAAACTACAAAATGACTTTACTCCAACCTCGATAACTCAGCTGTTTCTGGTCCGATCGACTTAAAATTTTGACCCGTTTCAAGCAAAGGTGACCCGTTTCAACTCTAGAAAGACCTGGTTACTGGTTTACTATGAGCGCTATCTCTGGGTTAGTCTCGAAACTTATTGATCCATGTGTTATGTTTCGTGTAAATAATTAAAAAAATTCTTAAGAATTTAATAATTATCATCAATATTTAAACTTCCTGTTCTGATGAAAAAATTACATTTTGCTTTTACAGTTTTATTAGACCCAGGGAGCGAGCGCATGTACATTACATTCCTTCTAGATCGTAACAAATGTCTTATTTAGCTTCATTTCATGCATTTTTGTATTTATTAATAAAGACAACATTTATTGTACCGTTTATAACTTTCACACCTTTTTTCTTCCTTTCGTGGAATCTCTTGTTTGTATAAGTGGTGTTAAACATCGAAAAGCTTGGGATGTAATTAAAAATATTAGTTGTTAATTTATTGTGTTTTACATTCACTATTCTTGATACACTTTTTTTTTTTATCACAAACACGATGGGCAATACATATTTACATACTCTTGACAAAGAAAACCTGAGTATGGAACACGCCTCGTTTGTTTGCTTTTCTATCTTTATTGGCACCACATTAAAACTCTCTCCTCTTTAAAGTATTCTGATTATTTCTAGTTTATTAACCAGCTCCAATTGCGAGTTTTTACTTTATTATTATTAGAAATATATTTTTTTAAATTTTAATAATTTCTGTGCGGTCAGTAATCTGTTTTCTAATTTTCTTTAAAAAAAGCCTTACTAACAGTATATTTTGATGGTGAGATCCATTTATGTACATAAAAATAACGAGCATTTAATGCAACATTTAATGGAAACAGGTGAATTATATTGCAGAATAAATACACAGACAATCTACTAGTTTTCCCTTTGCATGTATTCGCAACAGCTAAGTTATCAGTTGTAACTACTCTACCTTTAGTTCGCTCTCAGGGCTTACCTTCTTCAGGTAAGCACACACATCATTCCCCCGAATGTAATTTTTCTTTCTCACATAGGATTTCCTGTCTTTGATAAACACGGGGGATGCTCCCTGGAATACCCTAGCAATGCTTTTCAATTTTCAATCCTCCTTCATGTCAATAATTATTAGCATTCTTTTCTCTTTTTCAAACGTCTAGACATCTTTCTTGGTACTGCATGGTCATATCTGGCTCTTGCGTCAATACACTTCAACATCACTCACCACTTTTAGTTAATTATGATTTAAAATTATAAATCTGGTTATTTCCCTTCTGAAGCCGTAGTCTCATGGTGCAAGGTTGAAGGGATAGTTTCAGATTTATTCTTTTTTGACATATGTAAGACAAAAGTCCTATTCGATTGAAAACTAAAAAGGAAATAAATACTTTTCTATCACGTGTCATTCTTTCAAGCATTATTCGAAATGCGAGACTTCAAGAAAATATTAAATTTATTTTTATATTTCGACGTTCTGATTTCTCTCTAAACTTTTGCGTATTTGGTTTATCACTAATTATTTAAGTTGAATCACTAACTCACAATTCTAAATAATCACAGAATCCAGTTCTAAATTAAGTTTTATTCTTCTCTTTATAATAAGCAAAACTCGATAAGTTTACCATCATGGGTAATCAAACCATCAGGCGTCATCAACTAAAAACTTAATAAAGCTTTACTGAATGACCACTGTTATAGCGGGTCTGAGTTAGGAACGAAATCAGTCATGTAATCCCCCGGCACTAGACATCGAGTGCTGCAACTTCTATCCTTCTTTGACTATACTATTACTTTTACTCTATTCCAATTCACCGTACACTTCAATTTATGTAGTAATATTGATTTACATAATTCACAAGTCAAGACTATACAATCGAAAACTGTCTTAGAAATGTCCCTAAGAACAGGGAAATAAGTTTGCGAAATCGTTACAATATGTATTTCTACGCATGTTAATGATATGGATCAATTACATCTCGCTTAGATAAAATAACATCATTGCTTTTTGTTAAGGCATAATATATTTAAAAGACTGGGAAAGTGATAGCATGAGAGTTATTATGAAATAAATGATTGAAATGAATCGATTAGACTTATTCAGTCTAAGAAGATTGACATGGAACTATATTCCTTTCTGTGCCATAATTACTGTAATAATATATTTATAACTTACAACATCTTACAATATAAATGTGTAGGTTTTTTTTCTTATTTAATTATTCGATTTTTTGTACTTAAATTGTAAGAGATCTCAGGGAATATTAAATTAACCTATGCGTACAAAACCAAATGCCCTAGAATAAGGATGCTTCTCAGATTTCAGAGCCCTATACAATATGAAAGTGACTTTTGAATTTTTCAAATAAACTTTTCTTCCTCCTTTTAAAGAGTAGCACTTCTTTTTTGGAAATGTGAGGCAAATCAATCCCTACTCATTCACTCCTTGATATTTTTTTGTTGACAAATTGTATTCGAGTGGTTAGGGTGTAATGATTTTCAAGTGCATAGTTAAAAGGAGAAAAATATTCGTTGATCTCAAAATCACGTGATATCCATTGCAGATATTTATATTAAAATATCTTTGAATTATTCTGGAGATAATGATTTCAAGAAAACAAAACGATAACTAGAGAAATTATAGGAGTTTTATATTTATTTAGATTAAATAATGCTTCGTATATTTAAATTCGTCTGATTTATCAGACATTCTGACTTAAGTATCATAATTTTTCTAAATGCGATGGTATTCGTACTATTTATTTTTCTTCCTAAATAATTTGAGCTAGACAGTTTAAGTAATCGAGAATCGTGACCTGAATCAGTCTAGCCTTTGTTTTGACAATTTCCATACAAATTGTCAGACCTATATAGTTTTCGAAAATGTCACTTGAAAAAAAAATTAAAGATATTTCCCCCTCAGCGCTTTTATCTAAATAGGTCGCAATATAAAAAAAATCGAATTATTTTAGTTAGAAAATCGTAGTTGATAATTACATCCTATTATACTCGCATAGCAGTAAAAAATTATGCCGAAAAACGACATTTCCTGCAGATATCAATTTCACCTGTAAAAAGTATTTTCGAGTACCGAAGGAAATTTTGTAGATTTTCATTGAGATGTATAAGAAAACTTCAACACAAATAACCCTAATGTTAATATTGTATAGCCTCAACAAAGAACTGAATATTTATTGGAATTTTTCTTTTTAAATGATTTCAACTGTTTGTGCTTTGTGAAATGAGCGTTATGTTATTCTTTATTACGTCAATTTTAATTTTCAAGCTTAAATAGATTTTCCATTGTCGTCACATAAGAATTAAAATTAAACTATGTTTCTTTTTCCTTTAAAAGCTAATTAAAATGATAGAAGTTTTTTATTCAATTGAAAATTTAGTCATACAATTAAGAGGATTTGAAGTAGTGAACGATTGCAGATAAAAATATATCTTGGATTTTTTTTAAACATGAGTTTAATTTTAAAAGCAATTAACATAGTTTTGCATTTGCATTGATTTCAAATCAAAAGAGAGTGAAAACATTATTCTGTCTCTGCATTTATATATCTATTATTTTGAAATAAAAAAAAATTCTGAAACGATGTAAGGCAATGAAAAAAAATCTGAGCTCTTCGGAGAATGGAGAAATATACTTTACATTAGCATAATATCACATATATTTACATTACAGAACATATTATTGCAGACAAATGTAATTTCATAGAAGGTAGGTCTTTGTCAAAAAATCATTTAACGCATGGAAAAAAGCCTTTGAAGACAAATATTTCGCACTCCAGGAGCTGTGGCAGGAGTTGTTAGAATTGGTTTCGGATACACTATTTTGGTTGGCTAAGTTTTTGTTGTCTTTATTCAGCTAAGTTATATCGATATTTTCAAACAAGTAGCAGAATCTGTTTCTTTTAAACATTTATTACATGCATTTTACCATGTTTATGATAGAAATACATTTTGGTATGATTTAAAGTTGATTAAAGAATTAGTAATGGGAAATTTAGCTATTTGTATGAACGAATTTCGAAAATTGAAATCAGACAGCGTTTGATATACACGAAAAAAAAAAAAAAAAACTTCAGATGTAAATTAGATATAAAAGGAATACAATGTTTATCAAAGTTTTATTACAAATTCAAGACTTAATTGAAAAACAATGCCTTCTGGACCATAACTTTTTTTATTTGTTTTCTGATAATGCGTCTTCCACAATTCTTGTTGTACCTAAAAGTGCTACATACGTCCTACATGAAATGCATAGTTATACTTTTCATTATTCCTTTAGAATGTCTTTTCTTTTTCCTATCCCCTTTCACACACACACATGCGCTGACACGTGACTTTGGAAATTGACCGGAAAGAAATCCGATGTCATTATCGACATTAAACGTGGATGGTAGCTTTCACATAGTCATCACAACGGAAGTAATGCTTCTTAACTGTCTCTTTCATCTTTGGAAAGAGGTAAAAGCTCTACGGTCGGGTGCAATGAAGTCTCTCTGCTTCAACCTTATTTCTATGCGAATCTTCATGTTTCTTCACAACTTAGCAAACCAACGACAAGTGAGTATAATGAAAACATATATATTATATAGAGGACGCACGTAGTTTAAAGTAGAATAGATTTAAAAATGTTCATTATTAACACAAATGTAACGTATTTTATACCATAATGAATTTTAACAGTTTTATTCAAAATCAACAAAATATTAAAACGCTTAAGACCTATTAAGTGATCACATGTAAACATAAATTTAATTTTATTTCCCTTATTTATTTTATCGGTGAATGTTTCTTCTTACCGTTATCACTGTATTTTTTTTTGTCCTCGCAATTTGTGACGCCTGCCCGATCCGGGCTGCCTCTTGTGCCATAGTTAGATTCAATTATTAAACACTAAGACACAATAACCAATCAAAGAGACACTAGAACAATATTTACGGAATTTATTAACTTCTATTTACTATAACAGCAACTATATATGCTCTCCAGGGGAAGATTTCTTCTACCCAAATTCAACCCACCAATAGTAATCTAACAGACTCTTACTTCCTCGACTGCCACTCAAACTCCGCAACTAATGTAGCAATCTGGAACACTAAATCTCTGTAAATACTACACCTTTAATCCTGATGTCTATTTCAACCTCTCTTTTCAACTCCTCCTGCAACCTCTCTTTCCACTTCTCTTTCAGATTCTTTCCACTTCTCCTTCAGCCTCTCTATATCTTCTCCCTCAGCTTCTCTTTCGCGACTTTCAGTCGGAGTTTTTATATTTCCTAACTCTCCCATATCACTTCATTTCTACCTGCTTTCTATCTGTATATTCACGTTTCATTTTTGGTTGGGCAAAGGTTGTTTAGCAAAAGCAATCAATCTCAATTTAAAGTTCCCTAGGTTAGTGAAGAGAAACCGAGAATAGCCCAATGTCATAAATTGTTGACATTAGTATAATTAACACTTTACAATCATTACAACAATTTACATAAAATCAAGAATATATAAACCCTGATTGAATTAGCTAAAAGGAACGGAGTAAATTAAATTGTTTTTGATCACAAATGCTAAATTAAAACAACATAAGAAAAGAAAACAATATATGAATCCTATCAAAATAAGAATTTAATATTATATGATTTATGTCACGTATTTGTTCCTCTCATAATGTTTCTAAATAAATCAAAGATATATTACCCACGGAACAAATAGTAAGGTATTGTTCCGGTAAACGTTAGTCTAAGTCATCAGAAATCTGGCCAATTTGTTACAAATGAACACATCTTGAAATATTCCTCATCTGAATTTTAACTTTACAGTGATGAATATTGAGCTGTTAAAATATTATTCCTATTGTTCACGAATCATTTACTATTGATGAAAATTGTTGTAAACTGGATTGGAAATTTGAGTTATTCTTATCTACACTTTTCAATTCTTAGGTAAAGTGAATTGTTTCCTGATTATTGAAGCAGTATAAGTTTATTGTCACTAATATTTGAACGATGCACTCCTAAATACTGTAAAAAATATACATAACGAGTAAGCGCCTAAATTAATAAGAAAATATCGCTAAAATTATAAAATTTTTATTTATTAACGATATGGCTCAAATATAAATTAAGAAATTAAATACATTCAATTACAACAATCAGATTTAAAGTAGGGATCTGTAATGTTATCTAGTGAGTTTCAGCATTATTTATTTATATGTAAACATGTTATTGTTGCAACTTTTTCCACGTATTCAAGTCGAAGACTAGACCAAGTCTACGAAATCAAAAATATTTAAGAAATCTTACATAATAGAAGATGGACTAATTATGTTTTCTTTGTCGAGCCCCATGCAATTTAAAAGATGTCTTAGAGAGGCGTATGAAAAATTACAATTACAGCAAGTCGGAAAGGCTTTCTGCCCCTTGTCAAAAGTAAGATTCTTAGTGTGTGTACTATAAGAAATGCAAAAATATTGGCTTGGAAGCTTCTATTTTCCTTAATAATAACGAAGCTACCATAAGTGTGTCTGTTATATAGTAAGAGAGATGGAGGGGTCTTCCATAATTACTAATTTGAGATTTTTATTTTTGAATAAGTTTCAAGTAAGGTGAAAGGAGTATTTGAACCTGAAAGAGAGCAGAGACTCCTTGATTTACCAAATTATCAGCAATAGCATTACCAAATAATACTAAAGGAGACGGAACCCACTAGAAATAGATTTCAAGTCGATATGAAAGATGTTTGAAAACATCAAAACTTTTCAAAACAATTACTTAAATTTATTTCAAATGTATGTTTATATTAATAATTTTTTAATGCAACGTATCCTAATAGAATTTCGAATAAAATTTAATCTCTCTGTTTATAATAGTTTTAAGATGCATTTAAATATTTGTAACTATTATGCATTGATATATGTTATATTAACAGAACATTCTTTTGTTTTAAAAAAAAAACAATCCTTATTCGCAGTGCTTGGAGCATACACTTTCTCAATATTTGCTACATTACTAAATCTTATCTTCAATATATTCTTTTATCAGTAGATATTTTCAAAGTAATTTATTGCTCGAAACCAGCAATTTAGGACTTAGATTATTTTTGAATTAACAACAGCATGACTTATGTTCTAATCTTTAACGTGAAATCTTAACTTTTCAAACAGCAATTATCAAGCTCTTAATATTTAAAGCCTCTTAATTTTTGAGATTTTATTATCAACACCTTGAAAGATTTTTCAATGTAACGACACTTCTTAAAGTGGAGTTCTAATTTACCACGAAGTGAAATTAATAGGCGAAGAAAAGTTCTTTAAATCTTTAACATCTCTTAAAAATAATCCCTAAAGTGCTTCTGAGTATAGATTCCGACCATCGAGCATTTTTATTTTACTTTTCATTTTGAGTTACTTGTTATAATTAACGCTTAGTTGAGATAAATTTAAGCAGTGTCGCTTTACATTGAAATAAAATTTTAATCATTCTAATTTGGGATCGCGTGAATAGTATCTAATCTTAAAGTGCTTAATTAAAATGAAAAACCAATGCCTTTTTTGATATTTTGATTCCTGTTACTGCTTCTGATACATCATTTGAGAAATGAAACAATTCAGAGTCTCTCTTTCTCTCTTGAGAACATGAATATTTTGGAAACCCCCATGCAATTTATAAATGGTTCTTTTAATTAATAATTTGATCTGAATAATTAATTTAATTTTTCATAAAATAATCAAAATTTGTTAATTTATTCTAAATTAACTATTTTGTATTTCATTAGATATATTTTAAAAGTGCCTTTGATGTGCTAATAATACAAAAGCTCACTTGTATTTACAGCAGATATATAATAATCGAAGCTGATAAGCCTTAACTAATTTAAAAAACTCGAACGATGTGGGATTTTTTTAGCTCTTTTTAAAATTCTGATAATTAATAAATAGTTATTCATACAATTTAAATGAAATGTGCATTGTGATCGTTTTCTTAATACAAAATTTTATTCATAGCAATGAAAGATAGCGATTAATATCAACTGCAGTCTTGACTAAAAGTATAAGTCATCCCCTTAATTTAAGATACCTTTAAAAGAAATGGACAGATATAAATGACCTTCCTCAAATGATTATGAATGTTCATTTAAAAGTAGGTATAGTTTATAAAAAAAATTAAACAGCACGATAAAACAACTTTGAATTTATCTTTATTGTTTGATATTAAACGAGTTTTGTTAAAATACCAAGTTACGTTGTTTTAGTCTAATGTCGTTGTTGTACTGTTCTGGTTAATAGATTATCTTGAAAACCTGATTTTTTATAACCGAAAATACCAATATATAAATAACTTACTGTTAAGTAATGCTATGAAATCCTGATATTAGGTAAGTAAGGCAAAACTCAAATTGAGATTGCCAAGAAAATTAAATGTTCACGATATGCTGTACAATATATTTAGCTCTATAACTGTTATGAGACTCGTATTTGCTGGTCTGAAAGATTGCAAAGCTAGATAGAAGCAATGGCTTGATCTAAGCCCGATTGAACAAGTGTTTACACTATTACGATCGGCCAACTTCATAACAATGTGTGATTCTTTTAAAGCGTACGTTACGTAAAATACTCAATAATATTCAAAAATCTTTTAAAAGTACCTTTGAATAGGTTTTGAATGCCATAAATGTTAAAGATTGCCATAAACTAGTGGATAGTATACCGTGTAGACTGGTTGTTGTAATTATAAGAAGGAGAGTTAAGGGTAACATGCATTTTTTAAAAACTAACGGGCTGTGTTACAGAAGAATTTGTAGCAGCGACAAGTTATTTTAATCTATATACATTAATTGAGAATTCTACGAATAGTACCACCATTTAGCAACAATATGCTACGAACAGAGGAGCTCTGTTGCTCTTCTGACCCAAAAATTCAAAAAAGGTGAGTGATTACATAAACTATAGGGTTGCAGCTTAGAGAGGTTGGCACAGGACGGCAAGTTCTCCAAGACGGCACACACACACACACACACATTATAGCTGCAATCTAAATTTTTGTGAAAATGTTTGGCACATTTATGCATAGTTCTTCTATGATGATAGATAAAAGAGAGAACTTTTTAAAGGTATTAGAAGGCGATACAATAGCTACACAAAACTTACATGTAATGAAATACTCGAATAAAATTTATATTAAAGAGGTAGAAAAAGGAATGAATATAACCATACAGTTAAGTTAACAATTTTTGGAGAGATATAAATGACGATATGTTATGCTTCGTTCAGTTACGTATTGCTCTTTCATACTTCTTAAATTATAGGAACTATATAGGATTGATTGCATGAGCTCCTGGATTGTTTCCACATGTTAAACAGCAATCAATATCTGTACTATTTTATTGGGAAAACAACATTTTCAGATTCTGTTTCTGTAATTTGAAAGTTATGCATTCAATCTGTTTTTAAGTTCCACCTATAAACTAGTAATTCGTGCATCTCTCTCTTCTATTTTGACATCATTATAAATACTGAAATAAGGAGAAATAAAAGCATGATCTGAAAATACTCTCCGTAATAAGTAATGAGTTTCATTGATGAAGAAATACTTCTTTGATTACTTTAAATTGGAATCTCTAATAAATTTTGAATTTTAGAAGAAAAATAAAGAAATTTTCTTATTTTTGCATGAAATAATTCTTTTAAAAATTTATCAGCGAGTCAGTAACCAATTATTAGACAGAAGCTAAGCATTTGAGGGTTTAAAATGAATTAGATTTTCGTAATAATCAGATATTTGCAGATATTGAAGATTTTATTTTGATATTTTGTTTAAAAACTTTATGTTTTAAAATTTTGTTTTATTTCTTATTAATAAATATGTTTGATGGAACTAAGAAGGGAATAATACTAAAGTTAATGTATTCATTTGTTATAATCTTTCGAAGATAATACAACTGTTTCGTTAAATATTGGTATGAAATCTAAAAATTATTTTTCAAATTAACAAAGTTTCACTTTAAGTATATATATTTTATGTTATCTTTTGAGCTGAAGTGCTTATATTTTGAACTTAAGTCGTATGATGAAAACTAATTGTTGTATTTTAAAACAATTTTTACTAATCAGTATTTATTTACATATATGTAAGATATAACAAATTCCCTGATGCCTTTTAAAATCTTGACGTAAATTTTTAAATGAAACTGACATTGTGGTTTATGCAAAATGCTTCCAAAATGAAAATATTTTGTCTACCTGGAAAAATATTTCAATTTCATCTATAGATGGTGATGATTGACCTAGAATATGATCGATATACATATTTCTTTTGAAAGAATAGTTTTGACACTATAAGTAGGAAATTTTAACTCGACGTGAGAAGCTAATGAGTGTACGATATGGTAGTTCTAAACAAAATTCATCTACATCGACTAGAGTTTCTTATCCTGTATAAAACGATCTACATCTCGAAGAGCCTTTAGTTGGTATCTAAAATTTTAGGCACTGGAAGCGTTTTGTGAAGAAGGAAGATAAGGCTAAGAACATCTGAGGAAAAGTGTTGCAAAATCCATCTCTCTCTCTTACACACATCACACACACACACACACACACACACACACACACACACACACAGCCGTTTGCTTCCAGTCCATTAACAG
>BMAW01034875.1:3330298-3347519 GCA_019974015.1 Nephila pilipes | reverse complement strand
TATATAAAATTATTACTACTATATATAAAATTATTACTACTATATATAAATTATTTACCTATAAATTACAACTGCTTATACTAATTTTTCTAAGCGTTTTTCATTTAGTGTAATAAATAAATAGTTATTTTCAGACAAACACAAAAATAAATAAATAAAATTGCTTTTATTAAACAACAAAAAACTTTCTAATATCTTAAAGAAGGCAGAAGCAAATTCAATACATTATTACATACATAATGGTAAGGCGATAGAAATTTTTGTTCGATACTTCACGGATTTTGCCAACTCTTAAAGACGTCTCAAGTTATACATTTCGACAAAGAATAAAATAAAAAAAAAACAAAAAACAAATTTCGATATGCTGTTCCCGTACGTTATCGCCCTCGTCAAAAGGCATATCTTCATCTTGAAAAAGAATCTACTTAAAATAATACAATTCCAGTTAGTAAAAACATACAATGATTAGTTTACTTAATTATATAAACAGAACATTCTAATATATTTTTATTTTTATTTTGTAAAATCGAATTATTTCAAATATATTGGTTAAAGGTATTATAAGACGAATTATAAGGTATAATAAGATACACATTTTTCATAAATTTATTATTTTAAGAATCATATGAAATAAGTGTATAATAAACTATTATTTAGACTAATTTAATTTGTAAATTGACTAATTTTATTGAAAATTTAACAAAAGAGAAAAAGAAAAAGAAAGGAACTTGCTTCGTTAATAATTGACTTAATTAGCTCCATTTGAAAATTACGTACAATTTCGCAAATTTAAAATCTTTAAGAAATAAACTCAAATGTGCTACTTTAAAATGTTACAGGACAGAATAATCATAAACGAAAATTGTTGAAAGCGCAACCACTTATACCCAAGAAGTGCCTGATAATATGCAATCACAGTGTACTGCTTATTCGTGATAAGAAATTTTCAGAAAGACATTCCCACAGTAAGTTAATAAAGTCTACGTATTTTTCGAAAAAAAAAAATCCTTCTGATAAGAAAGTATTGCAGTTAAACATTACCGAAGTAAAATGTAGATCCTATATTCAGGGAACTTCGACTATAATTCAGCATGATCTCAGATAAAGAACATTGCAGAACATTAAGGTGAAATTCACGGTGAAAATATACGCTGAATAATATCACAAATGATATGAGTAGAATAAACTCAGGTAACAGACTTTTCATGGGGTTCACGAAAGACAAATACATTCAGAAAATGTTATCAGAAAAGAAAAGAAAAACTTATTACATATTTCTAGAATTTAATATTAAACAAAACTGTTAATCTTCAAGATTACAGTGAATATGAAGAACATTTAGTGTGGGATTTTGAAGGGCTATATCAAAGCAGCAAATTAGAAATATTTTTAAAAAAATTGTTAGAAATTTTTTAATTTTTATAATAAATCTAATTTGAGTATCATTAATAACGATATAAAAATAAATATCTGATTTGTTAAATGCGAAATTTAATGTTTCATAGTGAATTTAATATTGGATAGTAGGCTCAAGTAATAAAATTTACAAAAAAAAAAAGTAATTCACTTCGACATTTACGTGATAGATGGTACAGCTTTACAAAAAAAAAGTAATTCACTTCGACATTTACGTGATAGAAGGTACAGCATGAATTAGTTGTTTTCATGTAACTTTTGGAGAGTTCACTGTAGATGATAAATATGTTAATTAGAAAAATGATGGTTTTAGATAATACAGTCTGACTAATTGTGTAAAAAAAGTAAAATTTATTTCCTTTGCCTAGAAAATTTATGGGAAAAGAATCGTAGAAATTCTAACTTGTGATATTACAATATTAAGAGCACAATTAATTTTTCAGTAAACGCGCTGTTGATCAATGCAATTATTTCATAATGCAATTATTCCATGAGTGGAAAAATAAAAAAAATTGCATGTAATTTATTCAGATTAAAATAGTTCTATTCTTTGAGAGTGTGGTAAAAATAAAATCCACTTTTGTGGGTAAGAATAAACAATTCTCTTCTCATATAATCAGACTGAAATAGTTCAATTCATTTAATTTGTGTGCAATGCAACATCATTTCAATTCTTAATCATTGATTGATCGAGTTACAAGGGACATGCAACAATAAAGGTTATAATCTCCATAGTTTAATATATCTGTACCTATAAGATGCCTGATAATATTAGAAATCACCCCGTATACCGTACTACCGTTGAAGTAGCCCTCAGTATCATAAAGTGTTAATTATTACCCCTGGGTATCATAAACTTTTAATTGATATTAATAAGTAATTGAGAGAGAAAATTAATTTGTATTTGTTATTCTTAACACTTCTTTACACAGTCACCAACCAGAGTTATACATTATCCTTAGCTTTTCTTGACCTCTGGAAGGCCGTCATTGTAGAACTCGGGGTTCTAGCTTCTCCGTAATGTGAGTTACTTCAATCTACGGTTTCCTGAAACTAAACATATAAACGATAATAACTGCAATTTACAATATTATGTACTTAAAGAGTCAATAAATATACTCAGTATATGCTGTCCAGATGTCTTGGTTATTTCTTAGTAGTAATCAAAGTTTTAAGATACTCCCTCATATATATTCATTTTAAAGAATTAAATAGTTCCTCTTACGATATTAAATTCGGAAATTTGTGCATATTTAATTTCGACACGTATTTAGTCTTTTCAAAGTTAAAACGATTGCATGTTGTCTAAAAATTGTATAATAAAGGGGAAGAGTGAGTTGTGTACAGTTGAATCTATTTATTTATAATAACATTTTAATTTTTTAAACACGCTAATAATATTTGGTACTAAAATTTCAGAAGAAAACAGAAAATTAGAAGACAGATATGAAGTTCAGTATTGTATATTGATTTAATATTTAGTGAATGTGACAATTTCTTTAATGCTAACAATTTATAAATATAAAATAATTGTATCATAGGTTTTAACTGTAATATTGCTCAAAACATATATTTATAGTTTAAAACAAGACATTGAAACTTTTAAAATGCGATATTTACCTAATTCATTATACAGGGTGATCCATTAAAAAGAGTACCCATTGGTTTTCTTATTACCCCAAACTCAGACGGATGTGACAACTATTCTAACACTGAAGTACAATTGTTTGAACCTTTTAAAGAGTGGGAGACAATTTTCAACACTGTCGGACCGTTAGAACTTTATTTATGAGGTAAAACAAAAATGAAAACTCACCATGTTACTTAATCCTATAATACTTTTGTTTTTAAAAGAGCATATTTAATTAAAAAAATTTACATTATCATTTCTAACAGCAAATGTTGAAAACGTTCGCCACCATTTTGAATGCAAACATGAGCACGTCGAACCAAGTGTTTTGACACACTTCGCAATATTGTTGGTGTTATTGACGAGATTTCTTCAGTTATGATTTGTTTTAATTCATCGATGTTTGAAGGTCTTCTTTTGATAACTCTATCTTTGAGAAAACCCTACAGAAACAATCTAACGGGCGGAGTGTGATGATCTTGGTGGCCACAGGCCTGTTGAAATTATACGGTCATCAATGAATTCTTTAAGTACTTTCATTGTCAGGTTTGACGTGTGTGGAGTGGATACATCTTGCTGAAACCAGCAGTTATAATCCTGTATCTCAAGTGAAGCAATAAAAGTTGGAATTATATCCAAGTACACTTGGGAATACTTTAAAATCAAAGAATTAGTTCATGCAGACGATTTTTATTGTTGTCATTCATAATCTTATGAAATGAGCTTTCAAAACACACACACTGATATATATATATAATTATATATACACACACATTCATGGACAAAAAAATTAGTGCATCAAGACATAATTGCGGAAACGTAACAAAACTTGGCATGAAAGTACAAGTCGGGGAGATATGCAAATGATTAGAAATGCAGCGTGATTGCGCATTACATATAGCTGGTAGAGGGCGTTTAACGTCGTTCTCCGTGGAGTATAAAACAGGTAAACCAAAGCTTGTTTGAGTGTGCTGAATCGTTTACAAAGGAAGAGCGGAGGTAGACGTGCCATTACGCCATTTTTGAAGACAATATGAGCAGCTGTCGCAGTTTGAGAGGGGGAGAATCATCGGCATGATGGAAGCTGGGTGGTCAGTTAGGCGAGTAGTTCGTCAATTAGGCCTCTCTGATTTTGTTGTGAGGAGGTGTTGGGACCAGAGGATCCGAGAGATGTCATTTACATGAAGACCAGGCTCAGGACGCCCTCGACAGACCAGTGGAGAAGACCGCCACTTCGTAAGAAATGCTCGCGTACAGCCAACTGCTTCATTGGCCGTCATTCAGGCACAGGTAGCACCTACACTAGGAGCTCCTGTGTCTTCTCGAACTATACGAAGGCACCGGGCTGAAGGACATTTGGGATAGTGGCGCCCATTACGTATGCCACCCTTGACGCACACCCAACGACGCCTCCGTTTGGAGTGGTGCTACGCACGAGGAAACTGGACTGCAGCGGGATGGTACCAGGTCATCTTTAGTGACAAATCCAGATTCAATCTCAGCAGTGATGACAATCGTGTTCGTGTGTGGAGACCCCGTGGTGAACGCCTCAATCCTGCCTTTGCTTTACAATGACACACCGCTTCCACTGCTGGTGTGATGGTATGGGGTGCCATTGCCTACAATACACGGTCACCCCTAGTATTGATCCGTAACACCATGACAACCCAGCGGTATGTCCATGACATCCTGCAACCACATATGTTGCCACTCATGCAACGGCTCCCAGGAGTCATTTTTCTACAAGACAATGCTCGGCCTCACACTGCAAGGGTGTCACAAGACTGTCTCCGCACTGTTACTACCCTTCCTTGGTCTGCCCGATTCTCAGATTTGTCTCCAATCGAGCATATCTGGGATCATTTGGGACGGCAAGTTGGGCATCCCACGAGTTTGAAAGAACTAGAGGCAAGGTTACAGCAAATATGGAACGAAATATCTCAAGACATCATACAGAACTCGTATGCCTCAATGCACGATCGTATCGCATTGTGCATTCGCGCTACAGGGGGTTAAACAGGGTATTAAATCCTCCGTCCTTTTGCCTTTTTCTCTGAAATAAACGATCCTTTTTATTTAATTTTCTAAACATTTACTTATATATATCATTTACACACACACACATATATATATATATATGTATAAATGCAAAATTTTGGATAGAACAGATTTAGCCACCCAAGATGCGCTTTTCATATAATTATTATCAAATTACTCAATTAAATTTAAGAATTGAAGTAAACGTTGAAATATCTGGAAATGTACAATAATAAACTTTTCCGACATTAAATTATTAAATTGAATATTATATCAGCTACATGTAATTAAAATCAAAGCAAACGAGAAATTATTAAATTGAATATATTTTGCTAAATGTAATTAAAATTAAAGTAAACGATAAAAAATTAAAAAGTGATATGGTTCTTCCAAAGTAATCTGATACGCCAAAATTGATCCATCTAAAACAATAGCCTCTTAGATGGCGAAAAATAAAAACGTTGAAAGAAACCGATCAGAACTGGATTAAAAATTACTAACCATGTTCAAGCGAATTTATGTTTAAGAAACAAATTTATGCATTTAGAAAGTGAAAAAAGAAACGATTCTCGCACATTATATATAGATACATTAAATAAGTAATGATGTTGAAAGTTTTGCTACTTATATTACAGACGTGAATAATATATAAAAAAAACGAAGCGAGTACGCTTTTAAATTGATTACCTATATTATCCTTTTATTATTGAAAGCAGAATAGATATGACCATATATGTGTGTAGAGCTGTCTTGAGTATATATCATATACTTTGGAATATTTATTACTACATTAACTCACATTTGTTCGAGTATTATCTTTTTCATTAGAATAATCATCAACATCTTTTGAAATGATAAAGTTATTATTACATATGAAGTACTTTATCCCTTCTCCATATCTTATAGAACAAGACAGCGGAAAGCTCTATATAAATTTGTGCCTAGTTCTTCAGTTGAAAATATTTGAAGTGATGATGTCTACATCTTTCAACTTAAAAAATATTTCTTACACTTTAATGATAAACTAAAAAGTGGTGTTTAAAATTTCATTTTGTAATTTTGGAATACAAATCAGTAGATAATTTTAAAGGATATTTTGATGTAATTAAATAATATTTTAATCATTGATTATATAAATAAGACAAATAAAGCCATTAACATTATATTATAACTAGAAACATATTACAAATTCCTTGGGTTGTGATTTCGATTTTGGAACGGTAAAAGATCCCTGTAAAGTGGCTAGGGTTTGATGAATTATGCATTTTTGAATAATATTTTTTTGATAATAAGTGTGTTATTAAATGCGATGCAATTTAATACGCTGACTTAATCATAAAAATGAAGTAAAAATTATGAAGTTTGTGATTGTGTTACACATGAGTCATAAGAAATAAAATAACTTTTATTTGTTTCACATTATATTTAATATAACTCATTATGTATTTAATCCTTTTCATTTTCTTCCCAGATGCATTTCAGTGTGAATACATTTCCGTAAATATAGTTCAATTTTTGTGAATGGAACACTGAAAATACGGCTTTGGTTTGGTTTTATTAACGTCATAATAGAAGTAATACTACAGCTATTGGAAAAATATAGCACGAAAAATGGAGTGAAAGCAAAAAGAAACTTTCTGATTTGTATTAATCTCTGATGATCCAATTGTAGCAAATGATAATTAAGACTTGTTAATTTCACACCGTTTTCCGAATATATGACGCGAAAAATGGTGTGAAAACAAAAAAGATTTAATTATCATATGCCATGACTGTATCATAAGAGATTAATACAAATAAGTAAGTTTGTCCTTAGTGGTTGTGGTAGTCATGTCCGTGGACTCATGGCCGGCGGTTTTCATCGAGTCGAGCATTCGAGCCTTGATGCCCTTAAAGATCCACTTTGTAGTCGGGGCTTATGTACGTTAAATATGTAGAGGCTCCAAGTCCTCCTATTGGTGTGGTGTGGAAGTTGATAATGGGAGGTGCTAGCTCAAATATCGCCCTCGACGCTTGACCGAGGTTCAAAATTATGGGGTCCGTCACCAAAAGCCTTCGTGTAGCTTCCAATACAACGTTAATAAAGCCAAACAATCAATTTTCTTTACTTATAATTTAAGGCGGTCACTTCACGAAAATCGGTCAAAAAATCGATTTTTCAATTTTTTTTTTGAAAAAGAAACTTCAAATCTTTCTGCGTCAATTGCAATTTAAATTTTTGTTCCAGCTAAATTAGAAGTATTTTAAATATTTTTTTAAAAAGTTGTTTACATGTGTCAAGACCCAAAACAGCTGAATGCCACGCCCACTTTTAAACCAAAACATATTATACATGTTTCTTTCCAGCCTTATCAAATTATTTTAAATTCATGAAAATAGTTTTCATCGATCAGCAACTTGTTGAGGAAAGAATTGAAGTGAATAGTAATAGCAGTTTGTTTACATTTCAACGTTTGTTATCGAATGCAACGTGCTATTTTAGACTCGCCTAATGTAGACAATCTGTTCTTTTCGAAAACTTTTTTCATTTATATTTTTCATTATGTCTCGGTTTAATGCTCAAACATTTAAGAAATAGAAGTTTGAGAGATGTTATTATATTAAATACAAGTTCTTTTGAAGTTATATAAGTTTCATATAAACAAAATGTTTATAAATATGGTAAGTATGCTGTTATGGTAAGTATCAACGTTAAGTAAGTATGCTGGTGAGTATGAAGCTTTTTTTAAATTCTTCTGATCAATTTAAGGAAATAATTGACATTTCTCTGTTTTCTTATTGCTTAAAATTATGTATGTTATGCATAAAATGTAAAAAACATGGTATCCATATTAATCTTGGTCGTCAAATCCAAGGTTTGGCTACAGAACTATTTATATGTTGTGTCAGTTGTGGTTTCGAACAACCAGTCCTGAATATTAGAGTCACTCAGAGTGAATGTGCATGAAGTTAATACGAGACTTTGATATGCTATGAGATCAATTGGGAAAGGGTATGCTGCTGCGAAATGGTTTTGCGGAGTGATGAATTTACCTCCCATTACTAAGTGCTTTTATTAGTTATCCCACACATTAAATAATGCGACAGAGGAAGTTGCAAAAGCTTCTATGGTAATAGCTGCTAACATATAATATTTAAAAATGATGGAAGTCCAAATGTACTTGGGCTATTGATGGCACCTGGCAAAAGGAGGGCTTGTTTCACTAAATGGTGTCGTGACAACAGTTAGTGTCGAAACTGGAAAGATTGTTGATGCCGAATTATTTTCCAGATATTCGTGCAATTTGAGGAATGGAAATGCACACAGAGGGAAGTATTTCGCAAATTACTTTGGAAATAGTGGAGAACTGGAAGTTGAAGGGGTACTCTGGATCTTCAATCACTCAGAGTCATTGCATGAGCTGCGATATACTCAGTATTTCAGTCTTTGGCCCTCTGGTGACGACAAGTGGTGTGCATATAATAGGTCCATAATTAAAGGAAAACAATACAAACACAAACAGAACTTACCTGATGTTATTATAAATTGTATTAAGCAATAGTTAGAGTTTTTTTATGTCCTGAACTACTTTCTAAATGCCTACATGGCAAAATTCAAATTTAAATAGCATCATCTGGTACATAATCCCAATAAATGTATATGTAGAATTAGGAACATTAAAAGCTGGAAAGTAGGAAGCAATATCTCTATTTAATCAAGGATTCATTACAAAATTAAAAGTTTTAAGTTTATTAAATGTTCAACTTGGATTTTATACATGTCGAGCATTACAAGAAGCAGATCATGTTCACATAAAGAAAGCAAAAAAGGCAGTTTTACAAAGAACCAATAAAGCTAGAATTAAAAACAGACTATTAAAATGTAGACAAGAAGATGATCTAGCAGATGACCCAAGCAATTCAAGCTTTGGTGTTGATACCTATTAGTGAATGGTAAGTTTGTACTTTAAATTGCATTATCTCAAAACTGTAAATTTCAACACAAAAGGAATATTTTTAAAACACCTACTCATCTTATAGCTTTGAAATTTGGTGCATGTATTACTAGTACATAAAGGAATATTTTAATGAGAGCTTTTGTCAAAAAAAGTTTTTAAAAAAATTTTAGAGGTTGAAATGTACACAAATTTTCTTTGTTTTTTAACTTTTCACGTGTTAAAACACATAATAAATTTTTTAAAAAAAACTAATCAAAATTTCAAAAAAAGCTCTCATTAAAATAATAATAACTATTCAATAAATGAACACAAAAAAATTGGTAACTCTACAACCAGTCAATTTTTTAAAAATGTTCCTTAAAATTGATCATTTTTAACATTACAGAGATAGGGAAAAGGCTGCGTGAAGTGACCCCCTTAAAGAAATTTAAACTTTTTACTTAAAAAACAATCGATTTTACATGGACTGCTCTAAAAGTTCTCGTATTAGAAACGGAATGGAGTAATATTATCCAGGTATCTTTTTTTCCTTTTCCTAAGTCCATGAATATGACTTCCTTCTCATTCAAAGAAAATCGTCTCCATATCCTTTTCGGTCGATGAGATTATCTTCTTCTTCTTTGGAACCGATTCACTGAAAGCAACCCATTGTTTTGATTGTTGCTTGGCTTCCAGAGTGTAATGATTAATACAGTTCTCGTAGATAGTGAAAATTTGACGCAATTAACAAAGACGCGTCGACGTGGAAATAATAAAACAAACATCTGAATGAGAATAAAAATTGTTTGGCACCGTTTAACAAATAAAAGCACATAGTGGAAATATTAACTCTCTTTAGCAGCGCCATTTATCTTCAAATGCAAGTACTTTTAAAATAACTACCATGTGATAGTATGTTTTCCCTTTTACTATTGAATTCTAAATTTATAATATGGAATTACTTAGAACATTCTAAGTTATACATGAAAATTAAATTATTAGTTATAATATTGAATTGCATATTTAAAGAATCAATTTTTATTACAAAGAACAATAATGGATAAAACAGTAGTCCAATTCCTTTTCCTTTGTATGTTAAAACATTTTTATTATTTTCTGAATTTTGTAAAACATGGATGTCTGATTATCGTGTCTGATGTTTTATTCATAATTCTTAGAGTTTACTCATGAAAGATATGAGTGTATTCTTAAAAAATATTTTTCAGAATAAAACGAATAATAGGATATGTTGTTAACGCTTTTGTGAGCGATAACCGCACCATTTATACTGTAAGAACTTAACTGTTCATTCCTGGTGTAACCATAATGAAGAGCGTTAAGCTCCCACCGAGTTTGTGAGTGTAGTGGGGAATATTACACACATATGTGTAAAGGCATCGTGAGTAAATGTCTGATGAGTTATTAAAGATATATTTTACAGTCCACTTCGCATATTTATTGTGACAGTGAGAGCTTTAATATTAAGTAGAGTTGTGAACCGTTCCAAATTTAACTATATAAGATTAAAATCTTCTTATTTTGTTTTCTAAACGAAAGAATGATGATGAGATGTTTTTTCAGCCGTTTGATGAATACAGAATGAGAAACCTAGGTCTTAAGACTAAGAATAGCCTTTTAGTCTAGTAAGGGCACACACACACACACACATACACACACACACACATGTATGTATGTATGTATGTATGTATATTAGTAAAGTCATCTAATTTTTAATCTTACAACTTTTTCGTTGGAAGTAAAAAAAGTATCAACTTCATTGAAAATATGCATATTATTTCAGCGGATGATGATTTTGTCCACATTTTGAGAGGATATTTTTTGACCTCGTGGTGGGGAAGACAGCTGAACTTGAGTGCCGGTAGGGTTTCAAACCCTCGACCATTTTTTTTTATTTGAAAACTCGAACAAATCCCCGTGCTTGCAGAAGTTTTCAAGAAAACACATTAAAATAGGAAAATCACGATATAACAAAAAAAAAAAAAAAAATGGTAAATTTAAGAGAAAAATGGATTACGATTATTTATAAAGAAATTACAATGAAACTACAAAAATAACCAAGAGCATTACTTTGATACAAACTGTTGAAAAACTAAACGCCAACTGATATTGATGCTTTCAAGTGCTAATTTTAGTGTCTTTCTTTTACTGATGAACTTAGAACATAGGAGAATCACATGTTCCACATTTTCCTCGCCACCAACGCTGCAATCACAGGAAGTCACTGGATCCAAATTAAATCTATTGAGGTAGCTTTTAAAGTTTCCATAACCAGTGAGGAATTAGGTCATTTTGAAATTGTTGAAAAAATAATGGCAAGACAATCTAATTTTAATGGAAGACAAAATCTCTTTGTTAAGGTCCCTTTATTTGAGCTGATGTATTGTTAGTTCCAATATTGCACTATACTTTCTCTCATGACCTTCTTATAGAAGGAATTAGGGATATTTATACAGAAATATCAATTTCGCGCATGGTGGCATTCTTTGAGAGAAAATCGGCCCACTCGTTTCCAAATATACCGTATGTCTACGAACAAATGAAAAGGTACCCGAGATGTTTTTATCTTTTAGAATTTTGAGTTCAATTTCAATCTCTAAAACTATGTTATTGTAGGAAGAAATACATTTTATTGTATCCAATGAGGAAAGGGAGTCGGTACAAATGAGAAAATCTGATACGGCACTACTTTGTTCAGCGATCCATTTGATGGCGAAGTTTTAATATAAAAGTTCTGCAACAAACGCCTTGCATTCATCTCGAATTCTATATTGGAAGTACTTAGTTTTGATGGCTTTTCTAAAGACCACAAATGTGAAGCCATCACTGCCATCAATTTTGCTGCTATCAGTATAGCAAATAATAGGAAAATCGTTTGTAATATTGTTGCTAAATTGGATAATATTGATAGTGATTCTCTCTGAGAGATGAGAAAGAACAGTTGGAGGCAGAACACAATCATAATCAGAGATGGAACAAGCAGGGAGATTTTCCCTAAAGGTAATGTTATGAAGAATGGCAATGTCTATTGAAGAGAAACCAGAAATTGTATAAATAGACTGGTAACTTATGGTACGATATCCACTTATGACCCGCAAAAGAAACCGTCTTTGAATTCGAATTTGATATTTACAATTTATCTTCTTCTTAAGCACCATACCCCAAACTCTTGAGCCATACATTGTAAATGGTTCAATTCCCTGCTTATACATGAGTGAATGTACATTGAAATTGATACCATAGCTGTTGCTTGCAATACGATTTAATCCACGCTGTAATTTGTCACATTTCTCTGAAACGTAAGTTAAGTGTCGTTTCCATGAAAGTTTACAGTCAAGAACTCCAAGATATCGTATTTGCTTTACCGTAGCCGAAGGAGTTTCTTGAGAAAAAGCTGAAATGCATCATAGCAAACATCTCGTTTTTCAATGATCATGACCCTGGTTTTATCAGAATTAAAGTCCAATTTAAAACTTTTTGACCAATCGAAGGCGAGGTTCAGAGTCTCCTGTGCTTGAAGAAAAGTCACAGGTAGATCCTTGCCCTGAAAACAGAATAAGATGTCATCCGAAAAGGTCAAGGTGTCACTATATGCAAAATGTTTAAGTTTTGAGAGGGGATCATTGAGATAATAATATTCTAAAAAGTATTTCCTGAAACTGAGCCTTGAAGGAAACCTCTTTCAAGGTAATGGGTTGCTGAAACCAGCCAATTTGTAATTTGCCAATCCTATCGCTTAAAAAGTCAGCAGCAAGAAAAAAAAATCATTGGAAGTTCCGCTTTTTTAAGGAGATGGAGAATGCAAGGCCACCACACATTGTCGTAAGCCCTTTTTATTTCTAGGCAAACCGAGATGGTGTGCAAATTTTTCTTTTTATCTCTCTGAATATCATTCAAGCGTAAAAAAAAGCCTCTTCAGTACTCTTATGAGGAATAAAGCCGTATTGATCACTCAAAAGAAAGCCTCCTTGGCGCAGATACCAGCAAATTCTGTTAACGAACAGCTTTTCCAAGCACTTACTAAGCTCCGGAAGTAAGCTTATACATCTAAGGTTATCCAAATGAGAAACTCTAGACTCATTTCTTTTTGGGATACGTATAATCTGGACAAGTTTCCAAATACGTGAAAAAATACCTATATCTAGACAAACGTTAAAAAATTATGGAAAAGAGAAGGGAACATAGAGTGGAACTGTTGAATACTCTCATTTGAGATAGAATCAGGACGAGAGGAGATTTATTTGGTTTCAGCAGAGATATAATAACTGTATTAAAATCATCGCAGAAGAATCAACAAAGAAAGTGTAAGCAGTATGCGCAGATCGACGGAACTCTAAATGAAAGAAAGGCTGGCCAATCGTTTTTTGCAGTGCTGTTATCCACTAGACAAAAAGGGATTTTCTTTCGTGATAATTATTAATGTGTTTTAACTTCTATCGTTGTAGTTGAAAAGAGTATCCTCATACTCTTCCTTTAGTGTCATCGTGTGATATATATAGGGACATTTTGAACTATAAATGTAGTGAAGATCACTTTTTCAGTCATTACTGCAATTGATGTACATCATTTCTCCGTTGTACTGAGTTTCATTTTGAACAGTTCTCATTTGACGTCATTGGTTGTCAGAAATGGAGATGTGGGATTATTTGTGACTCCAGAAATGTTTTAGCACTGTAACCGGCATATCACAAGTGGTGATTTTTGTGCGGTTGTCTTAGATACACAAGAACAGTTTGGGTGTCGAGATACATGCAACCACTTCAGATTCAGACTGTAGTAACCTGAGAATTATGTATTTGTTTTCGAGTTCAAATAATTTCTACTTAACTTTTCTTTTTTGATGTTGTTAACTTGTTGAGTCGATTTTCCTTTTACCTCAGTGTTAGTTACCAGGTGAACCGCTTCATAAATATTTCGTTATTTTAATAAATGTCGTGTTTTAAAATACTGCTTTTAAAACTTCTTGAAAGAATAAAATTTCAAATTCTTTTCAGACTTTAAGGAATAGTACTAGTTCCTTAAACTGTCTTTACTTTAAATTTATAATCTCTTATTTTTTATCCCTTTTTTAATAAATAGAATTGTTAAAATTTTATCTGGCTCCTTAAAGCATCTTACAAACACATAACGTTTGTTATGGAGCTCTTCTGAAACATCCACTCGAGTAAAATGCCTATAAACAGCGTAAGCGCAAGTCAGGTTTCAGAAAATATATTTCCTACTATAAAATGCACTAAAAGTTTAAAACCTTTTTAAAAACTTTCACAGTTCAAAAATATATGTTCTGATTGAATAAAGCAGGTCTTTTTTACGAAAATACTTTTACGCATTTATTTCTCCTTATATTTTCTGAACATAGTTCAGATTCTAAAAAGTAAAATTTCAAAATAATGTTCAGATTTAAATAATGTGTTGGGCTTACAAAAGTTTTAAGTTTTTCTATTTTTTTCTCTCCGTTTCATTCCATTTTCTAAACTGGTTTACATTTACAATTATTACCATGTAATATCTTTTGCTTTCAAAACTTCTTTATGTATAAATTTAAAATGAATACGAATCTTGTGGTTTCTTGTTCAGCAGATATATTTATAAAGATAATTTTAAATCATCTATAGTTTTGTCAAGAAAGGTTCTATATAATAATTTAGATGAACTTTTTTAACCAGATTTATTTCATATTAAAGTAAAACTGCGTATTTTAGATTTATTGTCAGTATATTGATGAATTAACCATTAAAGGAAAAATATACAAATATAATTTAAACCTGAAATATTTTTTGTTTTTGGATGTTGAAACGTACGTTAACTGATTTTCTGGGATTTATAACAGTCTTCTTATAATATGGTCTAAAATATATTTTGGTGAAGAAGTTTTCAAAACTCTATATGACAGTTTTTCGAAAGTGTGTGATTTATGTCTACTTTAGATTCAGATTTTTAAATTAAATTCTTAGAGAAACTAAGGTTAAATATTTTTAATTTAAAAGGTTCTCTTAACTTGTAATTTCTTGAAATCCTAAGACATCTAAAAGACATTTGCCTAGGTAAATATTTGATGAAAATTAAGAAAACTTATAAAAGAAGAATTGTTTTTTTAAAAATGGAATTATTCAAGCAAAAAACATCTGTAGTTCCGAAGCATTCAAAGGATTCATATAAGTCTCTTGGGATATCTCAAGTACGTGATTGGTTTGTTTAACAGCTTAGCTTTAACAAAATCAGCACTTATCATTCTGTCAAAAGAACTGGAGCCTTTTTTTACCTTCTAATTTTTTAGTTTCAAGTTTTCTTAATTTCACAGCTAAATTTCTCATTCTGTTACTTGTCAGGTTTTCACCAACGACAAATGAATATCTTTCAGAGTTAAAAAATTATTCAAATAAAATAAAATAAATGCATGGTTGCTTCTAGAGAATTAAAAAAAGTATTCTTTCCTTTTTTTTCAAGAATTTAAAATAGTCTGTTAAAATACTATTTGAATTGCATTCGAGTTTTCCATTCAAATAGGAATTTAGGCATTAAAGGAAACATATTTCTTGGAGTAAGTAAGAAACTTTAAATAGATTGAAGTTGCATAAAATAATATCTAAATTTTTCATGCTGCAGAAATCCCCAATACTAGTACCATATTCTCTCTCATATTGTTAGAAACATATTTTAGTTTACTATTTATTTCTATTTGAACTGCTTTACACACTGTTTTGATTGCCTTAATATTGAAAGGGTCTTAGCTATAAATACTCATTGATACATTGGTATATGTGTTATCATAGCACGAGCTTTTATTAGTATTGAGAGATTTTTCTATTTGAAAATAGATTCCAAGTATGGGTATGTGTTGAAGTATTAATGAAAATGATTTCAAAAATGAATGCTTCGGAAAGAAAAAAAACTTTTTTTTTTTAGTTTTCTTAAAAGTTGTATGTGAAAACATTTTCCCCTCACGTATCAGTAATAATTTTTTCTAATTACTGTAATCAGTTCTCTGTAGTTTGATGTCTGAGAAAATTTAAACCACATTCACAGATATTTAATAATGACGAAAGGTTCTTTTGAAATTAATCTTATTATTTTCGTTAGCAGAGCAGATCCGTTAAAAATTTTAGAATATTTTCACCTAAAATAAGTTATTCGCTTTTCCTAACTATAAATTTATATTACATTTTGCTTGTAATACATAACCCTATTAAGCTCGAGTGATGTGACTAAATACAAGTTTAGAACTTTGTAAACATTAAGGCCATGTGAAATTATTTATGAGTCAATTTGACCGTATCGATTTTTCGACGATATGATGAAACTGTATTTAAGAAACTTACGTTGGATGTACTTAAAGTGTGCCTTCCTCGTCGTATTTTGTTAATATGCAATGTGCTGAAGTATATAGTTGACAATTAAAATATTGGGGAGTGCTATTTAGCACTCTGTCATATTTATATTTAGGATCGCATTGAAAGGCCAAACTTTCGTCTCCGGTTATGACTCTTTTCAGAAAGCCTGGGTCATTTGTGATACGATCTAAAATTTCCTTTGAAATCGCCATTCGTCTGTCTTTGTGGTCGGGGTTAAAACTTTTGGTTCCATTTTCACACAGTTTATTCATTTTCAATTGGTCTGTAACGATGCGGTTGATGGCTGTTTATAGCAATTTTACCTCATCCACAATTAACTGTACACCTAAAGAGCGATCTGAGTTCAACTCTTTCCTCATTAGATTAATATTGCCTTCTGCTTTCAATGTCAATGATCATACATCGCGCAGGTTGTTTTTCACGTTTTGTCAGCCATTCTTCCACATTTGTTGCCAGTTGTAATAAAAAGTCGTTGTCATAAGCTTCTTTTAAAATTTCCATAGTTTCGCTACCACATTTATAAAGTTTAACACAAAACTCTATCACACATCACTGTTTAATATTATGCTGCATCATGAGCGTCACGATGCCTTCACATAATGTCACTGTATAAGACCATTACGAATACCCAGATAAATCAGCCCACTTGCTGACCGTTGCAATATGTAAATGAAATTTCAATTAATCTGTAACCTTTACCTGTTTCCTTTGACAATGTGCAGTCATCGAGATGTGCTCTTTGATATACATGTTTACTTCTTTTCTATAACAGTGCTACATTATGACGAGATTATATATATATACATATATATATATATATATATATATATATATATATATATATATATATA
>BMAW01034875.1:3277909-3329898 GCA_019974015.1 Nephila pilipes | reverse complement strand
ATTAATTTTCCCAATTTATAATATGTGACAAACATAGCATGTTTCATTGGTCGTATCATAAATTTGGGGGGGGGGGGAAATATGCTATTTTTGTCTAATACATTCAACCTGACAAACCATTTTTAACATGACAAAATCATTTAAAAAAAACCCGTATTTTGCAGTTTTCTAGAAAATAATACCGGGCTTTTCAAAATGATTCATCCGACTTCAAAATTTCATGTTTTCAAAAATACAGAATAAGTAATTCATGAATTCAAAGGAAAAATACGTCTTAAAAAGTGTTCGATTTAACTTCCTTTAGTTATTCGTATAATGTCAATTCGATGTGTAAATTCGTGCTAAACAAGTTGTAAAGTGTCAGTGGTAATTGATTGTAGAGCAACAAAAATCCATTGTTTTAATTCACATTTTTCACACACACATTTGCGGGAAATGGTGGCGTAGATCAAGATTGCATTTAAGCTTGATATCTCACGTTCTTAACTTCCGTATCTCAATTCACTTGAGAGCTTTGTGTGGCTCAGTTTCATGTAAAGCTTTAGGGGAATTAGGACTTTAATTTATATTGGGTTGGAGGGAAAGTTCTGTCATATTTTAAAAAGGCAGGTGATTTTTCTTGTAAATAAAAAAAAAACATCTGGCTAGTCAGTCATTCGGATTTTTTTTTGTTCTTTTAGCTGCTGTATAATATAAAAGGAGACCTTTTTTACCGTTCATCACTTACTTGTGATATTTAAAGTGAAAAACATGTCAGTAGATAAAGTGCATTTACGATACTGCATTTTGTATGAATTCCAAAATGGAAGCAACGAATCGGTTGCATGTAAAAATTTATGTGCGGTATTTGGAAAAGATATTGTAAATGTTCGTACTTGTCAAAGATGGTTTAGCAAATTTCGTTCCGGGGATCTGAGCCTCCAAGAAAGTGATCGATCTGGACGACCATCCAAGATTGATAATGATGTTTTGCAATCCCTGTTGGAAAAAAATCCACTTTTAACAAGTTGAGAAATTGCAGAATAGTTTGGATTCGTCATACAACTGTTGGAAATCACATTAGATCTCTTGGGTTTGTGTTAAAGCAAAGTGTTTGGGTTCCACATGAATTAAAGGAAAAGAATTTGTCTGATCGTGTAAGAATGTGTTCATTACATCTGATTAGACACAATGTGGAGCCGTTTTGGACAATCTGGTTACTGAAGATGAAAAGTGGATTCTTTACGATAATATTAAGAAAAAAAAATCTTACTGCAAACCAGGAACATCATCAGCAACAGTTCCAAAAAAAGTATCCATCAACGAAAAGTATTGCTTTGTTTGTGGTGGGACAGGAAAGGTCCAGTGTACTACGAGTTGCTGAAACATGAAAAAACCATTAAAGCGGATTTGCACTGCAATCAGCTAGATAAATTGAATGCAGCTATCAAAGAAAAAAGGCCAGCATTAGTGTCCAGAAAAGGAATAGTGTTCCACCACGATAATGCTCGACCGCATACTGCAATGGTGACACAACAAAAACTGAATGCGTTAGGATGGGAAGTCCTTAGTCACCCATCGTATTCACCTGACATTGCACCATCTGATTATTACCTGTTCGGATTTCTGCAAAAATATCTAACGGGAAAAAAAATTCAAGTCTTTTGAAAGTGTTTCTAAGGCAGTTACTGACTATTTTAACTCCAAGGACGAGAACTTCTACGAAACAGGAATTCACAGGTTACCTGAAAGATGACAACAGGTTGTAACAAATAACGGAGCATATATAATTGATTAATATTAAACACATATTTTTATTAATGAATTCAAATATTTTCTTTAAAATACGACAGAGCTTTCCCTCCAACCCAATATATATATATATATATGGACAATGTTGCGAGGCATATCGCAATAAACTTAAAAAGACTCGTCTTTTAAATTCAATAGCAATTGTGTCATAGGAAAATAATTTATAATATACAAATTTTCTGATTTTGAACTTGTAATTCTTATTTTTATAGTTGCCCATTCACTTTTGAGACAGCAGACTTGTTCATTAATTAAAGTGTATTCGTTCTGCAAAAAATACGAATGAAATCTTAACTGTTTCATTTTTATACTCATAATGTTAATATATCACTTAATATCTTTATTTCTCTACCACCTTTACTTTAACTATTAACTAACATAAGCACCAGTACAAATATTTATTAGATGCGTTACGTAATATATAATGCTTGTATCCTGCTTTTGCTATGAAAATATTAAAAAAAAGTTTCAGATTTTCTTACAACTTGTCTCAATTTCACCTAGACTGATAACAGTTCTCAACGAAAGAGCAGTAATACTCATATTCTTAGACTCAACTAGTTTCAAGACTAGCATGTATTTTATGCGTAATTACCTTACGATGAAGAATTTAGATAAACCGAGTCCTTTAAAAAGTAGAACTCAAGAAAAAAAGGTTAAAAAATAATGAGAATCAAAATATTTCAATCAGATCGACACGTGCAAAAATATAACCTATTTTTCATATCACGAAAAACGATGTCTATGAAGTATTTGAAAATCAATACTCCAAAGTGCAAAAATATAAATTGAAAATAAATTTATAAGGCAACAAACTGATTAAAGTCACTTTATGTTTGATTTCAAAATTACATAAGCTAAGTAAGAGATAGAAATGTTATGAAATATAAATCCAAACAAGGACGAAAAGCTATGAAACACCAGACAAAAGATCGCATCATTTTCATGTTACATTTGTCATAAAAATCAAGAAATTCAGAGTTTTCCATCTTTTTATTTAAAGGAAATAGCTTTGACTCTATTTTTGGTAATATATCTTTCTAATGTAGCATTTATTCAACATTTCTAGGATGTAATTGTGTTGTAATTTATTTCATACTGTCTATCGAAAGTTAGAGATACTAAAAATTTTCAAGAAATAATAAACCAAATGCAATGTTGTAAAAATGGTTTCTGTGTCAAACCATATACAACATGAAGATGGTCGGAGGGGCCTGAGTAGATTCACAAGTGTTGCAAGTCAGAAATTTTTTCCACTTCTTGTCAAAAAGTAAGACTTTTATGAGTCCATTAGTACGTCTACAAACAGCGGTGGGGACGCCTCCATCTACTTTAAAGTTAAAGGTACGTCCTGAAACTTGACTGTAACTTGGTTGAACTTGACTGTCAACTGTTATACCGTGAATAAATCGTAAGGGTCTTTCGTTATTGAGGATTTGAAAATTTTGTTTTTGAATTGGGTTCAAGGAAAGCCGAAGGAAGTATTCGTACTTGACAAATAAGAAGAATCTTTCTTAGTTAGAATATCAACATTATCATAACCGTAGAGTCTGATATGAAACGGGACCCTTGAACGTGCTTATGTTGCAATGAAAGGTGTTTGAGAAAGAAACAGCTACTTTATCAATGACCTCAATCCAATTACTCCAGTTCTAGATGGTACTGCGTCAGTCAGAAAAGATCTAAATATGAATGAATAAAGTTTTGGTTTTAATAATATTAAATTGCTCTTTAATAGCAATTAGCTATTTAATAGCAATCAGATTAAAAATGTAAATTCCCAATCTTGAGTTTATTAGACAAAGGGAGACTTTAATGAAGAAACCACAACCATAGACATTACTGTCATCTTCGTCGCTGTCTGTATAATTTTGATTAACTTAGAAATGTGATTGATGATTTCAAGCGCAAGGTGGTGTCAAATCTCAGTTTCATTAGTTTCAGACAAATCTTTGTTTTCGTTAGTTTCGACCTTGAGTTCAGTTTGCAAAAAAAAAAAAAAAAAAAACAACTCTCGAAAGAATTTCAGGAGGTTTAAGGATTGATTTTAAGATATACCTCTCAATATTTTAATTTAACAGGCTATCAAATGAATACTAGAAGAAAGAAATTTTCAGTCTTTGAAATAGTTGAAGATCACACTCGTATAACTCCAGTTAAATGGGAATCTACTTCTCATACCAGTGTTAATACGAAGAGTATTGTTCAGTATTCTCTTCAATATCATTAAATTAGAGCAGATGTCCAGAAATAAATCTGATAACTATACTCTAAGATTGATCTGATCAGAGAGACTAAGGCTATTGGGGAGTATTCTGAATGTATTGACGTCAACACCCCAATAACTTATAGATGATGTACTTCTTAATGTCGAGTTTTTTTCCTAAATTATTTAGAATTCCGGTCGTAGAGGAGAGTACGGCAGTCAACGGTGATTGTAGGCTGATAAATGTATAAACGTCAGTTGGTGTTGAAAAGTTGAGTAGTGGATATTTATGAATTAAAGCGCAGTTAATCAGCTTCTGTGAAACATTTAAATTTTTCATAGCTTCAGCTTCGGCCATAGCAGAGCTGAAAAGCCAGAGAACAATATTGTTTGCAGAAACAACAACCCTGGATCATTTGATATTACTTTTTCAATGGTAGAGAACTACAGTGAGAAAAATAGTGGGTTCAATAATGATCCCTGTGGGACACTTGATTCAGTTTAATGGCTTTAGATAAAAAGTGTTCAAATTTCAGTCTGATTTGTTGATCCCTCTCTAAGTCATGGATCCAAGATGGAACCTTCTATTTTATATCAAAGACGTTAAAGAGCTTTGTGATTAATTCATTTTTCCAGATCCTATCAAGTACCTTTGAAAAGTCGAAGAAAATAGAGTACTAGACTTTTTTTATGTGATAAGAATTAAATTTAATTAGAGTGTCTTCTTCTCAAACCATATCATCCATCTGGGAGCAAGACAAGAAACTGAAACAAAATATAAGCTTATTCAAAAAACCTTTTATATGAGTTTACCAGAAACGCTAATTGGAGCAATTAGCTAATAGCTCTCAAGAAAGCTGACTTTCTTACTTGCCTTCCTAAAAGGCTAATAACTGTTGGCTTTTAGAATCAAGGCTTTATTCCCATTGTGGGATTTTCAAAGTCCCCTGGATAAATTGATTCCCAACAGTATCTGCTTTACTCCATCACCAAGTCGTAAAATTATGAGGCCTCAAATGTTATCAGACTCCTCTGGTGGTATTATTGATGATTTAAGTGGGTTATGAGTGATTAAGTGGGTCAAAAGCCCTCAATCCACTATTCATTACCTGCATTGTATGTTAAAGTTATCTCTAAAACCCAAGGTTATCCTGTGTTGAGTTGTGGCATCCGTTAAAATTTTTCCTAGCACAGACTTGAAGAAATTTATCGTACTCAGAAAAGTTGAGTTGCTTATACTTTGATCATAGGATCCCGATTATATATCCATTCCTTCCCATGATTTTGACCATGGAGGTTAATAATATCTACTATAGTTGCGTAATGAATTATCAGCGGCATACGTAATCTATTTGAAATATGATAAATGGCTCAGAATGTCATATGTGTTGATGTAATTGTTATTATGTTTCAAAATCATATCAAGTGAAGGCCACATAGGATTTAATCTTTAACAATATTCATTATACTTTATAACTGATTTTCGACGGAAGAGAGATTTTTGAGTTTCGTAAACATGGTTTGCTTGTTTTATTAACTAAACTAAATGTCCTGTGGAATTTTTGAAATTATGTATACATACGAGTATATCGAAATGATAAGTCCATTTAGCAATTGTAATAAAGTCAAAGAATGATGAATTGATTCCTTAATATTTAAGATAGCATTTCAAAAATCTTCGAATTTTTGAAGAAAATATAATCATTCAAACTTACTTTTTTCTCCTAAGCTGGCTTATATTTATTAATTTTCGAACACAGAATCTGGGCATGTAATAAAAAGAATGTATGCTCTGTGTTTTTTAAATCTCAAAAATGGATTAACTTCATTATGTGTCTCTGATCATTCTTATCAAAATCATATTTTTGGACCAAGAAATTAACACACGTAAGACACATATCTTCAAATTGGATAGGAGTTTAAACTTCGTGTAAATGGGAATTGAAAAAGAATGAAATATCAGATGTGCTAGATCTGTTTTTAGAAATAAATTTTAGAGCGCGCAAAAGAAATTTTAAGTAATCAGAGTTCATTTTAAAATTATGAAAAACATTGAAGAATACAACTGGAATGCTGCCTTTGAATTTTCTGTGTTAGATATTTCTCTGAAATATTAATTAAAAATAGATTGTCAGAACCTCCTTTTTTTTAAAAAAAAAAGTTTGAATAATATGAGCAGTTTGCATGTGAAAAAATCAATATTAAAATCTGATTTTTTGAATTATTTCAATGCCTAACAGCTTTTAAAAAATTTTCATAGTTAACTTTTATAATTCCTCAGTTTTTAATACTAAAATTTCAAATATAAGTAAAACGTTTTAAACATATATCTGCTTTCTTTTATTTGAAGAGTTTAGTTCAAATGTATTTTACTCGAGTACTATTACAAATAATTAATGAATATGATGTCTTTATATTATTCTTCCGAAACAAATTAATTATTCCTTGAGCATTTATCTCTTAAATCGTTTCTAATGAGGGAATAATTCTTTTATAAATAGTTGGAAAAGAAGTACCTTTATCTACTTATAAGAATATTTTTCAGGAAAAAATATAAAATTAGTTTAAATATTAATTACCTTATTAACTATTCCTTAGCTGAACAACATTTCATTCATGAATTAGGAAAAATGATACCAAGGAAAGCTATATTCGTTTTTATTTCCAGTTTTAAATGTCAATAATTTCCTAAACAGTATCAAATAGCTCCCTAATTAAATTAAGAAAATGTTGATTTGTTTTAAAAGAAGAAAACTACTTTATATTTTTAGAATGCATTCCAAAAGGAGGTACTACACAAGTACAATATTAATAAATAAATGTAATTGTATTAAATGTAACATTAAATCGAAAATTGAATTTTGTCTTAGGAACACATCGAAATAATTATTTACGGAAATAAACCTAATTTTGAAATAAAAGGGAATAATATTTAAATACAATAACAATGATAATAATTTTTATTACAAGCATTATATTCTGAGTTTCACTTAAACCAGTGAACTACTAAACATTTTTTGAAAAATGTTTAATTTTGTTTTTGACAAAGTATGTTATGCATTTTGCATTAGATAAACCTCTTACTTAAGTTTGTTACTTTTCCTATTTGAGACTAAATATTTTGATAAATATTTCACAAAACTAAATGTATAAGTATTCTGTTAATCAATAAGAATGTTTATTCTCTCATATCGAATAAATATTAAAACAACGGAAATTCTAATTATGTTTAAAATATAAATATGTTTCAATTGAAGTTACTTCTATAATTAAGAATTTGGTATGCCAATATAGATGATTAGCTTTTATTAACTTATCTTAACAGCTTTTTTCTTTTCTTTTTAAAAAATAAGCTAAACCAAGTATCTAATCGGAAAGTTCTGTTTGTGTGTGAAGTGTAAGAAAATAATACGTTTTTCATACATTTAATAATATTTATTGCCAAATACAACTTCCGTAGATTCTAGTATTGGTCTCTATACATTTCAGATGGGTATCTCGTGAATTAAGTGAGAAAAATATGCTAAACCGAATCGTCATATACTCATCTTTGTTTGCTCAGAACAAAAGAAACTCATTTTAGACCGGGTAACTAGTGATTAAAAATGGATTATTTCCGAATACATCGTAAGGAAAAGAGCATACTAGATTATATGTCCTATACACTCTAAATCGAGATTAAGGCTGAATAAGATAACGCTATGCATATGGTGGGACGTCCAAGAATCTATACATTTCGAGCTTTTGAAACTTAACAAAAAGCTCAATTCGGAAAGATACTGTAGATAAATGGATAACTTAAGCAAATCACTGAAAGAAAAGAGGCAGATGATATATATATATATATATATATATATGCATAAACTGTTTCATTAATTATATCAATAATACTACCCACAGACTTGCAAAATCTAAATATGGTTGTAGTATAAGGGAAAGAAAAGAAAAATTTATATATGTTGCTTCACTTCTTGTAAAAATAAGTCATAGAGAAAGCACATTTGAAATCAACAGAATACATTTATCTCTTCTATTTTTATTCAAACTGTTTCAAATGCAAATTTTAATATTTCATTTACTGGAATATCTAAAAATTTTAATAAAAAAGACATTTTTAAAGATGTTTTTTAGTATTAAAAGACGTTTTTAAAAAGGTTTTAGTATTTAAAATCATGCTTTTAGGATTAAATACATCTTAAAAAATGATTTTTGTATTAAAACAGATTACCATTGAAACGGAAAAGAAATGGATTACCATAGAAAATTCCTTTCCATACGTAAAGCATAGTGACAGAGAAGGTATCGGTGAATTAAACAGGACTAATTATCTTTTCGATTGTCGGGAATGTTCTTTAAAACTCAAACTTTAATATTTCATAATTAAAGTTAAAAGAATTAATTTCATGTTGCCGTATTATGAAAGTTTTCAAATAACCTCATCCTGTTTTCTGATATACATCCATTTAATTAAAATCTTCAAACCTAATTGTAGATTTCATAAAATTCTATTTCACAAGAATTACCATTATTAGATTTAATTAAAAACTTTACGTATACAGTTTATATGTCAGATGTGAAAAGCAACAGTTAAAAGTAAGCTTACCTTTTTGTTTAGTATTATGGAGCTAATGTATAATTTTGTCTAAAATTAATTTTATATCAAAGTGAGAATATAAATCAAAACGCAGATGACAAAATGAAATAGTCATCAGAATCCTTTATACCAAAATGTTATATTAATGTTAGACCTAAATATTTCAATTAAATCTCCGTCCATATTTTCCGTTAGAAACTCATTCAGTGTTTATGAATAGCTTGTTCTTAATTTTTAAAGGAATAATCTCTTCTTCCTAAATTCTACCTAACCTTTAAACACTATTATTGTTTTTAATGTTACCTTTGAAGGATAAATGGCAAATGATAATTCACTTATTGCTATTTTTCGATTATTTGTGACAGAGATAACTAAATTTATATAATTTTTTTTCTGTTTTCTTAAGTATTGAAGGAAGTTTTCATAAAACCACATTGAATAGAATGTTAGGAATAACTTAATTTTAAACGGATTTTATTAGTATTCACAACACATTTTCTAAGATAAATACACATATTAGAAAAACAATGAATAAATTTATTTTATGTGAAAAAAGTGAGTTTATTTTCTGATTTCTATTTTTTAAATTTGTTACAGATCAATAGTGTCATTTATTTTTACCTTCCCAAGTCCTGCTGATTGCCTCATCGTGGCGGGAGGGTGTTCCTGGGCGAAATACGTTGGGAGTTAGCTCCTGGCAGGGTCACCCTAGACGTGAAGGCCACTCCATTTATATCCAGCTAAAATCAGCAGGCATTGGAGCCATGACAGATTTCTACCATTTGGTGCTTCGATCCTTGGATCAACAGAAGCTGCAAATTTCCTCCTTCATATGAACTCATTGACTTTCAATTTAGATGCTGCATTGTCCGTCGAGCAGATAAATCAGGGAAGCACTCGAGGTTTATGAAGAGGGCCTCGTTCGCCAAGTAAACTACAGTCTCCTCATGCTTTGAAAATTTTACAATGTAACATCAATGGTTTATCTACTTTAGCTACTAGAACTAAACTTTACCAACTAGTGTGCTACCAACAAGTAACATTAGAAATAGTGAATTTGAACAAAATTCAAGTAATTGCTACACAAGAAACAAAATTAAAGAAAATGGCAGCTCTTAAAATAAAAGGATATAACATCTTTAGGGCAAACAGACCCTCCCGAGGAGGAGGAGGCCTAGCCTTCTTCATTAGGGATGTAAAATACCAGAGTATTGATTTTTCACAAGATCAATCATCGGATCTAGAAATTCAAGGATTCAAGATATTCTGGAGAGGAAAGCCGTTACATATTTTCAATGTTTACCTTTCTTCAAACCAAAGTCATCTACCCACTAATTTTTCAAACTTCACGGATAAAAACACGATCATTCTGGGGTACTTGAATGCCAAACATAACATCTGGAGATCCTCTTGCAACAACGACAGAGGAGAAGACATCCTGCAAATGATGGATGATAAAGAATTTATGATCCTAAATGATGGATCCCCTACCCATTCGTCCTTTATCTGCAACACTTTTGAGGCACTTGATACTTCTATTACCAGGGCAGATATTTTTTCTCAATGTACCTGATCCGTACTTAATCATATTGGAAGTGATCACTTCCCCATACTCATAAAATTTAGCAAAAGACAGCGTGTGGTCATCAACCGGGATAAATTTTGTAACTTTAAAAAGGCTGATTGGGATTCATTTAGGGAAGCTGTTGACACCTGCCTGGCCTCAGACCTATGACTGTTGATTTAACTCATAGTTGGACAATCTTTAAAAAAACTGTCCTTGACAAGGCTAGATCTAACATCCCAAGAATCAATGTTAAACATTATGTTCCTTATTTTGCTCTCAACACTTCCACCCTTTCTCCTATTCTAGAAAAGAGAAAACGTCTTTTAGAGACCATTAGTGATACAGAACACTATAAGAAACCAAGTTAAGCAAAATAAATGCAGAGTTAAAGTTAGCCTATGTTCATCTGAAAAAGGGAAAGATGGAAAGAAATGTGTAGTAAAATAGACTCTACTTCCTCCGACTCTAAATCTCGGAAATAAGTCAAAAACATCAACAAGGCACAGGAGCAGTTTGTAACTTGTAACTCAGTCAGAGACGCCGTAGAAAAGGTCTACACTGATGACAAATCAGCTGCCAATGGCCTTGCTACATATTATCAATCTTCAAGTACGTTTCTCTATGAATAGATCCATCTTAAAAAGAGCCAGAAATGTTATCCATGGCTGTCGTAGCTTTGACCTCGGAGACCCAATGTTGGCCAAACCGTTCTCCTTACAGGAATTTCTTCTTGCCTTGGCCCTCTTGTGACGTTGGGCTATTCGCGGTTTCTCTTCACTAACCTTGTTGACTTTTAATAAAGATTGATTGCTTTTGCTTAACAACCTTTGCCCAACCAAAAATAAAACGTGATTAAATAAAGCAGGTAGAAATGAAGTGAAGCAGGAGAGTTAGGAAATATATAAACTCAAACTGAGAGTCGCGATAGAGGGGTTGAAGTAGAGGTTGAGTGGTTCGAGAAGTTGAGGTTGAGTGGTTCGAGAAGTTGAGGTTGAGTGATTCCAGTGTTCAGCAATTGTTCCAGAGTCGAAGTTGAAGTCGGAACCGAGAATTGTTACTAGTTATTGGCTGATTAATGTATGCTTGAAGTCAAGATATTCTTAAAGGAAAGAGTCATTTAGATTATTACTGGTAGATTGAGTTAAAATAATAAAGGCCTTGTCCATTTATAATTGTCGTTATATTAGTAACCAAATAATAAATATTGTGATTAGTGTTCTAACGTCTCTTTTAACAACTTAGTGTTAAAACATTAAATTTCGCTATGGCACAAGAGGCAAACAGGAATGAGGAACCATCACACTCTTAAATCTGAAAAAATACTCTGGACCTGATGACCTCCACTGCCAAATGCTTGAAAGAAAATCTTGACAAAAGAGGGAAACAAAGGATATAGTACATCATCAATCTGCCTTGGAAAATAGGTCGACTACCTCCAGAGTGGAAAAGGGCCACAGTTATTCCAATAAAATAATCTTATGCCATGCGAGCAATACGGCTTTAGAAGGGGTCACAGTACAACAGACCAAATCCTGTTTTTTTGCCCAACAATTAGAGACGCCCATAACTTTAAACCAGCTCATTATACTTATGCTGCTCTTTTAGACCTCTCGAAGGCTTTTGATAGAGTTTGGAAACATAAATTGATTCTAAAATTACACGATTCCTTCAACATCCCAGGAAAAACCCTTTCATGGATCTCCGACTTCTTGCAGAGAAGATTCATCAAAGTAAAATTTAACAAAACTCTTTCGGACACATTTGAGCTCAGCCAAGGCGTTCCTCATATTTCTGTTTTTGGCCCTATACTTTTCTCTATATATTTGGTTGGTATAGAGAAAGTGCCTTCTTCTGGGATATGAATCGAAATGTTTGCGGATGACATTGTTCTGTGGATCTCTGGTACAGCTATACCTGATTCGGAATCAAAACTAAATGACTTTCTGACAGCTTTGTCGAACTTTGCAGCAGACTTAAACCTTCATTTTAACCCTTCTAAGTCAATTGCCACTTTTTTCACTACAAACAAACACCTTTAAAATTACCAACCCAAACTGAGACTAAATAATCATGATCTTAAGTATGAAAAACATCCGAAATATTTGGAGTCTATTTTAGACTCTGAATTCACAAGTAGCAAACACATTGATTATCTAGTTTTGAAAAGTAGGAAACGCCTCAACATCTTGAAATACATCGCTAGTAAGAATTGGGGAGTTGATGTGGCTACGCTAAGACTTACTTATTTGACGCTCATTCGCCCGATTCTTGAATACGGATCACCAATCTATTGTTGGGCCTCTAACTCTGTTCTGAAGAAATTAGAGCTAGTCCAACTGAGTGCTGCCCGTATCATCACTGATCTAGAGCACAGTTGCCCATCAAATATTGTTCTTTTTGAGGCAGATGAACAACCTCTTCTATTTCGTAGACAGACTGGATTGGTCAAATATTTAACAAACTTTCTAGCTTCGGCGCACAAAACCAAACGTCAAAGTACTTGAATAACTGGGTAAACGGGCAAAGACTAAAGAAAAACAGCCCTTTCAACCAAGTAGAGTCAGAGAACTTTCTTACTGGAGAAGTTGAGCCATCTTCTCTACAATGTAGCTTGAATCCTTCGGAGGGACTCTCCAGGGTGTATTACCACTTCAATTTAAGTTTACCCATCATTAAGAAAAATTTTGTCTCTATCCATCTCAGACATTTGGCACTGGAGATCATTAGCAGCATCACCAATGATGCAATCAAAATTTATACTGATGGTAGTAGATACCACTACCAGGCCGGTAGTGGTATCTATATCGAAACGACTCATTCTATCTAAGAATAATTACGGTGATCTTTGGATTCTCTCCAATAGCCGTAGTTCACTTCAACACCTTTACAAATGGTTTATTATTGATGACAAAACCAGTGTCTCCCTCTTACACAAACTGAAATATATATCACTGCACCATGATATTCATTTTCTGTGGATCCCATCTCACGTCGAACTTTATGGCAATGAAATGGTGGAAAAACTTGCAAAGGAGAGCTGCAATCTTTCTACATCCGCCCTTACCTATCTGGAATTATACTCGTTAAAAAAATCTCAAACTTTGGTGGAGTGGAGGGCGCCTCCCACTCATCAATGGCATGTGGGTAATAAACCCGGACTGGCACTAACCCCCAAGTGTGACAGATGCTCCCAGACTGCACTTTCTCGTCTTGCTAGTGGTCACAAGTGCCTTTCATTCTCAGCGAACAAGAAGATCTCTATTTGTCCAAGGTGTCAAGATCACCAGGCTTCCCCCGAGCACATAATGCGTTACATGGAGCTCACAAACAAATATATCTATACGGATCCCCTTCTTGTGCTGGACTTTTTGAGAGTCAACGATTTAATTGATCTTGTCTTTCATCAGACTCTGGAGGATTAGCAACGACAACATTTTTGTGTAATTTTCAAACATTGCCCTTAAATCACCGTTTGAAGCATAACTTTTCATAGACTATTATATACAAAAAAAAAATTCAAATTTTTAATGGACTAACCTCATTTTGATGTAATGTAACTGTGGTAAATGGGATAATAGGAATCGAAAATAGGAATGAGGGGTAATTCACTGAAGTATTTTTAGCATTTTCAATTGATTATTATTTCTTTTCCCACCAGTATGTTTGTCTTTATGATTCTTTTCACTTTGTTTTAAGCAGATTTACAGGAAGCAGCTCAATATTTTGATCATTGCTTAGTTTTCTGTTGCTATTCACGATACATAATTCAAGCCTCACGATAATGACAACTCGACGTAAAATGACGACAACTCGAAGCTGCAACAATCAAATTACGATTTGGTAGCAAATGGCTGCGAAATCGAAACTATTTAAAGAATTAACCACTTATGTGTTTGGGTGCTGTTAAGCAAATAGAAGCAAATTAAAATAAACTCTCCATGCCATCTATGTTCAAAAATAGGTACTTTTTGAGCCAGTTTCAAAATAATGTTATTTATTATGATATCATAAACAAGTAAATGGAGTAATTCTGCGTGCAACTTTAATATAGGAATATTAATATCATATATTAAAAACAACGTCTTTAAATCACTAAATCTCAAAATAAAAGTGATTTTTTCATTTTAAAAAAAATTCTATTATATCCGAAATTTTAACTTGTTACGGAGAAGAATTAAAAAATAATATTTATTTAGAGATACTTAAAAACATTTTTTCATAGCTTCATGTTAGTTAAAATAATAACAGCTAAGAATATAGGAATTAACTATTTTTCTGAATTCAAAATTTGTAAAAAATTCATCCGAAGCACACGTCTTATTGATAATTAACTAATTTTTATTTGATTAATTATAAATATATTTCATTATTACTTTTTCCGGTAAGCATATATGTGAATACAAAAAGGATCCATAAATGTGTTACTAAAGGCATGTATAATAATCGCATTTAATACAAAACAAATTTCTACAAGTTAACGAACACTTAAATTTTTTTTTAATTTTGAAACACCCTTTATGAGTTTATTTTTTTTTCTTTGACCGAGACAAAATATCAGATATTTAAAATAAAATACTTAATGTGAGATATTAATTAAGGACATTTTTCGGTTAATAAACTCTTTGAACATTTAGAAAGAAAAAATAAAAACCTCAATATACTGAAACTGAGAAATATATTGTGTAAGAAGTATGGATTTTTAATCATAAATGAAGTAAAAAATCATAATTAATTATTCATACAAAATACTAATAGTTATATAAATAATTAGAAGGATAAAATTACAGTTATAAATTGTTGTGTGTATTCTTATAGTAATCAAAACAGAATAACTCTCAGGAGCATAATAGCAATAGAGATTTTTAAAATTTAATTTTCATTGATTGTAATTATACTGCTTATTTAAAACTGAGATTTTATTAGATGTAAGCGATAATTTTCTGCATTTAATCTGGTGGAAAAAATCTTTCTTTCCTCCAATTTTCTAAATTGAATAGCAGAAATATTTATTATGACTAAATTCATATTTTGATGTTTTTTAAGAATGAAAATCACAGCAAGGATTAGGATTTAAAAAAGAAAAATCACAGCAAGGAATAGGATTTAAAAAAGAAATCACTTTGATAGAAATTGCCAGTATATATATATATATATATATATATATATATATATATATATATATATACTTATTAATTCAGAAAAATAAGCTATTAATATTAAATTTTCCATGTATTCTTCAATCTACATATACGTTTCGCTGATATTTCACAATCTATAATACCGCATCTACTAAGAGATGAATTAATACTTAAGATAGAAAAATGTAATAACTTGAGACAATGATTCCATATTTATCTTTTCTGCTACAAAAATTACCTTGCAATATTAAAAATAAAGTTTCGTGAATTTCTAGGTTATTACTAAAATAACGAGAGTTGAATTGTTGTGTATCAACTGATGCTAAATTTAACTAAATATTTTTCGATGTTAATATTCTAATAACGAACTATAAAATACATTAATTTAAGAAACAAAATGGTCTATCTTCTTCCCATAAGAATTACCAAGTATATAATTTCAGTGCGAATACTTAGAAAATGAGATGCTTAGAATAAATCCTGTACCATATAGAAACTTTCTCTAACAATTGAGCTATAAAGATTCTTTCTGAGTGAGTCATTGAAAGTGAACACTTATCGTTTATCCAAACGACGCGAAATAAACCATTTGGTAGTTATTTATATTTCCGCTTCTGAGCTTCAATAAATCTTCCAACTAGATCGATTCTTGGAGGGATAGGAAATGTTCATCAATGAACCTCATTTTGGGAGCATGATTTCATGTTTTTATACCCTTTTTGTTTGCCCTACAAAATCTGTATATTATTTGTTATTAATTTTTGAAATCTTATCGTCATATCTAAGAGTTTCATACTTTCCAACATCGGAGTTAATTATCATAAGGTTTTGAACTAATATAACTATTATACTAAATGAATGAGGAATAATTGATGAGTTTAGTTACAAAATAAATATTAATTATATTTAACATTTCTGACAATTAGTGCGTTCTCAGGATTTCCACTAAAAAAAAAATTTACGAATATAATATATGACAATCAACAGCAAAATGACAAGTGGTTCTTAGAAAGAAAATTTAGATGATTAGATGAATTTTAGATGATGTATTATAACTATTAAATGTAGCAAACATAGAAATAAATTTTTATTGTTATTTTTATTTGTCATTTCTATGCCACATGTATAGTAGAAAAATCAAGAGGAACTCTTGAGTGAGTCTATATTTTTTATATATTTTAAATTATAAAAAATAATTTAACACTTACACATATATTATCTATTACTTTAATATGTGTCCAAGTTGATAAAAAAAAAACCCAATAATTAAAGTGTAGGAGCGAACAGTTTTATTTAAATACAGTAAAGAATTATAAATTTGGAACAATTTTAAAAATTTAATTAAAAACCTTTTCTTTAAATAAACATTTTAAGTTTAAAAATCCTATTAGCAGCAGCAAAATGAATTTAAGTTACGGAGAACAGCAGCTTTTTTTTTTTTTTTATCAAACATGCTTTCTTGTAATCTTATTCATCGTCATTGCACAATGCTTTGCTAATCCTCTTTGTTCTAACGTTTAAATTCGTTTAATGTTTTATCTAAAAAAAAGTATTCTGAAATTTTCGTTTTTTAAAAATATTTATATTTCATTGACATTATTATTTAATTAAAAAATTCGACCATTACACACACACACACACACACATATATATATATATATATATATATATATATATAGAGGAAATTTAAAAAAAAATTAAAATTACTTCATTTTAATTATAAATATTTGAAGAAAATAAATCTCGTTATTCACTTATATCTATCGTGTGTACAATTCAACCTGCTTCAATATCTGCGTGAATTTTTTGTGGAGGCACTGGGTTTAAAGACTACTACATCATGGAATTGCAAACTGCTTTAATAAGTAATTGGCTGCAAAGCATTCTTCCAATGTTTGGGCTCTATATTGCACCTAAAGAGCAAAAAATTGAAGGAGATGGTCACGGAAACCAAGTCTATGGTCTTAACACCTCAAGTGCACCTGGCTACAAATCCCTCTGTGTTTCGCGGAGACCATGTCCAAGACCCGAACAAGTGGCTAAAGGAGTGTGACCGAGTAGCGAAGTACAATAAATGTGATGACAGTTTATGCCTGGCAAACGTGTACTTTTTCCTAGATCGAACATCACGGGAATGGATCGAGAATAATGAAGAACTGTTAATATCTTAGAACCAGTTCAAGTCTGAAATTATCAAATCATTTGGTGACACTATATTACCAAAGAAGGGGCCCGAGGTAGAGCTTAAATGAAGGGCACAAAGACCAAATGAAAACACTTAATCTTATATCAAAAGCATGCTGAGACTTTGTCGGGAAATGTATCCTCAAATGCCAGAGGATGAAAAGGTATCCTACCTTATGATTGGTATTGCAGAGGACTATTATCATGCTCTCCTGATTAAAGAATTCTCAACGGCGAAAGAATTTGTAAAATGGTGTGAGTACCAAGAAGAAGTGAAAGATAGACGAGTTACCTAATAAAGATTTGAACGTTTACCTAACCTCATCCCGATGTCATCAATAACTAAAGAATCGGATCTGGTCATTATATTTCGGCAAATTATCCGAGAAGAGTTCTAACGGGTACTTGCACAGAATACCTAAAATCCAGGAGCCAATCTCAATTGATTTAAGCCATTGTCCATGAAGAGTTACCAGAAGCTCTATCACCTCCAACACGAAGTGGAATGAAGTTCGCCTACGACCCAGACACCAAATAATTTATTCAACAGTTTGGAAAGGGCAGAGACCAACGATTGAACCTGAGCCTAGAGCAGATGACTTTGGGCAAACCACAGACAACAAATCTGTTTGTTTTCATTGTGGTCGCGTGGGACATGTCGTCCGTTATTGCAAGGAGCGAAGGGCAGCATTCTGGAATATTCTCATATAATATATAAACTTATATATTCTCAGTCTGAGAGAGTTCTCAGCCAAGAGTAGGGGCTCTTAGTCTGCTAATAAATCTCGTTATTCACTTATCTATTGTGTGTTCAATTCAACCTGCTTCAATATCTACGGGACAATTAATACTGTGAGAAGCTTCAAAGTGAAATAAGTAATGTTTTCCAAAAAATTAATGGCCGAACTGCCTTAGTCAGTCAACTACATTATTTAAAAAACGACTATAAAACCACAGATACTATTGATCAGGTATCAACGAATATCAAATTCGGGGGTGAGTCATTTCTTAAGAAAATAAAGTAGTAAGAATAAAGTAGAAGTAGTAGTAACTCAGTACTTTTTAACTCAAAAATAATTTTTCTCTATTCTAACTGAAACAAAAATTTTCTCATTAGTACAATATAAATTTGCAGGATGTTAAGAATATAATTTATATTTTATGTTTTGTTAAAAATAATTGGAAGAAGAACAGGAAAAGTACTATAAAAATTGTTAAAAAAGAAACAAAATTTACTGTGAGCGTATGGCAACATTAACATTTTATTTTTTCTGTTACTTTATAAGAATCAATACGCAAACTTGGAAAGTGTTTAAATCTAATGACGAAAAGGTTAAGTGAAAAAAACAAATGGCGACCATAACTTCTTTTGAGTATTATTATAACGTAGGCTATTCACGATACTTCTCTCTGACATTATGGAATTTCTTTCTGGTTTTAATTTTATATTCTCAGCTTCTTACCAATGAAATGAAATGTGATACAAATGAAGCAAACTTAAGAAGAGGAGTGAATAAATATTATCATGTCGTATAAAAGCGACAGAGAATTAAAGGGAATATAATAAGGATTCGGCTAAAGCAAAAGTGTTTGTGTGATGTGCACGGAAGTCTTTTGGCTAGATTAGATACTCAACGCTGTCGGAGTCTGAATACTTGAAGGATGTACTCTCATCGTGTTCCAGTAAGTGTAACCTTTGATAGATTATAGATGTAATTAGTACTCGTAGATAAAGGCATAAGACTTTTTGAGGGCATACCATTTATTACAGGATCATTAAAAACTATACTTTGGATATATTTGACTATTTTAATTATGTTGACTATGCTTGAATTTAAGTTGAAGGTCAAATATATTGTGATTAGAATAATAGTAAAGATGACCGACGAAACGGGAAATAGGATGTCGTCACATTATGACATAATGACATTAAATAAAAGTAGTATACCAAATGGTTAAAATAATGAAAAAGATGTGAATGCCTAATTAATATCAATTGGTGATACATTTCTTTTGAATAAATAAATATGAAAAAGAAATCAGTAGGAAAAGAACATTTCCTAACAATACTGCAACTAATATTATAATATTAAAATTTAATCGTCACATCCAATATTTCTTTTGCTATTACCATAGTTACAAAAAAAATTATTCTTGTTAAGTAAAGAGTAAATTATCAAACACAATTTTATGTAGTTATTTCAAATGTATTCAACAGCTTGTGTCAAAGACGTAATTAATAAGCTCCTCAGTTAAAGAATATTCTTAGATAACACATTGAGAATATTTAATCATTTTCTTATGCATAATAACATTGATAGAGGAAATCATTTCTGTGCAACGAAAAAAATATTACTCGATTCTTTTAATAATATTTTTATTCGCGTGGATAAATCTTTTTTTTTTCTTAAATTCTTGTTGAGGTTTTTTTTTATTCATTGTCCCTTAATTGAATTTTTTGTCACATTGCAATGCAGACAGGTTCTCCAGAGATTTGTTTGAAAATTAATTTAAATGTTGTCAATCCAGAAAAGCTTTTAACATCATGTTTGCATTTTTTTTAAAACTATGTCAAAGGCAATTACATGTCATAGGAAGTGTAAAATTATCAAAATATAGCTTGATTAAAAAATTTAGTTTTTTTTGCTTGAAAAGATAAGCTAGTACATAATAAAACTTTGAAATTTGTCACACAGGCACTACGGGAGGAGTTTAAGCAAAACTAAGATATGCAATTTATATTCAAACACAATTAAATAATACTAATCGTTGCAATGCTTTGATAAATATAAATGGTTTTAATTAAGAATATCCTTAAAATTTCTTCGTATCTAAGGAATTATAATTCTTCTAAATTTTACTCGATTTTAAAATTTAACAACCGTTGGGTTTATCAAAAATATTTATTCTGATAGATTCTATGTATTAATGTTCTTTATTTAACCTTAGTAAAGAATATCTGTTTTCGATACGTAATTACGAATGATATACTTCTAAATAGAAAGCAATTACTTCAGTAGAGCTAACGTTTCCTTAGTTGTCAGCCGAAATTCACAAAAAATTGCTATATAACAATAATTATTTTTAAATTTTATTTTTCAGGAAACTGACCAGAAGTTGTATAATTCAACGCGAATTTTTACGGACTTCAAAAATGTTAACATATAAAGATATTTAAATATTTTGTAACAACTCTACGTAAGCAAAAAGTTTCACTTATGACGCCCTTTACATACCGATAAAGATGCCCGTTAAATTGCAGCTGTAATCTTTGAGGAAGATCAGATGACATTTTTGAGGTGCATGGGCTTTGAGGTTAAATTCAAGACTAGATATTACAGAAGTTGGATCTCCTGGGAATCCTAAGCACATCCGTACCGAATGTCTCATACGTGCCATTTTCTTATCCAATCGGGCTTGCCAGGAATCAATAGCTCAGCTAATTATATCAACTATCCAATCAACATAAAATATTGTGTCTGGGGTTTTAAGAGGTGTGATCATATTCATTCCTCAGAAATATAACATCTACGAGAACGAACGTATCTCGACACCAGTAAGGAATAGTAATAACTATTCCATTGTGGAACTAGCACCTTTCAATAGTATTACTTTGCTCAGCAAATGTAAATTAAAAACTCACCCATCTTCAGCTTGTATATATATCATCTATATAACTAAAAACAATTCCAAAAATAAATTATTATACGTAGCAATATCGCAAACTCAATTCAAACTGCCCAACCAGACAATATGGCAAGCTGCCCAGTAATTTAATCAATGTAATTACCTACAGATTTAACTTAAGTTGTATACTAAATAGTTTTAAGTAGAATTATACTATACGTCAAATAAACTATGGTTGAACTATATTTGTTCATTTCCCATTCATTTCATCATTTTTCATTTCACGAGAAAATTATCCTTATAATTTTACTGTGATCACAGGTTTTCAGGCTTTAACTTTCCTTAAATTAAATCTATGGACTCTCATTTTTCCCTATATGATTATCACAATCAATATGCTGTTACATCTAACATTATTTTTCTGTTTATATGTAATTAAATATTAAAAACAGCCAATAGCCTTAACCGTGAGCTACAGGTAATAACGTATTCAATATATCATCTATCACTTACTCATATGTAGAAATTGTTGTATGAGTAACAATTTTTCAGAATGTATATCTGGACAATATGCATAATTTCGCTAAGAGAATTTTGTCTTTTCAATGGTAATAATTATTTAATTTTTGTTTAATTTATTATTTCTTCATTATAAATCAATAAATTTTTATTAGATTTTCAAAGCTGGAAATATATTTTCCAAAAAATAAGTCTACACTTGCTGCTCTCAAAGGTTAATCTTACAATGTTGGACTTGTATTTTTCTTTTCTTCTTACGCCATAAACCCATTTTAAATAAGACATGGAATTAAAATAAACCATCCTGAATAAATTAATCTTTAAAATATGAAAAGGATATGTTTCAATCGAGGACGGAAAAATTCAAATTAATAGAAATTGATATAGCTCTTATTCCCGAAAAGGTGAGCGTTATTGAGAATTTGTTGAATTAGGTTATATGTTTTTGGTGTATTCCATTTAACGTAATTAAAGTTTCAATCTCGTTACATGACTTAGATGCATTCGTATAACGCTATACGACGAAACTAATCATGTAGAAATATTAAAATTACTATCGTTGGTTCAAACTAACTGGACATCAGAACATGCTTTAGTAGAAAAACCAATAGAAACAATGACAATGTTTTGCTTCTTTCATATTTTAATAAACGTCAAAAGTTATATATTCTTTGAGTTGTACTCAACACGAAGAAGGCGTTACAATACTTTCGGTACCACAGCACCATCTTTTAATTAGTTAAGAATTAGAAGATTAACGATTCTTCTTTTGGCACCTAGGGCTTAGATCAGCCTTCAAATCCATATCTTAAAGACTGCAAAATAGCATTGCGTTGAGGTTCGCGTTCTTGAATGGTGTAAATAGAGTTCTAAAAGCATGGAATACTATTTGTAGGTGATTATGTTGCTATTGGCTGATGGGGCTGAAGGCAAAGGAGGAAGGTCATGGAAAGCTGTAATAATGGAAATTTTGACGGGCTTTTGTTGTTTTTTCTAGTGGAATATTTTGGATGAGTGGCTCTCATAGGCTTCCCAAATTCGGACACTGATTAAAAAATTAAATGAGAAGACATTTTATTTAAAAAGAATAAAATTTAAAAATTAGTTTAGGAATTAAAAGGAATGAGTGGTTGGAGGATATGCAGTTTACTTAGAAATATTGGTAAAGAAATTTAGGAGAAGTATGTGTATTTCGTTACTTATGTTTTTTCTGTAATATCTGAAATTCTCGAATCGTTTGTATATGCAATGAAAAAATGTCAAACCCTATGAGAACATTCATTTGACTGTAGTGACGAGATATATACGTGTACAACTGCGAATTGCTTGTAATAACTATTTTAAGCCCATTCTTTTCAATGATAAATACGTCAATATCTAATATTGTTCCATCTGCGTTCTCCATTTATTACCTAGAGAACTCGTAATGAATTCACCTACGAAAAATAAATCTTTACCAAATCAAATGAAATATTTTAAACTAAAAAAAAAATGTAATAAAGCTGTAGTGAAATGCAGATGTATTAATGAAACATCAATAAAACGTATCAGTAAACTTGCTTCACTGATCAGTAATTCTTGTCAGAAATGGGTCAGTAAAAAAGAAGCTGGAGTGAGAAGGAATTGAATGGTGCGCGGAATATACTAATGCATGTGCTAATCTAGTTTGATAATGCTGGAGTTAAGATCTTACTCTGCCTTGCATAAGCTGAAGATATAGCTTTGCCATAACTACATAATCGTCTGTTCATTTGAGGTGAGCTTGATATTTAATATTTACGTCGAACCTGTTTGTAAACATATTGATGGTCCGTTAATTGATGCACAGCTTTTCTCTTAATAGCATGAATTAGTAATTGATGAGTATTTGACAACTTTCCTTCATCAGTTATCTCTGTAGCCATATTAAAGTCTATTTAAAATGTTAATAAGTTCAAGATTCGAATTGACCATGAGTAAGTGAAACGCAGTTCAATAATTATTGGCATAGAATATGCAAGATCAATTATCTTTCTTGAATCTCTCTCAACTCCTTTAATCCCAGTTTATAATCTAATAATAAAGTTTAAGCTGACGAAATCATTCGTTCCGATTCATACATTATAACAAATTCGAATCATATTACTCTAACTAGAAATCGCATCAAGCCAAACGATTAATTCCTACGATTCAGTACAATTTACATATATCTATCAGCTTGTTGTTATCCCCCATCTTCATTCTCTTTCATTTAATTCTATTTCACTTGTTTATAACTATCTCTAATTTAATTCATTACACTTTTAATCTTCTTCTAATTCCCCTAATCATGTTTCATTTAGTTGAGAAGAAATTACAATTGTATGCAATTCAAAATACCTAAATGTCTCCGAGATTGGTGAAAAGAAAATCACAAATAGCCTAAGGTCACAAGGGTGATTGTTTTAATGGATTGAAATAGGATGTATTTATGCAAAGAATTTAAGTTAGAGACATTAAGTTTATGATTTGAGATACTGGATGAATTAGGTAATGGTGAAGCGTTGCAAATAGTCATGATGACAATGTTTTTGCGCATGATTTTATAAATATATGTCAATGCAAATAGCAAAAATCTAGTATTAGAAATAAAATATTTTATGAAAAAATATTGATAAAAGTACAATCCTTGAATCTAAACCTGTCACTTGAATGATTCTTCAATTGTTCTAATAGTTATGTTAAATTCTTATCAGAAATTTTAAGATTTTAATATTTCAAAGTAATATGGTTATAGTTCAAGAATGGATTGTAGATTGCGCTTTTGTATAGTTAATATAATCTCCTTCATTATCAAAATATAATTTTCCATGTATATTAAGAAGGGAATGGACACAGAATATTATATCATTATAAAAATTGTATGAATATTATGTTATGGAACGTAGACAAGCAAAATATTTTAGATCCAATTAGTATTCATTTGATGAAAAATGTTAAATATAGAAAAAAATCATTAATCAAAATAGATTTTAGATAGGGATTCAGAGTTTAATTAGTGACAAAAAGATTTCTTCTCTTGTTAAAAGTTATAATTATATTCAACTAAAGTTCATCTATTATGTGATTGATTAACTCGCTACTCATTATAAATTTAATTTCGGTTGATTATTGGAGTGACTCTAGGAAGCAACTCGAGAGCTATTGGTGACAGATACCGTAATCATGAGCCATAGTCAAATGATGAAAATGATTTCTGAGCTGATTCCTCTTTTTTCATACTTCCACACCACGTCATTGGAAGAATTTGAACTTTAACAGATTGAACATGCATCAGCTGCACTACAAGAAGATTTCAAGATTTGAAACTTCGACTTGACAGAAGTATTGACAGCTATTTGTTCGCTACCAGGACCACTAGACTATGGTGTCTCATTGGCCAATTTAGAATGATTTGGATAAATAATTATGTACATACCAAATAAAATATAATAATTATGTTAAATTTTATATCATGAGCACATTTGCTTTTATTGTGAAATAAATATAAATTTGTTCTTTTAAGTTTTATTTTCTTCCTCTGTAATTTAGAATTCTCAGATGATTTGTAACTTAAAATGAATTTCTATTCGAAACAATTTGTGAGCAATTAATTGTGTAGTATGTTTTTAATGAACTAATTTAAATATTATAATCTCAAAAACAAATAAATCATTATCTGATTAACTATATTATATTAAAAAAATAAGAGTTTAAATCAGATTCTAAAAAGAAAGAAAAATAATCATTTTTCAAAGTAGTAATTCAGAAATATGTTTGATTTAAAATTGGTGCGTTTTATGAACAAACGATGTACTTATATATTCATTTGCCTTATTAATTCCATTTTAATACTCCAAGTTTCTTAGCAATATTTTTTTTAAAAAAACAACTCCTTTTGTAAATGGGATGTAATTACATATTGCTAATATTTTACTATTCCTAAATGACTTCAATTTTTAAATTTGGTTTGTTGAATTTATGATGTCATTGAATTAATAACTAAAGCATTGAAAACCTATTACATATTAAGTATTCTTAGAACAAAGAATCCCGTTTTCTGAAAGAGATTATAGAATTAATTTGAAACAATAAAGCATTAGTGCTTTATTTTTTCATAATTGTTGCTTTTGTTTTGTTCAAGAAAATGATTTTTTGAAGTATCATATGCATGTTAACTATTTCATGAGTATAAATACTCACATGTAAATCTAATACAATAATAACAGTTACCTAATTAGAAAATACTTATATATGCTTGGAAAGCTGAAAGTAAACTTTTCGAATCAAAAATAATATAATTTCAAAATGGAATTAAACATAAATTAATTTCAAAATGGAATTAAACATAAATTAATTTCAAACGACATAGTAAATAAAAAAGGAAAATTTATCTCAAGTACATTTGTTTGAAGTTAGTTTATCTGAAGTTACACTTTCATTAAAAAGTCAAGTACCTTAAGAATGCTTAAGGAAACGTTTTAATTAGAAGCAAATCAAATTATTAAAAAAATCTTATATGAAAATAAAAACACTATGACGTACAATTGCCAAGATTAGAAATCCTTCTTGAAGTAGAAAATTTGTTTTTACTCAGTTGTGTACGTAAAAAAAATGTTTCATACCTAGTAATCAGAGCAGTTTGTAAATAATGCAATTATCAATAATCAAGTATCTTTTTTTTATAAAAAGGATATTTTACGAAGACAAACAGCTAAAAATGTACTTTAAATTACAGAAAAGCTACGTAACTGAACTGTACTAAAATATTTTAACGTTTTTTTTTTTTTTTTTTTTTTTTTGCTTGGGAAAATATTTATGCACACACACAAATGTAAAATAAATATTTCAGTTGAGTTTAATTGATTTGACATTTTATTTGAAAAAAAAATTCTCTTTCTTTTTTACTAATAGTCGACAGGTCAATACACGTTTACATGGATTTCCGCTTTGAAAAGGAAAAAATAGTTTATTTTTAAGAATAATATTCATATCAAAGCTCATAAATTAAGAATGAAAAGTTTTCTTAGAGAATTTTGTCATTAGAATAGTAAAGGAAATTAATTGTAATTTGGTATAAATGCTTCTTCTTGAAGGAAGCTGAATTTAATTAAATTTTAATTAATAAAAATTATCAAAAGGCAAATCAGTCTCCAAAAGTTTTGCTAAATATCAGGTATATTGTTTCATCTCAATACATACATTAGTTTTAGGAAGACAATAGTTTAGTTATTTTTGAAAAGGATATAAGAAGAAAGAGGCTATAGTATAATAATTTGGTAGTTTTTATTTTTTGGACAGAAAAAAATTCTCTTCTGAAATGTCACTTGAGTTCAAATTAGGAATAATTATTTAAATAAATATTACATTTGAATAAAATATGATTGCTAAGAATTTTTAAAATGATTTAATAATTATAAAAAAGAAAGCCATAATCTCATATTCTAACTCCAAAATTGTTTCATTTTAAGTTAGAGAAAATTTAAAGAATATTAAACTCATTTTTTAAAATTCACATATTTACAATGCTTTACATAACGTGTTTATTTGCAGTTTTGTAATGCAAAATATTCATTATTATAATAATCTAAAACAGAATTGAAATGATTTTAGGTTTTCCGATGCGTTGAGAATAATCAAATAAATTAATTCTGAAAAATAAAATATTTATTTAGAAATAACAAAGTTTTGGAAGCAGCGGAAACTTTCTCTCATGTCTGTGTTTCCTGAGCTCAAACTTTTCACTGATTTTCATTTGAGAAAACAAATACTTTAAGACGTTTTCAGTAACATATCTACCTGCGTTATAAATCTAAATCAAAATAACTGAAGTTTTGGTAAATTTTAAATTAATTTTGAGATTGAATTTAAGAAGAAATATTTTCAATTTGCGTGTGACACCATCTCGAATTAAATTGAATATAAACTCTAGTGTTTTTTAATCTATATTATTAGAGAGTCTCGAATCTCAGTAGGCTGTATAAATATTCATAGTTATTCGAGCATATGCACAAACTAATTATTAATTACTGATTACAATTAAATTCTAAGAAATTAATAATGTTATGTTCTTCTTAAAATATTAATAGAACTGTAAATATCAAATTCTATTTGAATTAATCTTCACAATTTTAATTAAAATTTTCTTGAATATCATGCCTAATAGCTAGTTAAGAACTACATTTATTGCCTGCTTTACAAATGTGGTAAAAATATAAATATTGACCCCATTTTGTAAATATAATATTTTTCTTTCCTCCAGGCTGGTACGTTGTTTTCCCCTGTGTATTACAAGATATTGTCAAAATCGCTTCAAACACATACAACTCATTGCATTTAAAAAATTTCACACTTCATTGTCAAGGTATCTAAGCGGTCATTTGAGGTGCCTCAAATTTGACCACAAGAATAGGATCTTCCCGTCTGTAGAAATAACCCATAACTTTCCTTCTCCGAACATGTTTTCTTCTGCCTGAGGCTTTCTAAAGAGGACATGACCTAGTATCCCCTTCTTGTCCTTGACTTTGTGAGTGTTTTGGGACTCATGGATTTGATCTAACCAATTGGCTAGGTCGGATAGGATTAGCAAAAACTACAACGACTATAATAATTTACATTGTAATCATTTTATTAATGTTTTATTGCCAGACAAGAGATCGATAAATGGGTGCTATTATTGAATGTCTTATTGTTTTTGAGACATAAAGTAATACTTAATTTGAATCTGTTGCGTTTACGGGACTCAATACCAACTCGATTCTCCTTCTATGAGCCATCTTTGACCACGTAATCTCTCTAATTTTTGCTGTAATAGCTAGTATTGAAATTATCCTTTTTTTGAGGAAAATAGGAAAATAGAATTTGTTTTTGACAATCAATACTTTCATTATAAAGTATAAAAGTGTTAACACAGAGGAAATGCCTATGAATTATTCTGGAATTCAGAATCTCCAGAAGGAAAACATATAGGAATTTGAAGAATTTTCTTTATTACGGTATTTTGCATTTCTTCATACCAAAATACACTGGTTCATAGGATATCAAAACTTAGGAATTAAAATTATCTGGATACAGAGGTACGGAGATAACTATTAGTTTTTTTTTAAAATTTTATATTACCGGATGCTAATAGTTTGAATGATTTCAAACTAACAAGTAAATGAAATCGAGTGCGATATAAGTCAAAATATTAACAATATATGAATGTTTAGAGAACGGATTATTACTTTCAATCTATGTCTTAAGCGAGTAAAATACTTTTAAAAACATTTTAATATAAGTTACATCAAAACTATTCTTTTATAAAATATCCTAAATATTTTTAGCTATATCAATGGATTCTGTGAATAGAATTCAAATAAATTTCGAATAAAGCCTCTGATTAAAAACATCAAATGTAATATAATTTATACAGTTTATATTATTAAATATATTCATGCAGTTTATATGGAAATATCCTCTAAATTTGTATTTATTCATAGAATACTGATGATTTAGCAAAAATAAGAGAGATTATTAAAGAAAAACATCTAAAGATTTATTGATAATCATTTAAAAATAAATAACTTTCATTGTTTATCCAAAAAAAAGTACTCATTCTATTTTGTTATTTTTTAGCATTCAAAAATAAATAGATACAAATACATCCTTTTCCCATTCTCGCAGATAAATTTTATTCATCGAGAGGAATACAATAGTCAAGAAAAGAGAAGAGTATGTATAATATTTTGGATGAACAATGAATTCTGAAAATAATTATGTATGGAAGATTCTGAAATAGAATTATATTTATGGAATTCTGAAATTAATTATTATAGTCTTAAGATTTGCAACACTGGTTCAACTTATTTAAAAAGCAAGAAATGTAAATAAAGGCCATAAGATCCTACTACAATTTGCTAGAAAATAATAATGTAATCAATCAAAGTCCATCTTTAAAGAAGAAATACTTGTATTTCTTATTTAAAAAGGGATATAAAAATTTTCATACTTGATCATGTTAGTTATTATCAGAAATTTATTTATAAAGATTTAAAGATAATAAATATAAAAAATTGTTGTTTTATTATGAAAACCTTCATATTTTTTTTCAGTGCCTTCAATCCGAAAATAAGGTGTAATTTATTATATTACGTGTGAATAGTTTTTTAAAGCTATCACTCTCTACATATGCTTTAACCTGTAATTAATGCATGAGGACTTCCAGATATTATTTTTTATGAAGAATGTAGCAAAGCGCGACGAAATAATTATGGACATCTGATCTCTGATTTCAATTCAGAGTACAATTTAGTTACATAAGTAACTAAAATAAAGGAATGAATAAGTGTAATTTTTGTAGAAGCATTGTTAAACTCTTCAGCAAAAAAATGTGAAAATGAAAATACTTTAAAAAATTATATGTGAATCGGTAATATGTTATATTTTGTTATATTTCACCACCCTTGTTTGAAACATTAGAAAACTGTAGAATTTCACAAACAGAATTGATTTTCTTTAGATTTCATACTAAGATTAAGAATTTGTCAATAATACATATTCCAATTTCAAGATTTATTTTAATTATTTCTCAAATAAAATGTGGAGTACTTTTACATGAAGAAAATGCATTGAATATTATTTAAATCGGTGAAAAGGAAAAGATTACATTATAATTAACAGAATAGAATCTATATTGCTTTGATGAAGGTGTAGTAACAAAACTTTTATTATTATTGTTTAATTAGCCTGTAAAATTTACGCTATTTAACTATCATTTGAAATTTACACATATGATTTTTAAGTTAACTAACTAGTATGTTAATCTTTCATAAGCATAAAAACAAAAAAATGTAAAGTTTCATTGAATGTTTCTCTAACGTTTCAAGTAGTATTCCACCCCTTTTTTCATGCATGTCTTATTTAGTTTCATGTATATGTATTTATATTTCATTTCGATTGAAATTTTATATTTCGCAGTATGAAAGTATACTCTTATACTTGAAAGGTTTTTATTTAAAGTTAAATAATGATAATTTAACATTATTTAACTTTTAAAAAGGGAAAACTAGATAAATTTTGAAAAAGTGTTTGATATTTTAAAACAATTTAAGCTCTTATTGAGAATTTTGGTTAAATGTAGCAAAAACTTTTTTAAAAGCTTGTTGAGGATTAAATAGAAACAAATTACTTAATCACAAAAAATATAAAGTTTATTTAGTTACTATTTATAAAATAAAAATGAAAATATGAACATAAATATTATTAAATTGTGCCTTAAAATAACAAAATTTAAGATTCATATAATAAATTGAGAAATTTACAAATCTAAATAGCGTTTCATTTGTTTTTTCACAGTTAAAAAACATTTGAAACTTAGATAAACTTAAACTGGATATATAATTAATACATTTTGAATACATTAATTTGTACTCTTGTTTAACAAACTTTTTCCACAAATTTTATATTTAATGAAACTATTATGCGAAATATTTGTTTGAATAAAAAAATAAAATTAATAAAATACTGGTTTTCTGAGTGTTTCTTGTATGTCAGTTTCATAATTATTTACGAGTAAAAAAATCGTAAAAAGACGAGTAATCAAAAAAATGAAGATGGTCTCTAGAATTTAGAAATCTTTATTTGAACATCGTACTTTTAAATGAAAACGAAATAACATTTACCTAGAGCTCTTCTTTGAAAGATCTCTATCTGAAATTGAAAAAAAAATTAGAATTTAATCTTCACCAATCACATTCATTTTATGCAAGAATACTTTCTGCAAATTTAAGTTCTTGTTTATACAGTAAAATAGAAGAGGTAATTTAAAGTCTTAGATTGAAGTATTTATTGATATTCGTCCAGGTTGTTTGAAGTTTAGTGGAATTGAAAATTGTGTTAATGTATAAATAACTTTCCTTAGTATTTGGTTTCATCTAATAATTTTAAGCAATTTCTCTTTAATATTTACTAACTTTTAATGGTTTCTTGTTCTTCTTTCTTAGTTACTTTAAATTCAGATGTCAATTACGTGAGAGCTAGAAATGCTAGGAGAAAATGTAATAAATTTTGAAAAAAATACATGTCATACCCCTCCCCACATATGTATAACTTATTTAGTATGTCAGTATGATATACTTCATATAAAAATAATAACGGAAACTTTATATCCATGTACTTCAAATAGATTCAAAATGATTTCCTTAGTTAAAATAATTTTTCTTAATATTTAAAAATTTTTTTTGATGAATATGAAATAATACTGGATAAACCAATATACGGGTTATATATTTTATACCTATAAAATATAAATATTATTTTTGATTTTGAGCTAAAACTAGAATATAAGAAAAATGGATACATTAATTTGAAGGCATAGTTAAGTAACGAATCAATTTTGAGTATACAATATATTTTAACTCATTTTAGGCAAACTGTATGAATTTTTCGTTATATATTTAATTCACATTTTTTAAAGCGTACATGTTTTGTCAAGTAACTAAAAAATAAATAAGTGTATTTTACGGAAGTTAAAAGAATCGTTAAGAATTTTTTTCAAATCCTTCTAAGAAACTTAAAATGTTAGAATAATGGACATACAAGATATTTTGAAATTATAAGCACTTCCTTAGATTACTTATTAAAAGAAACACGGAGAACTATAATACATTGAGTTAAATCTAATTCTATTTGAAAGTCAATTTCTCAGTTTACATTTTTTTAAATTTTTAGTAATGTTGAATTAAGGATATATACCTTATAAAATTTAATTATAAAAGAACATAATTAGTTAAAATATTTCTACGATAATGATAATGATTCTTTATTTATATTAAAGTACTAAGATATTATAATTTTTTTATAGATAAAATAAACTTTAGGTAATTTTTTCTCGAATAAGCTTGTAACAGTGCTACATTTTATTTTTAAGATATTTATAATTAGCGACAAACATTTACGCAACACATACTTGTAAACTTATGCATATTTGTAACAGAATAAAGTTTCATATGTAGTCATTAAAATTAATAATATATTAATTAAGTATACTAATGATAATTTATCAATATTCATAGTTTTCACCTCTTTATAACTATTAACTAAACTAATATCACTCTAACGTAACCTCTCTTAGAGGACATTACTCCAGGTCTAATTTAGCCAAGTCCAATCTTACTCAACAAGTTATCCAATCAGGACAGTAATTTGTGTCAAAAGTGAATTGAAATTCCCTGGCAAAATGTCATCATCCAGTTGGCGAATATCGAAGCCTCTCACCTTAATGTGCAGTTTAAAGTTTCGTGCAGTAACGAACTCCGAATTCTCCCTTGTGTTAATCGATAGGGCGAAGTAAATTAATTCAAGTATATCATCCAGTGGTGTTCCGAAATTAAAGTTATGGAGGTAGAGAGCCTTATGCAATCAAAAGATTGTTTCTGCTGTTATGGGTTTCAATGGAATATAATATTCAGAAGGGATTGTAGTGTGTTTATGTGTTTGAGACGATTGATTGATGATTATAAAAATTTTAATGGTTTACAGAGCAATAATGAATGCAATTGCAGGGATTTATATATATATATATATATATATATATATATAAAACTATATATATAAATGAAGAATAAAGACTTGTGATTACAGGGTATCTGAATATTATCAAGGATAAAAATTTAGATAAAATATGAATAAATTTACAATTTTCAGAAATATAACTTCTATTATTAATAATTATATTAAAGAATAAATTAATGAAGGTATTGATAATTTTTTAACTAAATTGCCTGCTATTCGTAACTTACCTATTTGAACTTTCAAAGAATATAAGTTTTATATTAAAGAGCGGTTCAATTATCTAAATTTGAAGATAAATGACAGCACTATTATTATAGATCCAAAATGTTCTATAAAAATTACTGATTGAATTCATTGTTTGTTGTATTGATACTTTCCTTGGTATATTATGTTATTATTGGCATAGAAATATATGTTAATTTAACAAATAAATATCTGATTAATTATAATGTTTAAATTAATGTTAGTAACAGGGAAATCATCAGTATAATTAAAGTCTTTTATGAGAAAATGGGTTATACAATGAATATGGTAAGATCTTCTCACATCTTCTTAACTCCTAAATTTCATAAGGTATTTATTAAACTTAGAATTGCAGCTAATGGTTTCAATAATTACATCACTAAATCTAGTAAAATTTTGAAAAAGGCATTACAAAATAATATAGATGGTTTTGTTATTATTAAAATAGTTAAAAAATATTATTTTTTTAAAAGATAAAGATAATTAGTATATTTATAGTTATGTCTTTGAAAATGTGTTTAATTCAACATATATTGAGAATTTAATTTATGTTACCTTGGTTAATTTTAAAGAATTAAAGATTAATAGTTCTATACTAAGGAAACCGTAACTTCTTATAAATCTGGTTTTAAAAATTATATTATTTATAATGGAAAAAGCTGTCAACGGATGACTGGCACATCTCAGAGGCCTGCTAGTAATACTCTAGATAACCCTTTCGTAGGCTTTGGGAAGATTACTTCCCACCTATATGATCTTACGAAATATACTTGTGGAAACGCAACACCCACTATAATATTTGGCCTTGCTATTATTATAATACTTGAAACACCTATTCCTTCTTCAATTTTGTACTGACATCAAATCAATGACTTAAATCAATTTAAACAGAATTAGCACATTTGTTTTGAAAATTTGAAAGCTTTATTTGAGATCTTCTTTGCTGTGACATCTGTTTTAGTGTGGCATTCATAATGCTCTACGATTATACTGCAAAAGCGAGTAAAGCCCTATTTTATTGTAATAAGACTTCCTTATTTTGTATATTTCTGCACAATTTGTATCAATAACTATCAAATATTAAATAATAAATAATAGGGGAAATATGAAAGTTTTATTTCATCATATACAAAAACCACGTGGAATTTCTATATTTGAAAAATTCGAATATTTAATTCAAAAACAACATATTTATAATAAACACAGAAAATAGTATTTTTATTTTAACTATATTTACTTATTTCTTACATTTCTTCACATTTTGTGCCATTAATTGTCTAATTTGAATAATAAATAATGGGCCTAACAGTGAAATACAAAAAAAATGCTGAAAGTCGATTGCAATTTGCACTTATGAAAAGTTATAATATTGTAGGAAACCAACTGCCAAAGATGGTTTCCAATTATAAAAGATGTAGAAAATGTAGCACAAAGGCTCAAGGAAAGAGAGTCCGCTAAAGGTGTGCTGAAGGTAATGTACCTTTGTGCAGTGCGACATGACTCTCCTCTTTCTGTGACAAATAATTTCCATTAAATTGAATTTTCTCTATGACTATAAAAGGTTTCTTAAGAAGTAGAATTACGATCCCTAGAATTTAAAAGCAAACATAAAATTCATCAAAGTAAAATAGATTTCCATTAATGCTATTTTTTAATTGGTAATAAAATGCAAAATACGAGAAGAAATTTAAAAGAAATAAATCACCCACGAGAGGGTCAATATGTATTATTAATATAATTTTATCAAGAATAATAATTTCCAGTTATTTAGATACGTTACAATCTTATAGTTTTTCAAATTATTTTCAACCCAGTCTTTAAATTAGATATATTTTCTTATCTAACATATCTAAAGCTCATTAGAACAAATTTTAAGTTTTTCGTAACAGATTTTTCTTAGATATTTGATTAAAAAATGATTATCAGTATGATTATCAGTAATATGTTTGATAAGAGAGATAATTACTGTTTCCTTTTTGATAAAGCTCCATTCTTTGGCAGCAATTTCAGCTTAAAAAGGTATATGAATAATAATTTTTTGCACAGAAGTATCAAAATAGGAAAAATGCCTCAAAGGATTTTTAAAAAAATTAAACATTTTCTTTATTACTTATATGCCAAGGCTGTATATCCCATTAATTTTTTAAAAAAGATATTTAAAATATGTAAAAATTATAAAATTGATTAATTGTTATTGTTTTTCCTGATGTACTGATAAATTTCAAAAGAAATTTAAATAATAAAAATTAAAATATATTGGTTTTTAAATTTTTAATTTAACTATTATTATTTTTACTATATTTTCAGGTGTTTTTATTTTTGAAATATTTATAAATATATTCAAGTTTCATTTAATTCTGACTTAAGTTGGTAGATGGTGTTGCTGTCCTTTTAATTTTTCAATTTATGTTTATATTATTAGTACGCTATATTTTCTGTATTTCACTAAACTAAATTATGATTTTATAGTTTTATAATTTAATATTATTAATCATATTTTTGATTCTTTTACTTATTTAATAGTAACTTTATTTACAATTCAAGATCCAAAACAAGTTTCGGGCGAGCCTTTAAAGTTTGTTTCTAGAATACATCGTTTGCAAATACGCAACAGCTGAAAAGGTTTTTACGAATCGTTTGAAATTTAGTGGAGTCATACTAGCTTCTTTTCACGTGTCGTAAAAGGACTTTATCGGTAACCATGTTTGTACAATCACGTTTTACTTAATAATGACATATGATCTCTTTTCTTCAATTAATTTATAAGAGCTCAAGTGTATAAATGTAATGATATATGTATATATCTGATATTTTGTAGCCCCCCCATATATATATAGTAATAATATAGCAGGAGTTAATTAAAATCTTTCTCTCAAGTAAAGATACATATGTTAAAATCCATAGAAGTATGTATTTACTAAAAAAAATCTAAGAAAATAATGTTCAGAAATTACTCGTAACCTATGCATACGTAAAGAAAACTATACAACCTATAAAAATCTGTTTTTTCTCCTTAAGACAGCTTTGACCATTTGATAATGATGTTGATAAAACTATTTACACATTGAAATAAGAAATTCACATATCATAAAGATGTCATTGTATAACTAAGAATAATCAATACATAATTTTGTAGTTTAAGACAATCATTTTGAAAGACTTAGTTACTTAGTGAAAAATTATGGACATAATAAGTATCAAGAATAATCATTCTAGACATATATACCGACATTCATAAGTAAATTCACAGGAACTTACTTTGCGTTATCGATTTATAAATATTAATACACGTCTTAACAAACCGCGAGTTATCAAGAAGCATCAGTAGAACGTCTGAACCAGCCTCACATTTAGTTGGAATATTCTATTAGACAATTTTGTGCTATCATTCAACAATTTTGGATTTTAAACTAGTCTTTATAAAATCAGTAACTTATCTGTATGTATTTAAGTGAAAAGACTTCTCTTCTGAAGCTCTTATAATCATCTTCAAAATTTTTCTTATAAACTCAACACGTACATTGCCCTTATAATCAAGCCATTCAGTCTCCTAATTCTAGTATAAATCAATTAGCGGCGGAACATAAGGTAAATTAATAACATCCTGAAACTATATAATTTCTTAAAATGCTCCATCTATCGAGAGTTTTTAAAATTGTAAGATAATTTTCTATTGGTTGTTGTTATGCTCTTAGAATGGAGCATAATAATAAAAACCTTGCATATATCATGACTTCCATTATCATTCCAACTTTCGGGTTAGAAACTATTGAGATATGCTACGAGTATGACGAATCGATATAAACTTCCTGGCATTAATTAAGTCAAACATCTGCAGAAATTCCTTTTGTACCAATGGTTGTATGTAATTCTACTCCTGGACTGGATTTCTATGGCAGAAAAAAATAGAAATTTCTATTTATTTTAAAATTATATATCCAATTCCATTTTTTAAGCAATTTTGTCTGGTATAATGGTCTATTTTGACTGGTATAAATTATCATAAATTAAAATTTTGGCCTCATAAGCACCCTAATTACATTTTGTTCTCCATTAACTTTCTTTTCTTCTGAATAATTTCTTACTGCAAGACTTTTTATGTTAAGGAAACGTAACTTTAAAAAATATTTCATGTAAATTTAAAATAACTTATTACTTCCCTATATTACAATTTGCTGAATCCTCAAATAACCAATGGAAAAATTAGAAACTTTTAAATATTGTTTTATATGTTGTTATTTCTTTATAATATTGTTGCTAAAGTTACTATTAATAATATTCAAATACAATATTAACATACCAGAAATTCGTAAGTAGTGATTTAGTGAATTTAACGAGGTACTTGTACGTAAAAAATTTATGAATGTTTCTCAAATAATTGTATTTGAGCGTGTGATAAATACACTAGTATGTATTATTTCGAAAAGCACTGTTTGCGAAAGTGATATATTTCTTCGGCATAATAAATGGTATTCTAATGCTTCATATATCGTTCAAAGAATACAATTTGAAAAGTCTTCACAACTAAGAACAAGTTGCGAAATTTAATGAACATTAAGTAGAAATTACTAGTGGAAATAAAAATAAATTTACTATCGGATTTTTTTTAAAAAAAAAGTAATTTAAGCATATTCTGTTATAAAACCTAGCTTTATGACAACAAATCTTATAGTAAAAAATTCTACGCCGCATGTTCATTGTTAGTTTATTAAGCAATATATATATAAAATCACATGTATAATTTATTCTGATAAATATTGAAAAAAAAAAAAAAAAAAAAGAAAATCAGTTAAAATAAGGAATAAAAAACGAGTTACCGTCACCAGATCCAAATAGGAAAATCGGGGGAATTGATGAAATATGAAAATCTATGGAAAAAAGCTTGAATAGCAGAAATGCTACTTTTAAATTTTATGATGTGGCGATAGATAAAAGTAAAACTATCATTCATTATATAACTAAGTTAACTATTATTTACCTGAGGAATTAATGGTGACTATAACATAATTGAGGAAATGACTCATTTTGTACTACTAAAATACATAATTAAATTAGGTTTTTTTTTACAAAATAGTAAGAAAATACGATACAATTTCTTTCTATATTCGTTGTGAAATTATATGGTATAACTACTCATTACACTCCGGGTATAAGTGAAAGAGATGGTTTTATACACAAATAAAGTTATTAATATAAAATTTATGTTAAAAAGGTAGAAAAAGGAATGAATAAAACCATACAGTTAAGTTAACAATTTTTGGAGAGATATAAATGACGATTATAGCATCATTGAGGAAATATCTTTTTAGTGCTATAAAAATTATAAAAATGATAAAATCAGAATTTTAATATGAAGTGAAACAATACACACGCACGCACGCACGCACGCACGCACGCACGCACGCACACACACACACGCATTATAGCTGCAATCTAAGTTATTGTGAAAATGTTTGGCATATCTATGCATAGTTCTCCTATGATGATAGATAAAAGAGAGAACTTTTTAAAGGTATTAGAAGGAGATACAATAGCTACACAAAACTTACATGTAATGAAATACTCGTATTTCAAGAAATTTAATTGTACTTTAAGAAAATTTATGAGCAAAAGTTTTGAAGGCAAATAACATCATGCAGTTTCTACAAAAAAACTAAAAATTTTATCAGATTCAAAAGATTAAATTATCTTGAATTCCTGAAACTTTTAAAATTTCTTACAACATAGCTAAAGGAAAACTAAAGGCTGGTTATTGTCGCTGCAAAACTAGAATTAAAAACTTTTTCATTTCTATTTGGGCTAACACAACCTGTCTATAGATATATATTGATTCTTGTAATTAATATAGAATATATAAAAATCACTTATTCTTTGTAGTACGCTTGACTAAATTATATATATATATATATATATATATATATATATATATATATATCACGATTCATTGAAAAAACTATTTTTTTTTTTACTTCTCAACTAGCTTGGAAAAATTAGCTTATTTCTTCAACTTTAAATCAAAGTGTACAGATTAACCATTCATGGATTTAATTTTATACATTATTCATTTACACAGACTTAAAATTATTGGTTCAAAATTAAGTAATTATTTAATGAATTAAGTAATATTCAAAAAGGGCAAACCTTGATTAGAGATACATGTAGTGGTTCCAAAGAAATGTTTTTCAGTTTCAATTCTTTATAGAAATAAGTCAAGAATTGTTATTGTAGTAGTTTTTCAATGAAAATCACATTTATGTTGGTATTATTATCCACTGAGAAACAAAGGGAGAAGTTTATAAAAATTATACTTTTTAGAATACATAGAAAACAACTATACTTTATTTGGAAATATCACTTTCAGTTATTGTTATTAAAATTTTAGATAAAAGAATCAAATGATTCATTGTCTTAAAATATAGTTAAGTTCTTAGCGCTATTAAAAATAATTTTTATACGCAGAGTTTCAAATGTTGACCTTAAATTGAAAAAAAATACATAAATGGAGTTTTTGGTGTAAAGTGATTAGATTTTTCATAATTCGTTTAAAGAAAACATAAAATTTCCTAGTGTGACATGCTTATAAGAAACTCTACATATTTCGGGGTCACCCCTTCAGACTTTTAGACAATAAATTCATAAGATACTCAATATTACCTTATTCTTCTCAATAACTTTTTTTCTATTCCTTCTTAACTCTTTAGAATAACTTTTATGTAATTTTACGAAAATTTAAAGAACGCGTACAACTCTTTCCTAATGCAAATAAAAGAGAAGTTTGTTGATATTTTTACGGCCAAAAGAAGGACCCTAAATATACGTAGTTGCTTTGTAATTACCAAGCATGTGATTTACAGTTACTTAATAGTGTCTCATCTCGGACATAAAAAAAGAAACTCTTAAGTAGTTCATTGGTATAAAAATAATTTAATGGTACATTATTTATTTTAAGGATTGTATGTTATTTTTAATTTTTCTACTTAATTATTAGTTTTGTAATATTTAAATATTTGAATTTACATTTTGTAATTCTGCCTCGTATAACTAAATTTAATAAATCTGAGGAAACCTGAAAACATTGAAAAATATGTTAATAAATGTAAAAATTAATGGTTTTTTTTTTAATAAAAACGCAATTAGCTGAATTTTCTTTTTTAAAAAAATAAATAATATTACGAACTTAAAAAAAAAATCTGAAATATTTTTATATCTATATTCATGGTTCCATAAAGTATTTTCAAGTACGATAAAAAGGAGAAAGTCATTGATTCTCGTACATGTTTACAATATCTTAACCATTAAAGCTATAAAGGAAGAAATTACAATCATTTTCAAAATTATTTGTGAGAGAGAAATTAATATATTAATGTGTTTAATTATTTTATATTTATACGACTTCTATTATAAATATTATACAAAATTTATCAGTAGTTATTTTTATTGTAAAGTATTATTACTTGTATATTTTATAAATTAATTTAATTCAGCTTGAATGAATTTTATCAAATTAACTTAATGTAGCATGCATTATGAAAATCTTTATTTAAAAATATACTCATTTGAATGATAAAGATATATTTGAAAAATTAATAATATCTTTTGAGCGATAAATATCTTTATGAAAGTATAAAAAAGATGGTAAATTAATCAGTTTAGAAACTGGTGGATATTTTTAAAAAAATGCTATTCATAGTTTCATGATAATTCATAATGAATACATAGTATTTACATGATGAATTCATTCGATTTATTATTTAAATTATCAAGATATTTTTGAAGATTTAATACCCTGCTTTTATGATGGAAAATGAACATACTCAATTCTAATGTTATTTACATGTAAACCAATAAGCTCAAGCATTTTCTCTAGGGGAATTTGCAATTTGCATCCGATAAGAATAATCATTATCGTCTTGATGAGTGTTATGTATAAACACACGTCAATTAATTTACAACCTTCTGCACAGAAACACAGGATAATGTGAAGTCAGTCTCTGAAGATTCTCATATTTCAATAATCCGCCCATTCAGCTCATAGTAATGATTTCTGTAGATGTCCTCTTGAAGCTAACGATCCATGCGTGAGCTTCAGGCGTTTAACTACCGCCGTGAAGTTACAGTAGTATTATTGAATTCCTTTCATTCCCGCCGTGCATTAATAAAGACAATATACTGAGTCGTGGGTAAGATTGAAAGGTCACTCGTTTGCTTAGTTATCTAATTGTTGGTTGGTTGTTGGATTTAAATAAAATGATATTTAAAGGATATAACTAATATTAAAAGTGTATGTAATGTTTACGGAAAACACAATCTATTCATGCCAAACACATTTTCCTTTTTACTTCTTATTCGATGTAGATTGAATAAAAAATATCTTAATGAATTTCTGTCTTTTTTTTAATTTAAGAGAGCATCGATTTTGTGCTAAATGAATGTTTATTTTTTATTTAATTCTTTCTCTTGATTTTTCGTATAGCTGAATGTTATATGCAACTCTCGACAGCCATAGATACATACGATTTCCAACTTTATAACAGTACTAGAATATTATCACATCTAAGCCATGCGAAAAACGTTAAGAGAAATTAGCTGACAAGAGAAGATCAAAAGTTTTCTTTCAAGAACTCGACAGACTCTGAATTGATACAAGACGAGAGGACTGTCTCTCCGATACCTTCTGTCACTTAACTGATCTGTAAATAACTGTACATAGAAATAAATTAAATGCTTAATAACTTGAAGTAAATATTTTTTCTTCAAGTTTATCTCAATATCTTTAAAACTCTCTTTTTCAAACGGTACAACTGTAAGAAATTACAAAAAAATAATTTACATTAATATTTAAGGAAAATACATTGATAGAATTTAATGAAGTTACCATATGGATATAGGAGATAATTCCAGAAAAAAACCCTATAAACTCAAAAACAGTTAATTAAAGTAAATAGAAAAAACCCTTGAAATATGAAAAAGGATGTATAAATTGAAAAGTTGTTTAAGAAGCCAACATTTTAAGAAGTAAAACCTGAAAATTGGATATTTATAGGACAAATATATTATATTGGACACTACAAGCGATTAAATTTTCAAGAATATTGGAAGCTTAGATCATGAGAAATCAGTACTCAGAATAACCTCTTTTGGTAGCAATAACAACTCCTATACTCCTGGGAATAGAATCAAACATAGATTGAACGGCAAGTATGGGCCACAGCAGCGTACGCAACTTCTATACGATGTCACATTTAATGGACTGTAAGGACTGGCGTATGGAAACGAGCCAGGCATCCATTAATCAGACGGTTTCTATTGACGGGAGATTTAGAAATTGTACTAGATATGTCAGCAGTCAAACATTTTCTGTATCAAGGAAGGTCCGTACAATACCGTCAACATGAAGGTCGTGCATTATCCTGTTTAAACGTACCGTTTAGCAGGGCTCGAAAAAGGGGCAGAGGCACGGGCCATTCTTCAAAGGGCCGTCAATGGAAAGAAGAGGTATCGAGACGGGAATCTAATGCCCCCCCCCTACTATCACTTCAGGTGATGTGACAGTATTATGATATCGAATGCACGCTTGTGATGTACGATGCATCCGAAAGCAGATGTGACCATCATGAGGCTGTAAAAAGAATCTGGATTCATCAGACAAGATAAAGCTCCTTCAGTGATGCGTCCAAATTCGTCGTTGATCACACCATTGAATGCGCACCTATCTATGATGTAACGTCAAGTGTAAACAAGAAATGGTCTTCGAGCTAACAATCCGTGCTACTGCTAACGTCGTCGAACTGTTCGTGTAGAAATTTTTGTCTTGCAAGTGATCGCATTTCTTGACTCAGAGCTCTTGATGTAGCTGTACAATCCATTAAAGCCATGCGGGTAATATTATGTCTGTCTTCTCAGCCGTTATTGATACAACAAGGGGTTCCATAAGACCATCCTGAACCCATCGATTTCAAATTCTACAGACAGTATGGGATACTCAACAACGAGATCAGGAATATTGCGATACGATAAACTGCAATCCTGATAGGCTACAATTCGACCTCAATCAAAGTCAGAAACATGTTGGTAAGCTTTTCACTTTCCTAGACGAAAGGACACAACCACAATTCACCAAGAAATAACGTTCAAATTTAATTTGTGTATGAGATACCTCAGAAATCTGGTGTACAATTTCTTTTTTAAACATTTTAAAGGTGTCGCTACCGGTTCCTCTTTTACGTTGAAAAGCTAATGATTTGTATATCATATCATCCTATTCCTGTTGTGTAAATTTCATATGTGTAGCGTATCGCCTACTTCGTGTAGCAATTTCAATGGCTAATAGTGCACACACACACACATACACACACGCAAGCACACGCACACGCACGCACACACACACATATATATATGCATATATTATAAAATATCTTCGCTCACATGATGAATATTCTCAATTTACACAGCACAGTATCAATACCAGTAAAGACGTATTGGTCATAACATATTAATTTTAAAGTATCATTTCACCACTTGGAGATTCTTATTATGGGACAGTTAATCTTATTTAGAAAAGAACATTTAATATCAGATTTTGATATAACTGTGCAATAAGATCTTTGTGGTGATTAGGTATCCTATCTACGTGTTGAAACTTAAGTGACTTACTAAAAATAGGAATGACGTCATGGATATAAAGCAGCCTTTTCTAGCACTTTGATGCAAATATTTATTAATATGTTTAATTAATCAGCATTCATCTAGTCATTACAATAGTTATTCTTGGTGTAAAACACATGTTTTTTGACTTTTTAGGAAATGCTTCTTAGATTTTAAGATGATAAGTTTTTTACTTCGTAGGCGGTGATTCGAGCCCTTAATATGTGGGCCGAAGAAAAGTTTTCAAGTCGTTCTTTTTGCATATCTGGTACCAACTAGACGATAAGAATAGCATAGGGCTAGCTATTTTTAACTACTGGCATTACTGTTTAAGAAATTCTCTGCATACTCCCCATACAGTACCATGGTGATGATACAAAGAAGAAGATTCCGACAATATTGGAAAAGAAGGTTGCTTTTCCTGCCATTACTGCAATTGATATACATCATCTTCCTGTTTAATAAAATTTGCTTTGAACAATACTTACATGACGTCACCGGTTGTCTCGATTTGAGATGATAGTTCTTTTTGACGTGTGTGCTATTGCCGATACATTACTAGTTGGGATTTATTTGTGGTTGTGTTAGTTAGACATAACATATAAAGGCAATATGAAAACAGTAGTATTTGGCTGTGTTGTCATCCAGTGTCCAAGAACTGAGTCACCACCGAAAAGTTTTTTTTATCGGATCACAGTGGAGCGAATTAAAACCCTTTTAACATAACTTAAGGCTGAATAATATGTCTTTCAGACAATCCCCCAGTGTCCTTTGAAACAAGCCTACTAGCTTATACACGATGCCCTGAAATCAAAGAATGCCTGATAAATCAGAACATTGAAGTCAAAAAGCACCTCAGTTGAAACAACTGAAAATAAATTTCTCACCTCCGTATCTATATGGTTGAAATACTTAGGGTTTCTCCGTCTCGATTAAACTCCCTCTCGTGCGCTACAAAATTGCAAACACCAACATTACTCGATATAGAAATGGCGATCATGGTAATTATCCTAACAGACGAAACCCTAGTCATTATTACCTCGATATATATTCCCCCCATCGTTGAAGCTAACGGTGTGCTCACCATCATATCCTCCATTCTAAATTTAAGGCAATTCTCGTTTGCAGAGATTTATATGCTGAATATATAAGAGTTGGAGCCGCACATATAATACTTCAAAAGATAATATTTTAAGAAACTGTATTGATCGAAATGACATAGAAATCACAATCACGTCCACACCTACATGCTTCGGATGTAACTCAGTACCCACCATTGACATCACACATACGGCTAGTCCCCCCCCCCCAAAAAAAAAAAAAAAAAAAAAAAAATCTTTTCAATTCTCGAAAGAACTAGCGATCACAATCCATTACTAATTCATTTCGCTACCGAAACTTAAGTCTCCATTCCACCTTTCCGAAATTAAGAATATTTGGGATCTATCCAAAATACTTTTCTTGACAGAGCTATTAATCAGTTCTTATTTCCCAAAGCACAAAGTGAAGAGAAGATCGAGACACATGTCTCCGAAATTTCACAAATTAGTGCACATAAAGATTCTTCAAAACCAATCAACACAAACTGAAAAACCTTCAATGGCAGAGAACTCCTAGAGCTCTTTAAAGACAGAAATACACCCAGAAAAATATTACAATACACCCACTTCTCAAACAGACAAAAAAATTAAACAGACTCCAAAATGAAATCAAACAAAAAGTGCACTTAAGCAGACAAAAAGAATGGGAATAAATTCTTTGAAATCTAGCTATCAAAAGTGGTTCCTTAAGGAGAATGGCCAAGATGTTTAGAAAAAAGAAATCCCAAATATCTCTCCTAAAAGGTCACACTAGTATCACACTGAGTGACAAAGACAAAGTCGTAACTGTAGCTGATCCTCTCCAGTTTAAAATTAATTGACATTACTACACTTAAACATGATAGAATAGTGATATATGTTGTTCAAAATTCTCTAGCTAATGAAAACAACTTTAAAAATTATCTCTCTTTCCTGCCCACTTATAACTGAAATAGCCACCTTCATTAAAAAATTAAGATATAAAAAATGCTCTAGAAAAGAGTACAGAACTAACAAAATGATTAAAACCCTCCCCATTTCCTTCCTTTTTTAACTCAGGAATATTATGCAGAATATGCTTGAACTTGATTACTTCTCGCAAGTCTGCAAAACCGCTTAAGTAATACCAATCCTAAGACCAGGTGAGGATCTTACCAGGCCTGAAAATTACTGATTAATCTCCCTGCTACTAATTCATAGTAAAAGTTTGGAGTAAATAATGAGGAAATGGTTAAATGGTCACCTGAGAAAACACAATATAATAATTTACAAGCAGCAGGGTTTCATGTCAGAATTCTGAACATTCCACCAACCCATCAGAATGGTATTTATGAAAACTGGATTCTTCGATAAGAATATAGGAGTGGTCTTTCTAGACAAGCAGAAAGCCTTTGACCGATTTTCGCATGTTGGACTCCGTTTGAAAGTGATTAAATTGGTGTTGAAGGAAGCCGCAATGGATTTGAAATTAAATAAATTTTCCTCAAGTATTAGAATTTGAAATTTAAAGGTGAGAATGCATGTTTATTTTAAAAAAAATAATATCTGTTAATTAAGGAAACATAAAACGTCATATTTATATCTTATTGAAATAATTAATATTTTTTGAACAAACGTAAATGTAACTTTATGTTTCTGAACGTCCTTAACTAAACAAACAAATATATCCCTAACGTTAAAAAAAACTTCAAAATATTATTTTTAATATAAAAAGAGCAAGTTGGCGTTATTAAAATATGCTTCTTTGTCATGAAAATGAAATAATTCAGTTTAAGATGACAGGAATTTTTGGCCAATATATGATTGTCTTTTTTTATAACTGTTATTTGAACTTTATACGAAAAACACACTCGTAAAATTGAACAAGAGTAAACCCATAAGTATTTATGTTCCACTATCATGAATATTAAAGGGTAGTGGAAAAGAGATTGAAAATTTTAGTATTTTTGATATGTTAAGATTATTTCAATTTGTATTTAGAAGATAAGACTATTATTTTCTAACAATATTAATTTTTTTTTCTATCAATGTTAATCTAAAAAGTACTTTTCACCAATTTCCTTGGAATTTAGATGAATAAAACACGGAGATAATTTTATAGTTATTATTACTCTTTTCATTCGAATTTTTACCCAAATCATATATTTATGTGATTTTACAGTTACTAAGGATTACACTATGCATTAATATTTACACAAGAACATTGTTTGGAACAAATAACTGTCATATACTTTAAAAGGACCAAAACTTTTAGCCATCAATAATTCTGAATACATTCTTTTTCTTTAAGATGTCTGTATATATTATATTATTATATAGTACTCCCCTCCCCCCCCCAAAAAAAAATTAAATAAATGATTATTTTATGAAGGTTAAAATTCCCTGGAGTATTTGATATAATATGCTTAAGTCTTTTTAATTATTAAGATAAAGAGTACATAAGTTCCTCAGTTCACCGTTGATGTAATGTTATGACATCTTAATATAATACATCGAGACATTACAGTGTCAGATATTGTAACATAAACTAACTTAAATATTAGTACCTAAGTATGATGATTTAAATCTATCACAAGACTAATTTCTTAAATATTCCCTCTTGCAGGATGCTCTTAAACTTGGTATAAAAAAAAATGTTTGTTAATTTCTAAAAATACCTAAATGATTTAAGTACACTTTATATATATTTTCAGGCTCTTGAATTATTAAATTTACTTACTCGTTAAACATGAATTTTAAATTTAAAGTATTCATTACAAATATTTATCTGCAGTTGGATACTTTTTTCATAATATTTCCGAAATATTTCAAAGAAGTCATTACTCTTAAGAATACGGAAAAATTAGTTATAAATTATGTCATACGTTGCCAGTAATTATGTATTCTTTACTAACTCTTATTGATACAATCAGAAAGTAATCATTCGCAGAGAGCTCTGGAGCATTTATCTAAACTAATATATTAAAATAGGTTAGGAATCATATAGAAAAATTAATAGCACATGATATTTTTATTGAATTAAGATTCAGAACCTATCTACCTGTTTCAAGAGCAGCAAATATTTCTTTGATATATCAGTTAGTTTGAGCATTTAAATAAAATGATCACTTACACAGCAAAATACACGCAAGGAAACTCTGCCAGAATTTATTTCGATAGATAAAGTGACATGAAAGAAAAACTGAAACGATGGATGAATCCCAAAACCAATATTTTTTTTCTTATCGGACTTCGGTTTTCTCATTAACGTGGGATACCGAACTAGATGCAGGTAATTTGATCGCAAAGAACCAATGTTAGAAAATACCGAACATTATCGCTTCAAGGGTAAGTAGGATGAATTGTCTATTTATAGAACGCAATTTCGGATTTCTTCTTAAAAGAGTTAGAAAATGCTTCTCTGAGAAGAATTGCTTTAAAATAGATATACATCGCTCGCGGAATAAGACTCTTTAAGTGAATATTATTAATATAAACTATATTTAAGTATAATACAAACAAAAATATTTTTTCACCAAAAGATTTAACAAAATAGTAAATTTTAATATGATCTTTAATGAATAGATTTACATACATTTACAATATGTATCACCATATAAATTGAAAAACATTTGAACCTCTTATCTGTTTTATAGTTTAGAAATTTATTAATAATTTTCCCATTAAATAAACACAATTTATATCCATTAAAACATCTTAGGTTTCACCTTTTAATTTATACGCGATGTATTAAATGTTTTAATTAAAAACTCATTCAGTAAATATGTATTTTAATTAATTTAATTACAATATTCATTGACAATAATGACTTTTTCTAAAACCGAAACATTTTTCTTTGTTTAAAATTGAGTAAAACTCAATAATCTATTTTGTACCCTTTATCATATAAAGCATAAAAATATTTCTTAAATAAAGATAACTACTTCAATTGTTAGGAAATCTTTATCCTTTAATCTTGAGAAATTTTATAGAAATTTTTTTTGTTTAATCACACAATTAAAATTTAAATATAAATGGTTAGACTTTGTAACGATCATTTTATTATTTCCTTCACTCTCCATTATAAATCTTATTTATTTAAGTCACTAAATATCAGCCCATTGAATAGAAATTTCAATTTATAATAATGTCGAAATTATTTTATTTAGATAAACGAATATTCAATATTGATTTCGATATCTTTTTTTAAATCTGAGATAGTAGTAATTTCTACATTTGTTTTATTTAAAGATTAAAATAATACATTAACATTTCTCTTACCAATCCACTTGGGTTTTAAGGCCTTAGACTAATTAAAGTTGAAGGGTTGAGTCACTAACTCTATTTAGATGCATCTGAAAGTACTTCAAAGGCTCTTTACTTAACATTAGATCAGTACAGATATTTCGCTTGATAATTTCTGTTCACTACCTTTACCTCACACTAAACTACAAACCTCAACGAAATTCATCGTTCCTTATATATGAAATTATTAGTTGCAAGGAAAATCGTAATAGAGGCCTCATTATGATTTTATAATATGAAACTACTTATTTCATAAGAAGATTGATTTTATTGTATAAGAAGATTAATTTTAGAGTTTTTCAGTAAAATTTCTCTTTATTTTTTGTTAATAGAAATACGACTCTGCCAGATTTCAACAAAATTTCTTCGAAAATAACTACCATTACACATAAGTTTAATTAAAAAGAACTAATTTGTTACAAAAAATCTTGTAACCTTGTATATAAATTAACAATTGCATTTGTTATAATTACACTTGTGAATAATAACAAAATCATATAATTTATTTATATATAATTTATTTTTCATCGAAACAAGGCATTTGATAATGTTTAGGTAGTATAGTTATTAAAACAACAATTGACTTTTCCTCAATACGGCACATCTACTGATTTTGAGGTAATAGTACGTGAATTCAAGAAAAAGCATATTTCTTCATAGTTTTTATTTATTATTAAAAGAGAAAACAAAACAGGGATAATTACATGAGAATAAATAATTTATAGAATCTTATATTTTTCTGAAGAACAAACTCACTTAAATATATTTGGTGTTAATTTCAAATAATAAAAATAAGTTTTTAAAAAGAATTTCGTAAAATTTATACACACACATTGTAAGCTCGGTATTTCTTGATGATATTGTCATATTGTATTCGAAGCTGTAATTTTATAAGTGGTTTTTATAGTTGGAATGTTCAACCAGTTTTTTTCTTATTTTGTTTATTAAAAATGTTATGATAATTTATTTAAATCAAAGATTTATAAAAATAGTAAACTAAAACATATATTTCAGAAGTTAAATTTATTTCAGTAGTTTGATTTATTTCTGTTGAACCACAAGTGTCATAGCAAATCATTCTAATGCTCGGCATATCAAACGTTCCGATTTATATTTGCTCTCCCAAGAAGAATCCCAAGTGATCAATAAAAATGAAATTTAGTCAAATTTAATAATTGCTGAAATTAAATTCTATAAAATTGGCATTAGTTTTATTATGAAACAATTTCTGATAATACCATACAATTTTTTTTTTATCTAATTTGAAAATTGTAATAGGTTAAAAAACTGTTTAGATAATTATTTATATAATATCTTAATTCCTGTTTTACAATACTGATGAACAGTTGTACTATTTATGAAAAAGCTACCTTATTATTTGTTTTAACATTTCCTAAGAGACTAATCTGAATGGAAGTTTCGTCTATTTCGTATATAAAAATACCTCCCTCCTTCCAAAAAAATTAATATTAAAAACTTCAGTCATATTTAAAGTACTGTATACTGTTTGAGAGTGAAAAAATATTATTTCTCTATAGTAAAATTATTTTTGTATCTTTAATTTTTAAATGCATGCATAAGTGTAAAAATTTTGAATTAATAAAAAGTTATTTGAAATCATTTAATTAAATCTTTTTTTAAGAATAAGATTTTTACTTTCCTTTCTAAATTCTGTATCTAAAAAGTGCTCAGGCAGACGAATTAATCATATTATGCATATTGAGTTGATGCATATAGCTACATTAAGTGCAGATAGTTTTCAAATCCAAGGGATATTTAAATGCCTTTCTCATTACTTTGATTTCTTCAACTTCAAGGTTTTATTTAAAACTAAGCATTTTTGAATCTTGGACCCTCCTAAAGAAATAATGAAACATATCCAGATTATTACAGATTCTTATTAAAATGTGCTAATTCTCAAATTTGAAACAATATTCAATAAATCAGAAATTAAATTGCCTTTTTCTTTAATGATGTTCCTGAAAAAGCTGAAATGGTTGATTGGAGGAAATAGAAACCCACTATATTTAATATTCTTTCATGTGTTTTGAGTGCGATAATATCAATACAATTTAGCATCTTTTAGAAAAGGAATACCTATCATTAAAAGTGTGTATTATTTTTTGGAATACTTATATTTTCAGAATTTTTACTTCAAAAATAATATTTTATAATTCCCAAGATGGACAAAATTAAGTTATTATACATATTGAATAATATAATATTATATATTGCAAGTTTTCATTATTACTGTATTATATATATATATATATATATATATATATATATATATATATATGTAAGTAATATATATATATATATATATATATGTAAGTTATATATATATATATATATTACTATAATATATTACTACTATAAAATGCATTACTAATATATATGTCTCGAACCTTATATCATATATATTACTATGATACACATTACTGTAATACATATTGACCATTTTATATTATATATTATACAATATAATATACATTTTGATTACATATATTGAGGTTGATATTTATATTGTTGCATCTAAACGGCGACTGGCTATTAATAATTT
>BMAW01034875.1:3205475-3277779 GCA_019974015.1 Nephila pilipes | reverse complement strand
ATGACCTAATATTTCATATATTATTTCATATGACCTAATATTTCATATATTATTTCATATGACCTAATATTTAATATATTCAAAATTTATAATTATGAGTAAAGCGCGATTTAATATACCGATAACGAGAGAGAAAAAAATGTATGTTTTCTTTCATCTGTATTTATATGCGGCGACCAAATATAGACAACTAGTTAAGTTTGTGGTATCCTCACATTGGGGCATAATTGTCTATCAAAGTGCAGCTGTGACGTTTGAGAAAGGTCTAAACACATTTCTGCTGCACATGAACTTTGAAGGTAATGTCAAGATTTAACTTTACTAGAGTCGGAACTTCCCAGAAAATATCCTTGATAGACTTTTCAACACTGCTGGCGTCATTTCGGTCCCCAGTCGGCAGGCGAAGGTTCAATAGCTAAAATTATTGTTTTATCCATAGAGGATGAACAGGAAACTCTGAATGGGCTTGAAAAGTTGAGACCTAATTCAATCCAAGTAAAAAACTCTGAGGAAGGAGATACAATTAGAAACTCTTAAGCATTCTCGAAGACGGATAACAATTCTAATGTGCAACTAGAACTTTACCATTTTTGCTACTTTCCTTTGCAAATGATAAATGTAACAACTACTGTCGTTTTATTTATTAATATAACCCAAATTACTAAAACTAACTCAAAAATAAATTCTTGTAATTATAAATGTATGATCTACTTATTCGACTGAACTGGTGAGTCCTAGGACAGTTGATAAAATTTCATTTATCACAATAACTTTACCCCTGTTTGGAATATTTTATCTCTATTTTTACAAGTCTTGAAAAGCAGTGTTTTAGGATAAAATTCAATTCCTTCTGTATAGAAATATGTCTAAAGAATATCCCAAAGGGAAAGCTACTCTTTATTGAAAGCCCCCACTGAGTCAAAAGAAATCTTCAATGAACACTACTTCGTATCAGAAGAGTGTAAGAATCGAATTGTGTTTTATACTAGTGTGTGATGAAAAATTCATACTCGTTACAGTTACGCAACATCGCAAAGGGAAACAACCTTCAAGCACCAGGAAAGACCAGTGACTTGTTTTTCCACTCATAATAAGTAAGTTGCATTGTAAAAGTATAAAAGTTGGGATTGTGAATGATCGTGGGGAAAATTAAGGCATATTAAATATGAATAACTTTTTAAAGAGATTGATTAATTAAGCGATTACATATTTTGCCTTCTTTTCAATATGCTATTTTGTGACATACTCCCTTCATTAATTAACTCTACAGCCATCTTAAAATATAATTAGTCTTAGCGATCTTAAAATGTAAGTTAGCAACAGCAATGGGAGATACGTACGAGCAGGACAATGCACTTTTTAAACTAGTATTATAGATTATGTATGGTACCTCTTTCGAAACTCTTTTTAATCAGTTTATAGTCTATTAATAAAATCTAATCTTACTAAATGACTCATTCGGATTCAAGCATTTCTAGATTACTGCAGATTTACATCTAACATAAGCGATCAATTACAGTAATTCAATCCAATTTGCAAATATCTACCAGCTTGTCGCTATTCTCTATCTCCTTTCTGTTTTTTAAATTCTATTTCGCTTATATATCATTATGCATAATTCAATTCATAACATTTCTTATCTTCATCTAATTTACCTAACCACATTTAACCTTGGTTGGGAAGAAATAGTACTTGTATACCATTCAAATTAACAAAAAGTCTTAAAGGTTACTGAAGAAAAAATCGCAAATAGCCCATATTGAGGGTTTATTAATTATTTTCATTATTGTATGAAATGAAATACATTTTAAATGACATATTTGTTAAAATGGGTCACCAAACAATGATTCAAATAAATAACCTTAAGAATTTCTTAAAATTTCTTTTGAGTAGTTTAATAAAACATGAAAAAAATATTTCATATCTCACGGGAAAATAGCTTATTATTTCTGGGAAATATTACAATTATATATGATTTAATAGCTTGATTACAAAAAAAAATACGTATGAAAAACTTTAAACATAGTTTTCAAAATGGCTATATAAACATTGCATTTATATCATTTTCTAAAAAATATTAAGTTTGTCTTAAAGGAAAAAATATTGTACAATAATATGAATTTCCGATACTCAAAATATATAACATAAAAAGAGCATAAAATTCACATATATTATGTCGATTATTTGGAAGAATTTACGACTTAAATTCAAATGAGTTTTATTTTTATTTAGGTATTAGAGTACATAAAAATCTCATTTTGTTATGACAAATAAATGTCTCTCCATTTATTTAAATTGACTGATATCTTAACAAATTTTTCTCTGAACACATTTTATACAAAAAATATCTTCAATATTTATCACTTTTTTGAAAAGTCACTGTATTTTGTTCGAATTTAATTGATACGAAATTAAACATATTTACCAAAGAAAGAAGCATAAATTTAGAAATTAATGACGTCTACACGAATTAAAAAATAGAAATCTTATTCCAGATCTATGCCATAGTCTTACATGATTTTATTATTGAAGTAAATTACACTAATAAATTAACGAGCAAATTAACTAGTAACTCAAAACCTTTTTCAGTGCTTTAAAACCAGGTAAAAGAAAGTAAGAGGATTTCCATTATGATACCATTTGTTTTATTATAATATTCTGTGGTTATTTTTACACGCACACGATATATTACACACACACACACATATACATACATTTTTTAAATTTATATATGTATATGTATATATATATATATATAGGTATATATATATATATATATATATATATATATATATATATATATATATATATGTATAAGTGTATGTTTTTTTATATTAGTGCTGATATAGTCAAATACATTAATATTGATCAGATTTTTGTTATTTCGAAGGTCTTTTAATTTCATTGACATAAATATATAATACACATGCACACGAATTATTATTAAATTTAAAGGATATAAAGGATGTTATTAAAGTTCTAAAAGTGATTTATAAGAAACTTAGAATTAATTACATTATTGCATGTGACAAATTTTATCACTTATGTTAGTCTTAAAAATATTTTTTTAATAATAAAATCTAAAAAAAAGATTGAAGCTTTTCCCCAAGGTAGTCCTTCAAGTAAGTGTTTTGGCAATATTTAACTACTTAAATATTATTATAAGTATAATGGTTTTGAAATATTTAAATATTTTGATGATGTTTTTAATTTTCAATTTATTAATAAAAAAGATGTTAAGGGTTCTAGGATGTGGGAGGAATTGTGAAATATCATAGCTAAGACTCCTTGTTTTTGTGATATATTTATTTCCAGGTTATTAATAGAGATTAGATTTCTTTGTGTGCCTCATAATAGTGATTTAATTATTTTATAGAACAATAAACATAAATTAAAAGGTTGCTCTCCTTTTAGTTGAATATGGATGGGATTTGCGAGACATATTTGCATTTTGGTACCATTTTTACTAAAACTATTGCACAATGGGGTTCCAAAATTTCTTATGCCTCCATAAATGGTACTCGCTCATACAGTGAACCTAAAGTATTTTTTCTAAGTATTCGTAAGACTTAAGTATTAAGAAATAAGTTTTATATGAAAAAAAAAGAAAAAATTAAAAATTTTCCAAAATTTTCAAAAGTCTTATGATTGTTTCAAGGAAAATAAGTTATAATTTCATTAAAAAAGTTGGTTCACTATATTTTGTAAATTGTTTTATATACGTTTAGGGATATGTTTTGTTTATTTATGGAATATTATTTTAAAAAGGGTCCTTAAATGCAAATATATCTGAAAAGGCTTATTCCTATTCAACTTAAAGGGAAAGAAAACATTTTGACCAAACAGATATTTTTATATTTGAATAATATGATTAAAATATCATTATTAAACACATAAATAATTATGTTCGACCAATAATACTTAAAACATACATATCATTAAAAAAAAGTAATCCTAAATTCGGTATTTTATTTTCTTTCTCATGACCTGGTACTCTGAAACATTTATTTTCTTTTTATCTAGATTAATCGTACTTAAATTTACAACAAACTAAGTTTTATTTAAATGAAACAGAATATTTATAAATTTCGTTAATATTCTAAAGTAATAAAATTTTGTGTAATATTTATGATAAAAGAAACTAGTACTCCTTCAGGATTCATAAAGTTCACTTACTTGTGTATTTTCAAAATATAAATATTTTTAAAAGTTTAATTTATAATCAAATTTCACATGTATTAGAATAGAGTCTAAGACACAGATTTATCATAATATGTATATGTTCCAGAAAATTTATTTGGGTGCAAATTTTTCTTTTAATTTTATTTAGTGAAATTAAAAATATAATAAATATGATTTTCAGACTTTATTTTTTTTCTGGGTTATAAAATATTTTTTAAATATATTTATACTTTTATGTATTGTGCTTTCTCTTTTTATTTTTTTTTTTATTTTGAATCCCCCCTTTTTTGTAAGCTTAAAGCTTTTAGAAAATAATTTTTTACATTATTATTACTTTTCTCTGATAGATGGTATTGGTATATCTCATTTTAAAGGTGATGAAATATTTGTAGATATGTGTTAAAATTTTATTGCTGTAGAGTAATTTTTTATTTAATTATTTTAAACTGATTACTCCAATATTGATTGTTCTCTCTTTTTTTATCTTTGGTTAATGATTCAGTTCTTTTATTTCTAGATATGGCTTTAGTTTTCTTGAAATATTATTTGGTCTTTGATTTTTGATATCTGTTTATTTTTAAATAATTCCCTGTTTTACAACATTTTTGTGTCTGTTAATGTTGTACCTATAAAACTAGTTACCACCTATAAATCTGTAATAAGAATTTACAAATTTTATGGTTCCTTTTCTTTTAAGACTTAATTCTTCGATTTGTTTTCATTTTATTCATGCTTAGAAATGTACCTTTACTTATTGTATGGCTCTTATTTTTGGTAATTTTCTTGTTTCATTTCATTTACTTTCTCTTTCTTATTCGTTTGGTGTTGTAACTTAGTTTTTTTTCTTTCGATTTTATTGCAATGAAAATGTGTTCATTTTTCTTCTGTGATCATCCGCAGCCTCCTACTCACCCTTATGAACTAAGATTAAATAAGCAATAAAAAGCTTGTTTAGTAAAAATAATATGACTGAAATAAAGAAATATATATATATATATATATATATATATTAGGTTTGTAACTAATTAATATATTTTTCAAATAAATATATTATTGAAGTATTTGAAATTTCTACAGTTAAAAAATGCTGTTGTAAGCTACGAATCACCTGTCTATTCAATTTTGTTCGACTGCAAGAAAGAATGCCACCACTAAGTTCCCGATGAGTACGCCTAGAACGTTTTCTGAGGATACCATGTTGTATTGATGTTTGTCGTAACAGATGATTTAAGCTCTGTGGCATCTTTTGTAAGATAAAAAACATTATGTATCCATTATGGAATTACTGTTTTTAGCAAGTTTTTATTACTTTTATTAAATTTAAAGTTTGTTTAATTTTAAAAGCAAATGTTTATCATATTTAATGCTTCCTCTTAGAAATGTAAAACGATCTAATTAGTGAAAGCTTCGCTTACAGCCTCACTTCATCTTCAAAAACTAAATTTTCCAAATTCATCTAGTATTGTTTCATTTCTATTGTACTTCAAATTTAAAAAATATTATTCTTACTTCAATGCTGTAAGTATATGCCATATATATAGATACGAAAAGACTGTGTATAAATTCTGTTTAATACATATATACTCTTTTTCCGTGCAGATTTAATATTTTTCGGCAGGAATCTTAAATCGTTTTATTAAGAAATTGATAAAGTACTGAATAAAATATTCGTATGTATAGAACAAATTTGGATTAAAATTAAAATTACTTTGATCAGTTTTATCATATTGAAAAACTAATCTTGTATTTACAAACAAAATATATGTCGGGCTTAATTCTTCTTTATTAGTGATGCATTAATGGATGGAAACTAGAAGTGAGATAGTATTTTTGCTTAGGTAAAGGTAAGAAAATCTTGTTTGAATTACTTAAGCCAAAGCAAACTAATTTAGAGTGACTTTAAAATATAGCTTTCATTGTTTCAATTAAATTCTTGAAAATTATATAAGCAAATAATCAGTGTATTATATTAAATTATACTTTCTGTAATAAAGAAATATTAACACACTTTCAGTTGTCTTTACACTAATATGCATATAATCCGTATATAACACCAATAATGAAATTTGTTTTAACAAATAAATATTTAGTAGTAATAATAAAACACATTTACTTGATTCAAAGATTTAAATTAAAAAAAAAACACGTCTGATAAATAATTTCATTATATTTTGTGAAAAATACACACCTCTAGAGTACATGCCAGTTGATAGCAGAAAACATAAATAATTTTTCCTTTTGAAAGACACTTGAAGAAATTCCAATCTGAATTGGATCGTTTGATTCATTCCCCAGAGAAAATATTCTTGCAAATATTATTTATTTTCAAATAGCACACGAACTCATTCCATTTTTCGTAAGAATTGGATTTGACTTAAGACCTTAGCAATCGTTTATTCTTAGGTAAATTGTTCAAAAAATTGAACTTTCTTGGACAGAGAAATAAAGTCGTCTGATCAAATACTGTTTAAAATCTAGAAACATTATTTTAATTAAAATTTATATGTGCGATTTGTTTTGCAGAATAAAATGTCATTTTGTTTGATTAGTTAACATCAATAACAAAATGTCAACAGGAGTTGAATTTAATAACTGTTGGACAAATACAATTAAAGGCATCGAGAATGAGTTGAAATCAAAATTGTAAATATTGAAGAGAAAAATGATATAGCGGTATCAATAATATTTATAGAGAAACCAATTATTTATGCTCGTTTATTTTAATATTCGTAGGAAAATTTCATTCAAAAATAAAGAAAAAAAATATCATATTTGTGGACGAATAAGAATATAATATAATCAATAATTAAAATTATTAAATCTTATTTATATTAAATTTTTTGAATTTTATTTTATTTCTTGATTATAGCTCGATAGTTTATACATCTAAGTCAATATATTTATGGATAACCAAGAATACGAGAAAATAGATATGTTTATTTGTAAGGAAGTTTTTAAGAATAAATTTTATCATCTTAATAACCTTTTTGATTTTCGAAAATGTTTTGCAGAAAATAATGAAAGAATCATGGAATATTTGTATTTACTATGAAAGAAATGAATAGATAAAGATGTTCAAAAAGGGTTACTTTTCTAGTTAAGCAAAACCAGCAACAATTTTAAACTGTGCTTGTTCTTAATGATCTGTGAAAACAATTCCGATTATATTGGTACAAATTTTTAATTGAAAATATTTAACAATTAATATTTCCAAAAATATTGAGTTCATTTCGAACACATAAGAATATTAGATGCCTTTACGTACAATATAGGGACGTTTCTCCCGTAAATACTTTGTTTTTCTGTTCTTATTATGATAAAAATATAATTATGTAAGCATGAAATATTTTGTTTATTTGAGTTTCCATCATCAAAAGTTCTCAGACTATCTATGTTCTTTAAACCTTTTTTCTATCATTAGATATGTTCTAAGACGTTTTAATAAAATATCGTTTACATATTCTGATTGTTTTCTTAGAAAGAAGTAATAGACAAGAATTATTTAGTAGCTGTATTAAAAATGAAACAAATGCCACCATAGAGTATATGTTTGAAATTCTGCTCTCATTTTGTCCACGACTCTATCTGTTTTTCTGACCTTACTGTAAAAAGAAATTATTTTCGGATTTTTGAAATCGTCTGCATTTTCATCTATATTATTATCTTTATGCAATGTGAGTAAGAAAATAGCATTTTTTCTTAGGTATATAGTTACCACTTATAGGAAACTATTTTTTCTTTTTGAAATTTAAATACTAAGACACAATGCCAGGAATTTCCTTTAATTACAATAAATTCAGGAATAATCTCTCTCTATTTTTTTCATTTGTACCCACAAATGTAATCTTTTTCTCTTATAGTTTTCGTGATAGGGAATAAGATATATAACAATTATTTTTAGTTATATCATGTCCTTAAACTATATAATTTTTGCATTAGATTCGTGACGATTACAATTGCATTGCTATCCAGTATATAAGGTTCATAGTTTGGTACCTGAATAAATCTTATCAATCTGAATCAAGAACAATCTATTTCAATAGGATAGATTGTTCTTGATTCTACTAAAGCAAGTATTTTTATACCTCATTTGGTAAGTTGATTTGGTACAATGCTGTCGAAAAGCACCTGTTTTAATGAAATTTAATTCCTCATCAATAATGACATATTCCCTAAAGTGGTAGGAGTTTTTTTATTATTTTCTATGATTAAAAAAAAAAAAACTCTTTAATAGATGCCATTTTGTCCATTTTATCCAGATTGATACATTGGAGACACCTCATCTTAAAAAGACTGCACTTCGTGTGGTTCCAGTTATGTATTGGAATAATCAAACGCTCATGTCTATTACTTTTCTTTTCCTAGCATTTCGTTCTTACAAAATTTATCTTTATTGTTTGAAATATATGCATTAGTTGATATTTATGAATGTTTGCTCATAATGTCCTTAAACGAATGTTATTATATACATTAAACAAATTATCTACACTTATGTGTAGCTTAAGAAAAACAAATTTTCTACACTTAGGTGTTTTCAGGGAGTTTTAGAATTATATTATTGGACGAAATCCTATTATTTTGTCGTAGCTTTATTTTGATCCATTTTCGTTTGAGATTTTTACTAAACTATTTTTTCGTTGTTGCTTTTTTCCAAAATGGAAACCTGTTCATCTAACTTCATCGTCATGATCTGTACCGGTATCACTGACACTCAAGAGTAATTTTTGTTTTACTTTGCTTTATGATTGCACATCTTTCATCTGTCGAAAACTCATCAAGTAATTTCTTTTAAATAAAAGATCTTAAAAATTCTTTAATATTCTTCCCTTTGATTTTCAAGGGATAACTAGAGTTGCGAGATATCCACAATTATTTTATTCTTTTACTCAAATGAGTTAAAAACATTGACAAAAAAACCCACGAAAAATAGTATTTCCCATAATTTGTCCGAATTCTTATAAATGAAGTTTCTTTTGTTCTATATGACATTGATTACAGTTAAAGTGGACCAAGTCAGTACATTTTATTACCTTCATTGAAGGAGGTGTAACTTACGTGTCCTCTTAGGTTAAGGAAAAAGAGATAATATGATCGAGGGTTATAATTTTGTCCATATGAAGCAATATCATTTGTATATTTCGGTAAAATTATAATTTCGGTAAAGTATGTTCAAAAATTAATTTTCATTAGAACAATGAATACAAAAAAAAACCCCACTATATTTCTAATTGAAAAATCCTATCTAATATAAAATTTTTGGAAATACATATATCAGGAAAGTTTTTTATTACAGATGGAACACGTGCTATCAGTTTCTTCTGTGCAAATGAGTTTTAATCTATTTGAAGAAATATGAAGGGAACAGCTATAAGGAATATTGACCAGACTTAAAAATGTTTCTATAGTAATTTTAAGTTGCTAATGGAGCTTCAGAAATTTACTTTTCTTCATATTAAAAGAATCAGTCTATACCCCTGAGTTTTTTACTTAGCCCTCAGGCTAATGTTACTATACTCATATAAATATGAATTTGGCCAAAATGTCATCAGGCTCTTTTTTCTTATTTACATTTCACAAACATTTCACTAAATGTCGTGAAAGACGAGATACTAAGTGTCTGTGACATTTTCAAATGAGACGATGATTCCCAGACTTGAGATTTATCAGATAGAAACAGATTAAATGTAGTTTATTCAGAAAACTGACTATTTGTTGAGAAAGTGCTCTTTCATAATCTACTTGATTTAAAAAAAAACTGAATCTACACCTTTAGTCTTTCTGCTAGAAGAATAGCATTAAGAAGTTTGTACCATTAGATTAAATGATTGATTATTATAGTTTTCAGTCGATGTATTTTTTTTTATCTCGAATTTAAACATCACTTAATTTGTCTAAAACGTTTACTTCCTTTAAGACTGACGAGTAATATCTCTATAGTGAATTTCACAAGCTTGTGTTATAAATTCTGGGATTTAGGAAATTATAAATACAGATAAAATTTTCTAGAAAAATGATAAGCTTACTCGTTCATTGAATTTAATATATGTTTTCGAAATCTTAGGATGAAACATGGATCCAGTTGTTCTAATCTAAATTTCTTTGAATCTTACTAGATTGAACATAATAAATACGTGGCCGCTATAGCCTAGTCTTCACGGTCACGGATTTGTGACTGGCATTGCTTAGGTTCGATCCCTACTATCACTAAGGACCAGGAGTGTAGCCTGACTGATACAAGTTAAAACTGGTCAAGATTCCAAGAGCTTCCAAATGGCGTGATGTGGAAGTTGGGAAAGGAAGGTACCAACTCAGGTGTCATTCTTGTCCCTTGAGCGAAGTTCAAAACTACGAGGTTCGCTTCCAGTAGCACTCGTGTTGCTTCTCAGTGCAACAATCACACACTAAATTTCTTTACTCGTGTATATAAAAACAAATAAAATAACTGGTTTAAAAAATAACTAACAATCCTTATGTATCAAAATTATGTACTGTTGCAAATGTGTGCAATTTTCATCGCATAGTTAAATTTCATATATGTTGAAAAAAAATGCAGTACTAGTTCTTTTGTGGTGAAACTGTTATTTTTACGTGAGCATTACCAGTAATTTTTATGAATTGAAAAATATAAATTGTTTCGCTTCTAAAAATTAGTAACTGTAAAATTTATTATATATTTTCTTTTAAATCTGATTATGGATCATTGGTCGGTGGAATTTTGAAAAAACAATGCAAGGATTGTATATAACAGAATATTAAATCCTTATAAATTTTATCTTTTTTTTTCAATCTTTCTCTCTGTCACATATGTTATTTTTCATTATAATTAATAACTAAATCATGAATTCATGATCGTATAACTATAATAGAAAAATGAAGTAGTGTAGAATAAGGTTTTTTTTTCCTTACACAAAGAAATCCAATTACAGTTCATTGTAGTTGGATTTTGATAGAGTAAGAAAATTATAGTTATTTCCTAAAATAATATATTTAATAAAAACGAAATATTAAGATTAATAAAAAAGAAAAAAAATATAATAAAGGCAGCATCTTTTTGAGATTGAATGTTCGAACAAATTTTAATGTCAGACATAAGAGGATTAATGCCAGGAATAGTTCCTGATAAGATTACTCGGAAATATTTTAATTAAAAAGTATGCTTTCTTCCATATTTTTAAATAAATTTAATGAGAAAAATCGAAAAGTATGAAAAGAAAATTTAACTTTAAGATGGGAGTAATATTTTTCAGGAAAAAAAAAGGGATGTGTCTCAAACTATTTTTGGAAATACTTCCGAAATTCTAAGTTTTTATTGCAGTGATAAAAATTGATGACTATACATTTATGTATTAAATATTATAAATATTTAAACAAAAATAAAACCATATTTGTTTCAGATTTTAAATGTGTTTCTAAGATAATTCATACTCTTCATTTCATTGAATTTATTTGTTTTAGCATTAAAAAAATAGTTTAAGTGAATATTTTAGACAGTTCATTAAAATTGGAAAAGAATTTTGAAGTTATTTAATCTTGATTTTGATAAAAAATGCTTTTGAATTTTCTGTGCAGCATTTATGGTCTGTGACTTGCAATTTTCAATTCTTTCCAAGGAAATTACATCTAATGTGTATAATTATTTATATAATAATTATACCCATGAATATAATTTTCATTCTGATAATAAGATGAAAGATGCCATTAAAGCTTACTGTTAATAGCTAACAACAAAATTCTTCTCCAGGACTTGTCCGACTTGTCATGATTTGCCTAAATATATTGAAAGGGATGAGGATTGATAGAAAATTTGGATAGTCATTGCATAGAAGATTCGTGTAATTTACTTGTAGAACAAGAGTTGTGTTCTGTCCGCTGTTTCTTTTGTATTATTCCAGAGAGGGATCTTGTAAAGCCACTAGGTGGCTATCTTCTTATTAGAAATAGGAGAGAATTCCTTTATAAGGTTTCGATTGGATATGAAACGATACGGTTGTTGATTCGTATGTAGGTGCAAGATCCAATATAGTTTGGAATTAATAAACTTTATTTTTTGTTTAAATGGTTCTACGTTCTTAATGAGTGAACTTATATTACTTATAGTAGCAACCGAATAGTATAGCAAATTAAAAGTGTTACGCAACACAAACACTACTTTTCAGTCAAGACAAGGATGTATATATATATATATATATATGTGTGTGTGTGAATGGATATACACCTCTATTTAAGAGACAAAATGTTTAGTCCTGTGGGTGTACCTTATTGGAAGGTACTACTCTGTGTGTGTATATATATATATATATATATATATATATATATATATATATATATATATATATATATATATATTAAAAGACATAACTTTTAAATGTACATAAATTCATTATAAATTAGATATTAATAAATTAAAACATTGAAACAAAAATTAAAAATAGTAGAATTAAAACTATTAATTTGCAACTATCACAAAATTAATTTAAACTTACAATAAAAATAGTAAAAAGAACCGCACAATAAAGTTAAGAAATTGATTACCTATAAGCTAATGCATACAAAGTATATTATATTGTAAAAAGTACACAAATTGCTAAAAATATATTACAGAATATGCAAGAATATATATTAAACATTTAAATAATGAAGAATTAAGAATAAAGCCTTCATACTTCCTAGTTACAATTATGTTCAAATAACAAAACCATACCAAGAACCTACAAAATGTATCTCAAGAAAAAAGAATTAAGAAATTAAATTAAAAAAATAGAGGTATAGTAATTATAATTCTGTCTTATTCTTTTGACTGAGAATAGTGTGTTTATACTAGTATTATGGATACAATCATCAAAACTTCAGTGAATTACATAATAACACGATGGTAATAAAACAAACATTTTGCAAAATATTTCATTAAAACAATAAGTAAAATAAATATTAAAACAATAATTCACACAAAGAAAAAAAAGAATGTATAAACAAAGCAAACTAATTCATTTTAACCAAAGTAAATAAACATAATACATTAAAAAATAATCTACATATTACATAATTAATTACGTTAAGTCAATATTACATAATTTTTAACTTAAAAATAGTTCTAAAACTTATGACTTATAAACTATGCAAAAGTGATTTTTTTAAATCTACTTCAATCTGACACGATAATGTTTTTTTTTTTTATCAAGATAGGCTTAACCTTTAAAATGTATTTGTTGATTGATTTTTCGAAATAAAATAATGTTTACCAAAATTCACTTTACATACAGATTTTAAAATTATTTTTTAAAACTTATATTACAACTAAAATAATTATGAAAATTTCTAAATTTCTTACAATAATAAATAAACAATCTTAAATATAATTAAAATTCAAAAATTCGCATTACAAAATAGATAAAAAAAATCAGTAGCTATCCTGTGGCGAAATTTCAGCTAAAAGTATAAACAAACAGCAAGATCCATAACTACAAAAAATGTGATGCGACCTCTGAGCAAAAATCTCGCTTTCCTAATTCCCTAATCATTCTAAGTAAGTACTTTGATACTCTAATTTAACTTACAGCAGATCTCTACCCAAAGTTTCTTTACTACAATGAGGACTTGAATCTACGACTCAACTGAAAAGTCCGGAGAAGTATTAACCACGTTGATCTCTCTGCTTGCACGGTGACTTCTTTTTGTTCTTGAAGAGGAAAATAAGAAATAAGGTGCTAAGAACATTTAGTAATTGCAAATAAATGTGAATATTCGGAATTGTCCCTATGTTTTCAAATGAATTCATATTTCTATTCATTTGTACAGTAATAGTCAATTAAAATCAAAGTACTACGAAATTTGAAACAAATAAGAATGAAAGTCTAGAATTCCTCATGGTGTGTAGTTTCATCAAGTAGTTATTAAATTCAGTTTTACTGAAAGTTATTATTTTTAGTTTATTTATCTTATTCAATTCTGAAGAAAACACAACTCAAATATAATATAAATCTAAGCTCATTTTTATTAATATTTAGATTGTTCAGGAGATTTATATACTCGTAATATTTTAATTTCTTCTTATGTAATTATATTAGTATTTGACAAGTGAAAGGATGAGATAAAATTCAGTCACACCATTTTACAATTGACTAATGGTTATTTTTTAATCTCTACAATTATATAATTATCAATAATTTAATTTATTATAACTATTTTATTGTATTGATAATCAAAGTGGTAGGTAATTAAATACTGTTCCATATCAAATTATAAACAAAATAGTGGTATTGTTATAAGTTAAATAAATATCTGTAAAAATATCTATAATAAACTTTTGCATATTTCCAACTAATGTAAAATTACAAAAGAAAATTCTATTCTTTTATATACAGCCCAGTTTCATGGGAAAAAAAATCTCATTTCTACCAAACGATATATACGAAAGAAAGAAACCGTTATGAAGACTTGTTTATGACAACCTGACTCTGAATTTCATACAAAAGCGTATTATAAAATCAACAATTTTTTAAGTAAGCAGTAATTAATAAATACTTACTTACGAAAGATTATAAGAAATATTATTTTATGGAAGTTCTCCTATTTCTGCAAAAGATATTACTGCCTTTATAATTGGAAAAACTTTTTTAAAATCAATGATAATCTAAAAATGTTATATAAAATTCATTCTCATTAAATAGGGAATAAACTTAACGAATATTTCTTATACGATGTAAGCAATAACATTGCTATTGATGATTTACAAATTATAGATAATTAAGAGATGCAGTAGATCAGTAACAGCAAATAGCACGCGCGCACACACACACACACACACACACATATATATATATATATATATATATGGATATCGTAGAAGAACATTTTATTTTTGGAAGAATTGAAGTAAAGTCTTATCCAATTTTAGCATTGGAAATATATACATAAGAAAACAACGGTTTATTCCGCATTCAAAATTTTGTTTGGGTGAATGATTAAGAGTGCATTTTAACATATAACGTAGAATTCTGGTAGTTTAGTTCAAGAAATTTTGTGTTGAACTTGACTTTTTTCTAAGCATATGCCTTTTCATGTCATTGGAGTTTTAATTATAAATTTGATAAACTATTTTAACGTGTAAAGAAGCTTAATAGTTATTTAATCTGGGTAGAATTTATTGAACGCACACGCACACGCTTTATAAAAAGCTTTGTTGTTGTCAAGTCCATAGAGTCACCTAAAAATCATGGATTAAAAAAACAGTTTTAGCTCTCAGCATAATTTTATCAGAGTACGATTTTTCATGCTGTGATTTGTCCATACAATGCTCCTCGCTTAAAAATGTGATTCGGCATTAATTCTCTGTCAAAACTTTTTGATAGCTTTATAAATATAGCAATACCAATACTCACAAAAATCTCTCTGTCTTGAATTATATTAACTTAACATTTCTAAAATAAATTTTCTATTTCCACGAATATCATTTTATTGTTTAATCAATAAACCATTTTGCAGAAACAATCGAAGCACGCTAGCTTTTAAAGTTTTAAAACAAGGAAAGCTTTTAACATCAAGAAGAACAAAGCAAATGATTTCATGATGAAATTCAAATTATTAAATTAAACATTAAAATTTATGAAAGGGATAATTTATTAATCAAAATATAAATATAATTAGTGATACCTTAAAAAGAAAATAGGTAAAATAAATCTATTCATAACAAAAGTAATAAATGGTTCAATTTCCCAAAAGCTTATGCCAGAAATTAAATTTTATTTTGAATTTAAATGAAGAATTGCAATGGAATACAGTGAAACTTCAAAAGGGGCATTTGAAGTCTAAAAACCTGGATTCAAATACTTGAAGATAATTTTGCGAACAAAAATAAAAATGTACCTGGTTAAGTTTCATATTATTTTCCTTATTGAATGTGTTGAACTCTTTTTCCGAAGTTTGTATTATAACTGATCGTATTACGTTCCAGAAATGCACTTAAGGATAAAAGAAATTTAAAAATGAACTTATTGAGAATAACTTATCTTTCACCATATGTTTTTAGTTACAGAAAATTGCTATTCATTGATAATTAATTAACGTCGCACAAAGAAGCAACATGAGGGATATTGGCGATAGGCTTCGTAATTTTTAACATCTATGAAATGAGTTTGACACCTCAGAGGCACTTTACTTTCCAAACTTCCACACCACGCCATAAGGGAGAATTTGAGCCCTGACAGATTCACAGTGCAACAGCTCTGCTACATGGTGGGCTTTCAATGACATCATGCTTGAGACCCTGACTTGACGGAAATAACGCTGGCCTCGAGTTTGTGACAAAGACCTACCGTGGCCACTGCAATTCCTTGAAGTAATAACGTTTTAAAAATATTCAACATAATTACTGGTTTATTATAAAATTACGGGCTTATTATTGAATATATAATTTTGAACTGTCTTAGAAAATTGAAAAATATATAGTTTAATATATTTAAATGCAAAAATTTTCATACTACTGATTACATAGCAGACCATAACAAAATGAACAAAACGGTAAATATTAAAAAAAAAACATATTTCTTTGAACTCTCTTTTTTATTATTATGTTCTGGATATTTAATCTGTTTTGAGTGCTGTAAAAATGAAAGAAATTTGTATTTCGAATTGCACCTAACTAGCTAATTATCTGAATATCAAAAATTCATTAGAATAAATATTAAAGAATTTTTATTATGATGTTTATGATTTGCTATTAAAACTAATAAATTTCAATAAAAACTTCCTTAATTTGAGTTCTTATTCAAAATAAAGATTCAAAGTTAGTTTAATCTGAGTCTTTATTTTGAATATTTATTACATTTAATAAGCAAAATAGGTTATCTTATGTAAAAACAGCTCAGTTAATTTCTTTAATTATATTACTCATATAAGCAGTTTATATGAAAAATAAATCTTAAAGATCATAATGCTTTAAAAAAAATACCGGGTGATTCACAAAGAAGAATACACTTTCCAGGTGCCTTAAAATAGTAACAGTCAAAGACAAGCACCACCTCAATGAACCTTAAGGTAGATTGTACTCTTAAGGTTTGTGTCGCACCCCGACAGAAGTGACGTAAAAATAGCGTGTATGTTGTGACAAGTCAATCGAAATATCATCGTCTGCAGTGGTGGAGCCCTTTTGTGTTCTAGAATTCAGCAAAACGGGGGGAGGTGGGAATAAGCAACTGTTGTGCAATGGCGTTTTCGATTCCGAAAAGAAGCTCCAACCTGAAAATCTATCTATCAACAGAAAGAAAAATTTAAGACTTCGGAGCGTTTATGCAAAAATAAAAGTCCAGGACTACCGACTGTATCGCAAGAAGTCGCCGATAGAGATTGTACTGCCATTCAACGAAGCTCGGGAAAATCAACACGGAGCGTGAGTCGTAAAGTGCTGATTTCTCAGCCCACTGTCTGGACAAATTTGAAAAAGAAACTAAAAAATGATTCCATACAATGTGTAGATGTTATAAAATCTGAATGACATGGACAAACAAAAGCACTTTGAATTTTGTGCCAAAACGCAATTTCCTTTCGAAAATGACGATTTAGCCGATCACTTAGTTTTCACCGATGTACACGTCAGCAGGAAGGTAAACAAGCAAAATGCTCGTTTTTGTTGAATAGAGAATCTCAAATTCACTGAGTAAAACGTGCGAGATTCTGTTAAGGTAAATGTGTTCTGTTCAGTGCCCAGAAAGAAAGTATTTAGTCCTTTTTTTATTCACTAACAAATGGTCATGGGAGCTACTTTTTTTTGTATATTTTATCCTTTTGGTTGATTCCACAGTTGTAAGACGACATTTAACTATATATATATATATATATATATATATATATATATATATATATATATTAAAATTCCCTTTTATGATTTTTTTTAAAGTTACAATTACCAACAGATAGAATGTGTTTTTCAAACAACATTTCTCAAGTTTTATAACGATTAAATTGAAATTTATATATTAATATTTTTTTTTACCAGCATCACATACAGTATTCAGATTTATATAAAAAATCAAAGAAATGATACAAAATATAAGCAAACTCAATTTTGAAAGATGTGTTAAATTGCATTTATGTTTTGGAGATTTAGTAAACTTTCTTTTGAAATTCATAATTGATTTTTCCCCGAGAAATAAAAATAATATGAATAATTGTCCTTGTATAAATCAAATTATATTGCTTCATTAAATGAATGTGTGAATATGATTCCTCTCCAATTTTATTTCCAATGTTTGGCTTTCTGGGGATTTACTTGTAATCATTTAATATTGTTTAGTTATAATAATTATTATTTAAATAATTATTCAATGTATTTGTGCTTATTCGTCATTTTTAATAAAAGAGGATCCACTTATTAAAATTTTGTGAATATTAAGTTTCTATCCTTAATATAATCTTTATAACTTGATAATATTAATTTGGATCCTTTTCTCAGGTATATTTCAAAATGGACAGGAAAGTTCAAATTATAGCTTTTTAACTAAGCAAAAGTTCTTCTCAAATGTGAAGGCATTTAATTAATTCTGAAAATAAATTCTTTGAATTTTTTTTTGAATAATAGTTTTACGTTAAACTTCAGAAAATATTTATATATAAGTGTATGACATTTTTATTAATTTATATCAGAAAATTGAATTCTGTATATATTTTTGTGGTTTTATCATTTTTTGGGTAAATAAAATAACTCTGTATAAAAATATTAAACTCATACAGATTGGTATAATTTTGATTATAAAATTTGTATAGAAATAAATAGTGCTAATCTTTTAAATAAGCTTAAAATAAGAATAATATTCACGTCAGCTTATTTTACTATAAAAATAAAACAAACTATTTTATTCTCTGTAGTTCACATTATTGAAACTTTTATTTAGAATATTTTAGCTTTAAATCCAGATTGTTGGACTCATGTTACAAAAACATGAATTACGTATTAAATAATTCTAGATATCCTATACTTGTTCAAGGTTTTGAAAAACTACTAATAATTGTTTGTAAATTTGCTAATTATTTGCGATTAAGTAAGTATATAAAATTTATTTATTTTTATTTTAGTTTTGAATTATTTTTTATTTTACATTTTTTTTAATTATTTTTTTAAAATTTTTTTTTTAAATTTTTTTTTTATATTTTGAAATAACCTAGGCCTTGAAGTTTTCTTGAGGTTTGATGTTGTAGAAATAAGTACTAGACTCTTGTCATTCGACAATTGCTCAGAACTCCAAAAACTCAATTTATAAATATAATTTGAATGCAATAACTTAACTTGTGAGTAAAATTTGACTTCAGTAATTTCATTCATAACTGGGAGGATAGATAAATGTTAATTTAAACAAATTAAGTAGGCATTTTGGTGTCTTTATTTTGTTATAATCATTTTAATATCTGAAGGATAAAAAACAAAAAATAGATAAGAACAGGGTCAAAATAGATAAAGGGAAGCAATAGATATTTATTTTTAACAAACGTCATAGTAAATTTATTTTAAATTGTCATCATTAATAATTAGTTAAGTGCTGAAGAAAAAAAAACCGAGATATTGGTTAAATAGGGAAGTTAGTTGAATCTGAAATCGTGAGATTGGATGGTCAAAATGGTAGTCCAATGGAATGTTACGCAAATGGATCTTAATTGTGTATTGAATGGGTCCATGTTTATTTAAAAATATTTTATCAAAGAATAAGTTTATCTTAAGGAATATTAGTATAGATTGATGCGGAATTCGCTTAAATTCAATATAATACTTTCTGCTGAAGAGACGCATATAGCAAAAAAAAATTTGAAAAACTATTCTTGTAGTTTTAATATTATTTGTATGTTGTAAGAACTTTAAGAAAAGTCCCATGGAAAATAATATATTCACAAATTTATCCTTTCATTAGCCAAACATATATTGCAAAATTTTCAATGTCGCAAAACTATACCATTTGCTAGATATTTATAAACATTCTGTAGATGTCTTATGAATTTTACGCAAATTAATGGTTTGGTTTTTGTTCTCCCAAAATAAAATCGAAAAAGTATTTTCAATAGAAAATTTGAAATCATCACGCCATTTTTGGAAATTATAGCAAATAAGCTATGTATGATCGATGTTTTAGACTTATTATCTGTAAATATATAAAAACACAGAAGTGAAAAATTAATGAAATAGAAATGAAGTTAACTTAGTTTTAAAAAAATCTGTTATAGATTCTAGAATTGAAGATATAGTCTATATATAAGTTGCAGTGGATAAAATTGATTTGCGGCAATAGTTGTAACTAAACACACGAAGCTATACATCGGACCTCGAGAAATATATATTTTTTTCATTTAGTTAGCTACAAATGTTTATTCTAATTTTTGCAATTGAAGCCTGATTTGAATTCGTCTCTAATGAAATTTACCTTCAGATTCCTCTACAAACCAAAATTACTTAACGAAAACTCTACTTTGAGAGCATTTATTACAACTCTGAAAAATTGTGCTCCTTTTGCATTCAAATCAGCAATTAAAACTACTTCCACTCTAAAAAATTATCGTTTTAACTGTCATTTAACTAAAATGCAATGCGTCTATAAACGAATCTCTATCACTGCTTAGAATCTAGAAGTTTTACGCTTTCAGCGCAATTTCACAACTGCTATAGTAAAGTAATAAACAGAATTTGAAATAAGTTTTTTTTTTATCTAAGTTCCTGAAGGGAGAATAAAAGTTTCTCAAAGCATGTGTTGCTAAAACGTTGAGTTTTTTTTCTGCAGAAATTTTTATACTTCAAATCTTTAATGTTTGTCATTTTTGTTTGCTCTCTTCATTCGTTACATGGCGTGTGTTTGAAAAATGATGACGGGGTGAATCAGATGGTCTATTTATATAAATCTCTCAGACGTTGTCAATTTCAGCACACCAGAAGTCATTCCTGGTACAGACAAGGAATTTCCTGATGCGGAAATTTAATAATAGGATGGATGGAACGCAAGGCCAATAAAACAATGGCCACGTTTTGTAGTGTATTGTTTCTCTCAACTTAACGTTTGATAGTAAAATACAGTAACTTTAAATATTTTCACTGGATTCTTAAGTTTGATGAAGAAAATTGTTCTTTGATGTTTTTTACTTGTGTCTTATTTCTTGGTTTTAGTAAAACAGCTTCATATGTTCACTAATTTATATTTGGAAAATATATTTTTTATTTTTATTCATTGCTATGAAAACCTCTTTAATATTTATATGTGTAGGGAATTTTAAAAAAAAATTACTCTATTAATTGAATTAATTTATCAAGTTAAATATTTAATAAGAAAATTTGATAATTTCCTTATTTTATAATAGTTAATTTTGAAAGTTCAATAGAAAATGATGTTGTACTGAAGTAAAAAACATTTAATCAGTTAACCATATTTTGAACTGGCTTACATAATAAGTTGATCTTTTTCATAACTTTATGAGAAGGAATTATTAATGCTTTTAACGGGTTCAGTTAAAAGATTTTTCAGTTAAATTTTCCTTAAAAATATCTGTATATTTATTTAAACATTTTCATTTAATGTATTGAAAAAAATATTTTTTAATAAAAATACAATTGTACAGATGTATTATTCTTAGTTATCATACATTCCTACTTTATAAACCAATTCTTAAAAGAATAGCACTTCAAAATCTTTAGAAAGTATAAAAAAATTTTTTTTTGAAAAAACAAACGCATTTCACTAAATAACTAAATAAAAATAATAAACATTTTGCAAACACAAAACGAAAATAAACTTACACAAGGGGTTGCAGTTATATATTTTTGTTTATGTTTCATAATACTAATATCAAATTTTGCTTGACCAAAATTAATAGAATGAATTTCACATGTTTGTTTAACATTGATATTCCATTATTAAATTACTATAATAGATACTCATTCATTTGGAATCTGTTTTGCTTTCATTTTTTTGAACTTTTATGTTTACAAGTAGTTTTTAAGAATTTTTTTTAATTAATAAAAGAAAAATGAATTTTTTTCAAAGGTGCGAGTTTTATTTTAGTTTTTATTTCTTTACTTAGTACGATTTAATTCTGTTCTTTTGGTTCTACTTTCTTTAACAAACTCACGCTCATTTTCTGATGCTCTTCCTCCAAATACGCTAAAAATTTTTAACTTCTTCGTCTAATTGTAATATAAATCTTGAGGAGAAACAGGAAACATTAATCATAACATTGATATTTGTTTGGTGAGTAAGAGATGTAACTGCATTTTCTCTTGTTGCAGTTGACGTGAAATTATTATGTCAGATTACATTGCACTCTCTCTTGTATTTAATAAAAATTCTTAGTTAGTGGCTAAATTTATTTGCACATATTTCCTTAAGTTAAATAAATTATTTTTCGTTCCTCATGAATTTGGGCTTACTTTTATTACACCATTTATTCTAAGAGTGTAAAAATTATTTATTGGATAAAGAAGAAATAATTGAAGAATGAAGTTTTAGCAGTAAAGGACATTTATTCCCTAAATTGCAATAACTGATAATACTCAAAAAAGAACACTTAATTGTTTTATTGACAAAACAGTAATTTGACTTAGTAATGTTTTTGATTATAATGTAAAATGTTTTTGCTATCATGCACTAAATTGATTACTTAAAAAAAGGAATTCTACCGTTGAAATGCTTCACTCTATCACTATTTGTGTTTGACATCAATCTCATCAAAAAAAGTTTCTGCTAATACAATTTTTACATATTTCTAGACTTATAATGTATTAAATAGTCCATTATGCGAATGATAAGAATAGAAAGCACTTTAGAGTGAATTCTTCAATGCTCTTATTAAAAATGAAGTAATAAGTAGTGTTAAAGTTTTAGATTCATTTTACGTTTTCAAAGTAAAATCTAATAAGCATTAGGAAAAGCCGCTCAGTTCTATTGGTGAAAGCAGTGGATTTATTCAGTTTCAGATAAATGTAAGTCTGACTTTCCTGTGACTTTCTTGATAATTATCTCAAGTATCTATCCTTCATAAGCTTAATAAAAGGTGGTTCTGTTACCTTCATTCATGCTTCTTTAATACTCAACTTTATTTCTTGAGTTTTAAAATAAGATAAAAACATGAAATCAGATTTACATCTATCTAGAAGAGAAAGCGAAACCTTTCAATATATTCTCAGAATGTAACGACATGAGTGTTTTATTCCCATCAATTTTCTTTATGAAGTTTTCGTGGATGCTTTTTGATTCAAACAACTCGACTTTCAATTATGCAAAGCAAAGTTCAGATATAAATTGATGTGTAGTGAGAAAGGAGGAAAGAGAGAGACGGAAATATAGGAATTAATAATAAGAAGGGTATATAAATAGGATTGGAGTAAGTGTAATGTACGCGGAAGTCTTCTGGCGTGGATTGAGACTCAACGCTGTTTGAATTATTGAAGGCAGTACTCTCATCGTATTCCGGTAAGCGTAATCTTTGATAAATTATATAAATTGTTAGTATTCACGAATAGGACTTAACTGTGGTCACTATCCCCTTTATTTTTTGAGGATTAATAAAAGCTATTTTGGAAAATAATTTACCATTTTAATTAACACATCGATCAATAACTCCCGAGTCTAAAATTGAAAACAACATATTTTTTGCAAAATTTTTTTTTTATTCATCAACATAACACCTTTTGTTAATCACCTTTTAGGGTGATACAATCGTTCCAACGCTTTTCCAAATCCTCGCCCCCCCCCTTTTTTTTTTCTTTTTTTTTTTTTTTCGCAAGAAATCTTTTTTGTTGCGAGTAAATAGCGATAAACAGCTTTCTGAATCATCGACTCGTTGCTGTTTTTGTTCCATCGAAAGCAATCGCGGCACCCACTTGGAAAAAACCCTTTTCACTTCACTTCAAAAAACCTTTTTCCTGGTCCGATCGACTTAAAATTTTGACACGTTTCAAGCAAAGGTTAGTACTCTAGAAAGACCTGGTTACTGGTTTACTACGAGCGCCATCTCTGGGTTAGTCTCGGGAGTTATTGATGTGTTAATTTGTTTGTACTTGTTGAAATTCATTTCTTATGATTAGAGTAAATTTTTAGATGATAGATGAGACTAGAAAAAGGATATTGTCCCAAGCTTGTTATTTTATCCATCAATCTTGAGTAATATTTAATTGACAACGGTAGATCTCTAAATAGATATGAGGTGAACTTCGAAGTTAATATGGGATGGATTTTTATTTGAACAAAAATAAATTATGATATATAATATAAGATTATAATAATAAGTATTATCTAACTATGATCTTTGTAATCATTGATCATTGTAACTATAATCATATGTTGTAAACATATCTTCTTCTTTCCAATAACGAAATACAGCAGTATTCCACAGTCAGTAACAGTCAGTAACGGGTCAGTAACAGGTATATTAAGATTTAATACAACTATATTATTCAAGTGTTGAGGAGATATTGTCATCGTTAACTTATTTAAATGTTCATTAAAAATATTTTATATTTCATATATTTCCGATCGACGAAGTACTTGACTGATTTAAAATTATTTAATCAATGTGTGAAGTTATATATATAACAACTTACTCTAGATATAATCCCCGGTCCTAATTGGGTGAAGAAATGATGCCTGATTGAAATCCTCAGAGTTGAATATTTCTCTGCCAGAAATTTGTAATATAATTAGTAGTTTAGGCAGTTCCATTATTTCTTTAAAATGTTCATTGAATAAAGACTCGAATTCATCAGACTTTGACCACTACAAAAACTTGATCCATTATTAAACGATATAAGATGGTTAACCCAATAAGTATCTGGAGTGAGATAACATAATCAAAACATCAAAAAAAGTAGCACTATACAATGCGAGTTAGTATCGCCTTTTAAAAAAATTAACAGTGCTTCAAACAGTTCATAATCCAAAATACCTATCTTTTCCCAGTTGAATATTTGATCCTATTTTTACTTATCTTCAGTTAAATTTCATTATGAGTCAATTAATTCAAATATTTGTTTTTAAATTGAAGTCCCATTGGAGCACTTATTTGCTTATTCCCAATGAACCAAGTAATTTGTTCATTAGTCCATTATTCCCAATGAGTCTAGTATTTATTTAAATGAGGACCGAATGCTGAATGGAGAGAAAGAGATCTCTGAACTGATATACATTATCTACCAAAATTTACAAATTTACTCAATTATTCAAATTGTGAAGAACCAAAATTTTCAAAATATCTTCCTGAATAAAGTAAAAAAAAATGAAAGTAGTAAAAAAAAAATTAAAAAAAATAACAAAGTTTCATTTTCACCGAATTAAATCATTTGTGTAATTTCTCTGTTCTGACAGGAAAAAATATTATTTGTTTTACTTTATTCAGAAAGGAGAATTGAATTCTTATATTTATATAATTTTTTAAGGTTAATAACTTTTTCAAAATGTGGAATGAATTATCGTTAAACTTCTAACTAGAATTATTAATTTAAATTAATTTTCCTGTAAGCATTGATTAAACCTGAAAGCAATGAAAATTACTGTTAATACGTAAACAATTTATAGGCAATAAAATCAAGTTTTGGGAAGTTGTTATGATGTTATTATAAATTACAAATTGAAAGAATTCATTTGAATGGAATGTAATTTCTTAGTGAAAAAGACAAATATTTAATTGATGTTTAAAAATAACTTAAAGTCCTTTTCATGTGAATAGTTTTGAAATAAAACTTTAACTTAAACTTAAATGGAATTGAAATCTTTCAAAACTTATTGTAACTTTTAAAACTTTCAACTTAAAGAAATAAAAATATATGATATCTTTTACGAAATTAGATATCGAAATGTTACTTTCAGCTCAATAAATTAAATATTTGGCGGAATTACCCTCAATTGTGGAAACCTTATAATTTCAATTAAGTTATAATACTTCGCATGAAAACAATTTATTATTCCAGAGCAATAATAATAAATAAACTGAACAGAATTTTTTACATATTTGCATTCATTCAGAATTTTTTTTCAAAGTAAAACAACAACAGCAATAAGAAATAAAATATGTGAATAGCACACACTTTCACTAATATAAAAGATGTAGATAAATTACATTTGTCTTAATTTTTGTAACAAACTGTATTACTTTAATTATTCATCATGACAAATTATCAAGAAATACTAAGACTACAATTCATATTAATGTCATCAAATTTGATTTTACCATTAAATTCTAATGTGAGATTCTTAAAATGAAAACTAAATATGATTATAATAATTTAAAAAGATATATATTAATATTTTTATATCACATAACATTAATTTAAATAATGATGAAATATATTATTTTTATATTTGAATTTTACGAGCAATGAGCGCAGACATTTTTATAGATTTATTTTATTAAATTGTTAATGTTATTTTTTTCTGGTAATATTCATATTTTATTTAATGGTAAGACACTACAAAGTGAAATATTTATTTTATTTATGTTCTTTGTTAGTGAATATTTGTCGAAACTAATGCTTTCTGTAAGCAATTTTGTTTCATAAATGACTAAAAGTGAATCATGGAAGTCTGCATCACGAATTCACAATAATTATACTTCAAGTGATAATCGACATTTGTAATTATATTTCTATGTTCTATGAGTATTCAATTCAAGTGCCATGTAAACAATACTTGTATTTAATATTCTCATTTGTAGGACTTTCGCCCTAACTCATCTTCTCAAGAGGACTTCCGCAGACTTATTCCCAATACATAAATCAGTCAGAATCTATTCACAGAAATCTTGTGAGAAGACTCTTTGCATTTCTCTCATAATTAGTTATTATCATTTGCATGGCTTAGTTTTCATGCTCTATCACGGCAAAGAGGAAGTATATTCAATGAAATTTTAACGACGAATTTATCAATAAAGGAATTCAAACTTCAAGCACTAATAGCGTTTCGATTTCTTTGAGTGTCACCGTTTCAAAATGGATGCAGTCGCGGCTTGAATAATATAAGTACTTTTATTTCTATAAATTAGTGTTTTACCACCCCATATATACTATTTATGATTATTTTATACATTTCTAATTGCTAAGTAATTTTTTATTTAATTCTAGTTGTAGTTTACCAAGCTTTTTCTTCTCATTCTATATGATTTCTAACAGGATGAATTTACCCTTCACAATGATACTTATGTAAAGATTTAAAATATGCACTTTAATCACAGGCAATAAAAATATATTTAAATAATGTAAAATATGTATTTATTATAGTGCAGTAATAAAGCAATATCTCTTTTAAACGTTCAAAACTCATTCAAAATTAATTCAAAGCTTACCTTTTGAAAAACGAAATACAACTTGATAAAGAAAGATATGAATGCATAAGTAAAAATTGAATACTCATTTTATTAATTTCTTACCCTGTGCAATTGCTTAGAAACGCTTAATGTAAAATATTTGTAATTCCCATAAAAATGGATTAATTTTTTATGTTTGTCAGATAAATATATGATTGGTTGATCAAAATTAATAGTTATTTATTAGGCCACTTCAATAATAAGACGAAAGTAAGAAGCATGGTAGAAGTACTAACGAACGAACTTTCATTTTCAAAATATACTGCATCTTGTTTAATATATTCTGTTTAAAATGAATCTGGATCAATAAAATGTTGTTAAATTTTTCCCATTAATCAACACAGTCACTAAATAAGTTAAACCAGACAGTTTCAGAACTTAAACACTAAATGTTTATTATCATGTGTGTAAAATAATCTCTATGCGAGCCGAATCTAAAGATCAATCTTATAATAGATACATAACTGCTGAAAATCAATCGGGTCCGTAGTAACAACGGAAATTAGGATTCGATTTACTAATCGTTCGTAGATCAACATTAACTTTGATTCTATATACTTATACTGTTGATAGCGTAGGCCCATTTCTACATTCAATCTAAATAACTTCCGCTCCTCTGACTACCACAAACTTTTGTATTAAACGTTTCGCTGCTTAAAATTGCAACTTCTCAAACTCCTATTCATATTTCTATTGTAAATAACTTCTTATTTGCATAAGAGTTGTTTCATTTATTGTAAGTGATTCTCAATCATATAAAGTCACCAAGATTTTCATTAAAGGAAAATACGCAACAAAATTCATTACACGTGAACTAAAATTAGATCCTTTATGAATATATTATCCCATCAGTTATTCTAATTGCAGTTTTAATACATTTTGTTAGTCTTTCTCTCTCTCTCTCTCTCTCTTTTTATATATATATATACACACATATATATATATATATATATATATATATATATATATATATATATATACAGAGAGAGAGAGTTTAGATAACTTGTTACATATTTAGTACGTTGTAATCTACTGTTTTCTACTAATAATGCTGGATTTTGTAAGGTAATATTCCATGGTAAAAGGTATAATCAAAGACTTAGTTTGTTGTATCTCGAACAGCATAACAAAGATAATAAGTTTTTTTACAAAATTTTTTAAAAATACATTTGGTATATTTAAATAATATTTAACTTTTACTTGAATTTATAATTTATAATCACATTATTATTATAAATTTTTCAATTTCTGTTGTTAACAAGAATATAAATTTGAATCAAATTTAACTTTCAATGATATTATTTTAATTCATCATATATACGAAGTGTAGCTATTAAATGACGATACTGATGCTGTTAAAATTATATTTTGATTTCATACATATTTATTTACTATCAGCTTCAATATACACCCTTACTCTAACCCTACAACGCTCCATGCGAAACTTCCATTGTTCGATACTTTGCTGGAAGTTTTCGTCTGTCAGCTTTTTCAGGACACGTGCAGCTTTCTCTTTCATAGCTTCAACTGACACAAATTTTGCTCTTTTTAATGCAGATTTCTTCTTTGGAAACAGAAGTCAAATGGTGAAAGATCCAGCGAATAAGGTGGATGATCTAACACTGGGATGCCAATAAAGTTATTATACTTTGTTTTAATGTAGTAAATATATAAATATTTAAAATTCAATTTTGTTCTTTCTATCAATCATATTTTTGGTTCATATAATTAATTTTGATTCTCAAAAATATAATATTCACTGCTTATGTTAACAATTAAGGGAGTTCTGTCAGACTATTTTGAACAAGAAAATACAACATATGGACGAGAAAAGCATTTTCAATATTATATGACTGATAGTTTTACTTTCAAATTTTTATGTTATTCAAAAGTAGAAAATTTTGAATATCTTTAAAATATTTTCTTACTATACTATCTACATGCATAAATTATTTTGCTATCAACTGATTTAAATTATAAAGAATTTTAAAAATGGAGGAAAGTTTAAAATAGAATTTTTAAATTTTCAATGCTTAATTAAATACTTTTTTGCAGTACAATGACTTCAAAATTAAAACTGTTTTATTAAAATTTATTATATGTATCTTACAAATCTGTTTCTATTTCAGCACAGATCTGTATCTTAGGAAGAGAAAGTAAATAATTAGTTTTAAATCTCTCCCTCTTAGTGCAAAAAAGGCAACTAGAATAATAATTTAAATAAAGTTCATTCAATTTTGCTTAAGAAGCCTTTTATACAAAATAAACCTATTACACATTCCATTAATATCTTTGCAAATTTAATTTGCATATTTTTATTAACTTGGGAGTAGTTAAGCCCTATGAGTATAAACTTAAATGACTTTGTGAGCTTTGCGTTTTTTTCAGCAATTGAATTTTTGGTAATTCTTTTTATTTGACAGGAGGAGCCACATGACCTTGAAATGTTTTATTCTTGAATTCTTTCTACCTATTATACAAATATTAACAACATATTTTAGGAGTTAATAATCTATTATGAGTATGGAGACTTAGTTTCTTCCATTATTGCGACCATTCTTTCACAGAAAGCTCTCTGATGCTTGTCAAAAATTTGATGTGTTGTTTATATCAAAAATTAATATGTGCTGTTTACTAGTCTTTAAAATTTTGCTACTATATGTGTCTGAAAGCTTAGGAGATCTTAAGAAATAAAAGATAGAAATTAGCAATTGAATATATTTTTAATAGCTAAGGTGGGACGATTCGTTTAAACACTTCTGAAGCTTTATGTAATTTTTGAACACGCTTCTGCTACCGTGGTATGCTTAAAATTCCTAAGCATTACAGAAGATGTAATTATTAATTTTTATTTAGACTGGTTCGAAAATAAATGCTTACCATCAATGTAAACAAGAGAAAATAAACTTATCTCAGTAACCGTGTTATCGCCTTTCTTTAAAATTTTGTAATAACAGGTTTAACGCGTTTATTTTTGATTACTGGGCTAGTTGAAGGGCACGCCCCTCAGCTTTTCTTTATGAGTGAACGTGTAAGCTTGTTGTCAGACAATACCAACTTCGAAAGAAATAAAAAAAAAGTTTTACAACAGCATTTTTAAACGTAGTACTTGTCCGGGGAATAATCAAATGTTAAATTTAAAATTCAAGCAAAATACTGTCTCATTTACAATTAATGGTTATCATGTAACATAAGAAATGTAATATTTTCATTAAATTAAAATACCATTAAGTGTATATCGACGTATTACATAAAAGATTTTTTTCCTGCGTATAAAATTATCTATGGACTCTATATAGACAATTAAAAATATCATTTGTATAATTTTAAACCATGTTAAACTAAATTCAATCCCCAGTTAATCATTTTTAACTGTAATTATAAATAAAAAAAAATGTATAAGATTAACCCATAAATAAAATAAACATTTGAACTGAGATGAATACGTCATTTATTATACTTTTTTTAATTAATTGAGCATTATTTTTCCTACTTCCGCTTTTTCTATTAAAGTAGACCTTTATAAGAATCAATTGGAATAGGAAATAATTAGAAAAAAAATTGCAAAATATTATTAATATTGTGAAGTTATAATAAAGTAAACTGTGCATCATGTGAAAAACATAGTCTTCCGCTGGAAATAATTTTCATGATGAAGACATAAATATAATTTAAACGCTCCTGCAATTCCAACACACGAGACATACACATAAGCAACTTTTAGTAAGAGAAATTTTCCCATGTGTAATCATTGTGTTCCTCCTCTAATTGTAAGACAGACACATTTTGACTGAATATTATGATATCAACGCTTTTCATTTTAAAAAATTTAAATCTTATACACTATCTTTAATAGACTCGGATGGGAAAAATCCTCAACCAAATATCATCAGTGATTTAACTTCATAAATATAATTTTATCAATCTACTCTTTATTCTGTACATTACATATAGTTAGAATTTTAAACTTTTATGTTTTTTCCGCATAAATATAGTTTTATTAAAGTTAATTTTTGTTCTCTAACTTGAGCTTAAATTTTAAATTGTTTTTTTTTTACCTAGAAATACGTTACTATTTTAATCTCGTGTTTCGCAATTATATACCATGAGGATTCAAATTTATATAACCAACCAATTCTAATTATTTTAATGAAAAATAACTATTCAATTTTGTGAAATGATATTCAATTGTTTCATCAACTCTAAGCTATTTCATTTCTCCTAATAGTATGAATACAATACTAATTAATTTTCTAAAGAAAAATATTTCTCTTAAAAGAAAACAGATTGTTTTAGAAAAAGTAAAATAATTGTAACTGATGTATCTCAGTTCTCACACACCAAAATAAGTTAACTCTAATTTCTAAGTAATTTATTTTAGTTTTAATGTATTAACACAGAATTCTACATTTAATCTGAAAGAACTGGTACTTTGTTTAATATATATTTACTTCATGAATGAATAAACTAAGTAATCAAAAATATTTTGAAAGAAATTGAGAAAATCATTTTTTTAATCAAGGGCTAAAGAAGACAAACAATGAATTTTAAGAAAAAACAATTTCACTTAATGAATATTTTGTTTCTGAATAAAAAAAAACATTTGATTTGAAGTCTTAAAATTATTTTAAAAATTTGCTTAGTTTCATTTCTTTTTCGTGCTTTCTATTTTTATTTGTCATATAATTGCAAAATATTTCATTTTTTTAAGGAAGAAAAAGTGTTTTATATATCATAGAATTAAGAAAAACAGTGATAAGAAAAGGAGTAACATTTTTCTTCCCAGATTTTTCCTTCACGGATTTCCTGTTGATTTTTATCTGTTCCAGTGCAAGCTAAGATCGAAAGAAAGGATTTAAAATGAATGAAAAATTTCTCCTCCGTTTTGGATATAAAAAACACAATAAATCATCTATCTGCCTCTGAAATTACTCCACTGAAACTCTTTCAATAGCAGTAATCTGTAGCAGTTGGTGATAAGAATATTTGAACACCTCATTTTATCTGTGAAAATGTGGTTAGGAGCCGTGTGGAACATTCAAAAAGCATGGCAATAAATCAAAAAGTTTTTCAAATTTGATCCCAAGAAACGTTTCCTAAAAATTAAGTTAGAATTTGCTTTTCAGTTATGAATATTTATCGTCAACGAAAGAGATATTCTCAAAGGGAAGAATCTAAGATTTGAAGGTAAATATTGTATATATATATATTAACGTAACAGTTAAAATTACGTACCTTAATGCGTGATTCCACACAGATATCAATTTCTAAACTTAAGAATCTACACTAGAGAGAAAGAGAGTTGTACATTTCATTTTTTAAAAAAGAATGCTGATTTATTTTATGTTTTTGATTTTCTGGGTTCCAAGAGAGTGAATTCTGTTATCATCTGTTCTCAAAGACAAATATGAGGTTTGAAATTCTATTTTGTTTACAATGCATAATATTCGTTAATTTTTTGTTTACAAAATGCCTGATAAGAAAATGGTGATTCAGGAATTCATTCATCTTCTGTAATGCTTTAATATTTTTCTCATGTCTTATAATGTACCGAAAATAATTCCTACAGAATGTTTAGTATTTAATATGGAATATAAAATTTCTTTCGATTTAAGTGCCAAATCTTACAGCTATTTTTAAGACAACTTATATCTCTTTTAAATAGGTTCTATTTTGTGAAACCTTCTCTCAGATGTAAAAAAATTTGAGTGTAGGTTTAATTTATCTATTTACTTTCATGCTTTTAAGTTAAAAGGTAAAATAACAGGCTCAAAAATGTACTTTATTTCATCCCATTCTACAGGTAATTTTAGTGAGAATAAAATTGAGGGATTCTAATAAAGTTTTAATTTATTTTAATGTTCCTTAATCTATTATTAAGGAAACTAAAAGCAAAATTGTTAAATTGAAACAGTATTGTAATTATTAGCTCCAACAAAATTATGTAAAATGTATTAATTAGTGGAGGATTAGGTTTTTGAAAGGCATTTACTTTAGCTGAAAAGTATAGTAAATTGATAGGTTTAGTTCCAAAACTGAAAATGAAATTAATTCACCTTATAATATTGCACTTTTAAGTGTAATTCGAAGTAAGTACAAATATGGTGTTTTATAGGATGCAAAATATTAGTATTAATAATTTGTATCAAATCACAATGAAAAAGGACAGTAGCAAGCACACATATTGACGAATAAGCTTTACTACAACATACGCATTTTAAACTCGGTAAATATCCCCCCCTTTTTTTTAAAATAAGAATAAGTATTCTATAAACATTTTACAATTTCCTTAATGTTGTTAATTCTCATTTAAAAATGATCCAATACTAAATGAAAAGTCTCATTTAGTGATTTTTGTACTTTTAGAGAGAAAGAAAAATTTGATTTACGTTAACCGAGTCTTTTAAAATATGTATTTATGAGGTATTTATCAAATAATGGTTTTCCGATTTGCAACACTGCATCATGTGGATTCTTAAATCAAAATTAGTATATGATTATTGATATACTATTTGTTTCAATAAATTTACAATTATAAAGGCTTCAATTGCTCATTCTACATTGGCAATTCCATTATTTTAATCAATATGTTGTCCGAAGTGAATAATTAAATGTTAAATGTAGCAGGCATTAAGTATATTCTGAAATATTAGAAATTGAATAAAAAATTAGTACATGGTTAAATTTTTGATCTTTTAAATCGCTATAAAGAGAACAGCAATTAAGATTGTTTATTAAGTGGATCGGATATATGAAAAATTGTTTTCTTAGAAGTGTACATTATGTAAACACAATGGCAATTCTCAATCTTTTATTTTTGACATGATTCCAGTAACATTTATGCTCAAAACTTAGAATTTAATTCTTGTAATATAAAAAAAATCTAGATTTAGTTTTTTATTACAGCAAAAAAATGCGACACCATTAATAAGAAACTACAATAGTTTTTAAAATCAAATTTTGAAAAATCTGGGAAAAATTATCTACTTCGATTGGATTTTATTAACGTTACACAGTTATTTTCTTAAAGAAATTATTCTTCTGTAATTTCTTAAGAATTAAAAATCAGAGGAAACAAAAATATATAATAAAGATCAATAAATGCGTCTCAATTTTATGAATATTTAAGAAAAAGTATTGTTAAATTGGTTGTTTATTGGAAATAATATTTTGTTTAATTTCTAAGAAATTTAATTTATTACAGATGCTATGAAAAATATTTTCCTAGAAATTATTATTTAATATTAAATTACATTTAATACTAAATATACTGAAGTAATATATTTTTTCGCTATCGGAGGGAGAAAAAAGAAATGCCTTTCTGGGCCCGCGGCTTCTTACCGCTGAGTGTCAAGCTGTGCCCAGACGATTTTAGATATTAAGCCTAATTTGTGAAAAAAATTCCTCTAAAATTGGCTATGCATTAAAATATTTTGGTACTTACATATATTATTTAAAATGCATTAAACTTAATTTATAGGCAAGAAAAAAAAAGATTTAATCGAAAATTCTGTGCTTTTACATAAATTAATTACATAAAAAGCACATCTTTTAAGAAAATACAAAATATATTTACCTTTGTAATATAAATTTCATGGTTTAATGATGTACCATTACTTGGTACATATAGATATGAAAAATAAATCTTATTTTGCTATATGGTATATTTATAAAAAAAAAAATTAATGCGTAGTACAACGTCACATGTCTTACACACATATTTTAACGCTTCACGCAAGATTTTGAGCAAAGGGCACATTTTAGTACATTTTTTTTTTACTTTAATGTCTATCTACAGATTTGGATTATTTTCGCTAACATTACTGTCAGATTCATTCGTTATTTCGCAAATCTCAGTATCAGATAAATACTTTCTTTTCGTCATAATTGTCGCTACAAATAAAAACCGACCGAATGAAACGAGCAGCTGAGAACACCTGCTACCAAAAGCCCTAACCCCCATAAAGGGCCATAAATTCTCCTTCGAACTTCTAAGAAGCAAACAAGAAAGAAAAAAGCAAACCGAAAGCAAGTGCATCCTTTAAATCATGTCATTACATTTGAAGAGCTGCGCCTCAACACGTGCTTTTAACAATTACCCCCGTCCTAGTAGCCAGAAGTGAAATCCAAGCCCATATCACCAAGGTCAACACTCCAAATAACCTATCTATTTAGATTTCGCGGTATTGTAAAGCTATATAGTAACATTAAAAAAATAAAATAAAGTCTCATCCAGCGTATCTGTATTTATACGTTGAGCCATAGAAGACACTCACGGAGCGTATCGCCCGTGATTCTCTGGGCACAGGAGAGCAAACACGAGCGTATCGCATGTAATACGCTGGGGGTGAACGGGTTAAATGTTACATCTTAAAAGTTAAATTTTAAATATTTTTTATTGCGTCATATACTTGAATGAGTTTTTAGCAGTTTTCCCTTTCTTAAGAGTTTTATTCTCATGCATTTTTTAAATGGGTTAATCTATTTTTCTACTTTTTTAAAGTATTCAATTAAATATTCGAACTAAAGAAAACTATAAAATATTGGAATAGACAATAATTTTCGTTTCAGATATTAAAATTAAAGCAAACTATAAATTACTAAATTGAACATATATTTTAGTTAAATGTATTTATCGCTTTCGAGCGCATGAAATGAAAATAAACTAAATCTTTCCTCATTAATCTGTTCCTAATTCTAATACTTTGATAAGGCGACTAGAATTCAAACTGACAGTGTTGCGAATTGGTTGGAAAAAGTCAAATTAGATTAACGAAGTCATGTGTATTTCATAATGTATTGTGAAAAGTGATCAGGGATGAAATTTTGTGGCTGAAGGAAAACAAAACACCTTTGGTGGAAATTTGTTTATGTACTGAATGCTTTGGAAAGAAGAATTAACAAGAATGAATCAACAAGAAAAGAAGAGTGAGAGGTTAGCAATCTATTGAAACTAGAAAAAACGTTTATAAAAAACACCAAGTTAAAATCACGCGTAAGCACAAAAAGTAAAAACTAGCTCTGGTGTAAACAGTATTTCTAAATTTATACAATAACAGGAACATGTGATATAGATATTAGTTGCGTACATGATTAATCGATTGAGATCACTCTCAAGAAATTCGATATCCGACACAAAAAAAACCCACCCCTAATTTCTTGTGAATTGATTACATTTATCAATTCATTTTTGGACCGCTGAAACTTCAAACATTCGAAAAAAATATTCAAGATATAAAATTTTCAAACTTATAAGAGTCTATGAAGTGAATTTTCAGATGATTGAACTTTGCGAATATTTTCTAATAAAAAATAATTAATCCACGTGAACTACATAAGATATTTGAGTTACCAAATCCTTTTAAGCGCTTTTGTATGAATTTCATGAAATTCTTGGAATTTTTATTACAATTATTCACGAACTTCTGTATTTCATGGCCTTCGTTCGAATTAATGTGATTTAAATTTCATTTTAAATTCATTGTAATATTCAGTATTTTCTTAAAACGCTTTCATTTTCTGCCTTTCTCTACCTTTTAACAGCTTCAAAGAAATGTTACAACAAAAATGATTAGGTGTTAGTGGCAACTATATACAATAAGTACCATTACAAACAAAAGTTACTTATAATATATATATATATATATATATATATATATATATATATATATATATAAACAATAAGTACAACACAAAATAAACTTAACCTTATATATATTACAGAAAGGCCATTTTATGTATGTTTAATATTTATTGCGTAGTTACTCATACTGACATGTTAATTATTCGTATGTATGTTGTTTTCATTTAATTCGGATTGAATTAGTAGCCATTGATTAGTTAGATTGAATTAGTATAACATTAAAGTAACGCATTAATTCTTATAAACGGAACATTTATTTATGTTTAGTTTACGATTCACACATTTAAACAAATGATTAAATGCTGTTTAATATTATTTGTAATATAAAAATATTACCTATAAAGCATTTACACGAGATGATACATTATACATAAACACTCAACATTCCATCATAAATATTGTATGAGCTGAAACTATTACCACAAGTGAATTTTATGGAAGTATAACGCTGTCCAATTCCAAAACATTAATTTCAAGTCATTACTGTGTGAGAACCTTAAATACATTTACTTCGTTCCCTCAATTAACGCGAGAGCACTTGGAAGTCGTTACTACCCAAGACTTTAAACTGTGTATTACAATGAGCAGTCGCGATACTCACCAACTGCTTAATGATTTTCTGCTTTTGAGTTTCTACTCAATTTTGTCACAAGTTGCAGTCCTAATAGAATCACGTGTTGAGTAAGATTGTGAAACTGGAGTTTGAATAATTTACCCAAGAGAAATCGTAAGCATCGGATTGCCTTGGAGGATATCTGAAGGAGAGACAAGAAATGTTTCGAAAAGTTTACACTGAGACACTGAGGATATAGTTGTAATATAAATGTAATGTTATTATGCAGTAAGTTTAAAAAAGAGTTTAAATTGTAACTACATATAAGATATACATAAAGTTTTATTCATTACTAACTAGCTCTTATAATGATAAATGAAACTCTCTTATTAGCATAAAACGGAAAAATTTAAAAACTGGGTTTTGTTTCTTATTGATTTTTAGGAATTTAAATGTATTCTCACTTATGATCAGTTTACAGTATTCCTTGAAATAAAAAGTATAATTACAACAATTGTGAAAGAGACATATTTTTCACAGGTCTGGTGTAAAATTAGAAAAAGGTATTCTAAATTTAAATTACTTTCCATATTTCATAAGATTAGAATAGATTTTAATTAAGTATTTATTCATTTATTTCATATTTTCTTCATATAATCTTTCTTACTCACTTAAATAAATTGCCTTAATTTTGGTACTCTTTGAGGATGTTTGAGACCTCCAAACAAAATAAACAGCTGATAACTTTCAATCATAAAATCAGACTCCATTACGTAAAAGATATTATTTTACTTCGAAGTTTTAAAAACCAAATGACAAATAAAATTTTACTAATTATTAATGAATTGATTTTATATTTAGAAACATGATAGAAGAATCTCTATGTAAAATGCCTTTTTAGAATATAACCCAGTTCATCACAATATTCAAACGGATTAAATTGCAAAGTATTTTATCCTTTTATATTCAAGACAAAAATTTCGTTAAACATCCGGTAAGTCCAAAAGAAATTATGTATTATGAATATGTTAAAATATTACTTCTAAAGTATTCATATATTTTTAATGATGAATACTTCAGACACAAAGAAAAGAGAAATTGCTTTCGAATACAAATTAAGGTTTTTCATTCTATTATTGAAGATTCACAATCCGTTATATAAAAATATGCTTTAGAGAAACAATCGGAAAAAAATATTTAAAAACATTATAAACTTTAGTAACATACTACAATCAGTTTCGTTTATATAAATTACGTGTATACAGTAAAACAATACCACGTGTATCAAGTATTTTAAAACTTATTTCATGCTAAATAAATGAGCAAATTAATTACCCATTAAAATTTTACAAACACATTAAAATGTATAAGATAAAAGAATTAGTGATAAATATAATCCTTTAAATTATTAAAATAAGCTTCTTAAGGCTTTAATATCAAAGACTAAGATTTTAACAAATTTAGATTACTTATTAATTAAAATGAATAAGTAAGCTAAATTAATGGTTATATTTATATCCCGCAGACTTTTTAATATGAAGAAATATACATTTCAAAGTAGAAAAATAAAATATTATTTAAATTTTACTGAAAAGTTCAATTTTTAAAGAAATAATTTTCGAAAATTTACAATTCTGCTCAGATTAATTTTTTTCTTTTTTAATTACCAATTCAATACTTTACAAATTAGTTAACTGAAATTAAGATGTAGGCGATGTGTTATGCGAAGTAAAATTAAAAGTTAAATGAATAAAATGAAATATTTATACAGTATTTTGTTTTAATAATTTATTGAAATATTTTTTTGTATGAACGAAGAGTAAAAAACGATACAATGTTCAGAAAACACGTTAATGTGGAATAGAATATGCTAATACTTTTAAAGTTTATCTTAGCGTAATAATATTTTGTACAGGTATATATATATATATATATATATATATATATATATATATATATATATAATGAAAATAGTAAATCAAATAAAAATAGAGAGGCAATTTAAACATAAATTGATTAAAATTTATATAGAAACAAATGTTAAAGACTAATTGTTACAAAAAAAAAAAAAAAAAAAAAAAAAAATCTTAACTATTTTATTTTAAGCCACTCTTAAAATAATCAGCGAGGAGCTAGTCGACAAAACTTATAACAGTTTCCACGGTTATTGTAAACAGCCCCATCAGTCAACCTATTCGCTGAAACGGTGATTTAGTACGGTTCATGGTTATATAATTTAAATAGAATTAAACATATTTAAAATACAACTGATATTATCCATCCGATGAGATTTTTCATCGAAAATTGATCCATATAAATAAATAAAGTTTTAAATTAGGGAATGCTTTTATAACCAATCAATATGTGTCAACTGAGAACTTTCTTCAAAAGGGTTGGATTTGTTTTACAAAAAAAAATAATTTTGAAGTTCCAATTTTTTGATAATGGAAAGGCATAATTCTTAATAAAAGGAATTTGTCTTCTTTATTTATGTAATTCTTTTTACTTTTTACTTTTCTCTAGTACTTTTTTTTATTGGTACATTTTTTTTTTTTTTTTTGGCATTCGTAAAACATTTAATCGGAACAAAATATGTGTTTTAAATTCATTAATAATAATTATTAAATTAACCATAGCCAATAAATTAGACGAGTATTGAAATTTTTTTTAATAATTGATTAACATAACTATATACCAGCATTTATTTTATTTTGAAACAAATGGTATAAAAATATTAAACAAAGATAGAACGATATTGATTTAAAAATCAACCAATAGCTTTCATACATATCGAAAATTAAATTAGAAATAGAATCGAAATATTTACCTCTTCAACACTTGTATGATTTGTAAATCACCAAGAATAATAAACTAACGATGGGTTTCATGCATTTAAAAATACCAAGTGAGGATATTAAATAACGAGACAAACGCTGCTACAGAAGTACAACCAGCAACTGACAGCTGTTTAGAGTGAAGTCTTCTCTTTCGAATGCAGCGCCTTTCTCCTTCTTGTATACAAATCAGTAGAGCCGTAACCTTTGTTCGCGTCAGAGTTATTATTTTTTTGTTTCGCCGGAAAAATGATAAGGGATCAATCAATTGTTGTAAAATTTCACATGAAACTTGGATTGAATGTTAGAAGTGTATGACAATGAATGTTCATCGAGTGCAAGGGTTTTTTAGTGGGTCAAGAGTTTTCAAGATGACACGGAAGATGTTGAAGAGGATTGACATTCGGTCTGATCGTCGGTTAAGTTTCGATGAGGGGGGTTTCGGAGACCCACCATGTAGTCGGGGCTAAAGCACCTTAAATCTGTCGGGATCTTAAAGTCCTCCCGATGGTGTGGTGTGGAAGTTAGGAGAAGGGATGCTAGCTCAGGGGTCGTCCTCGTCACTTGACCGCGGTTCAAATTTACGAGGTCCTTCGCCAATAGCCATCGCGTTGCTTCTAGTGCAACGTTAATAAAACCCAAACTAAAAAAAAAAAAAACTAAGTTTTTGAGCTAAAGCTGAGACTGTGAGAATCGACAAAGGCAAATTTGACATAATTTTAACGTGCAAAAAGTGTGTGTGACAATGATAGCAAAAAATATCATGTTCGAAAACAAGAATCTCGAAAAAATGTTAGCCTTGACATTTTGAATACTATTGAAAATAACCAAAACTTATTGAAAAGGGTGACGCTTGGTGGTTTTTTTTTTCTTACTATCCTGAAACGCGAAGGGCTAATTCACGCATTGGAAGAGTCCAACTTTACCGAGAGCCAAAAAGGCTCGAATGCGCAAATGAAAAATCAAAGCAATGATGATTATTTTTTGATACTTAGGGTTGTGTATCTTCACCGGGTTCCTGAATGTCAAACTATTAATCAACTATCTTCCCATTCTTGCTAAATTTCTTGGATTAATATGGAAAAAACGAAAAGAATTTCGGGAAAAAAAGTAATTCTGCATTGTCTGTCAAGAGGCTTTTGACCAAATACAGCGTTTCAGTAGTATACCATCCAACTTATTCGCCGGATATTGCGCCATGCGACTTCTATCGGTTTCATTAGATGAAATCTGCATTAAAAGGAGCAAGATTTGAGGCAATTGAAAGTGAAAGAGGCGCACATCCTGAAGAAGCTGACAATAGAAGATTTCAAGCAGTGTTGTAAGCAGTTCAGAGAAGGGGTATATATTGAAGTAAATATGTATAATAATAAGGTGAACGTGATGATAAGTAAATATGTATGAAATCAAAATAAAATGTTTTACATCGTCAATGTCGCTATTTAATAGTCGCGCTTTGTATGTACACTGGAGTCCAAAAGAAGCATAACTCGTAAATATGTGAATAACGGAAGATATCTGAATCGAGACGGCAGGAAACAAGATACATGAGTGCAAAATGGTTATAAAATAACAAAACAAGGCAAAGGAACGATTATAATAATTTTCATTATACATGGAAACAGTTTGAAAGAAAAGTGGTCATAAGACGAGTCCCCACTTTAGTGAAAAATAATTAAAGTTATTGTGATGCTGCATTTTAATATAATGTGTGATCATCTCTGACAGCCAGACTCACTGCACAATGAGTTCCCATAGTTGCTATGACATTGTGGAGGAGTTGTGGGCTCAAAATATTCCAACTGTCAAGATGACCTCTTATCAGTTCTAGAATGGAGCTTAATCCCTTGATGGTTAGAGGAATCAGCAGTTTTGGGTTTCTTATTACACGCAGTATTACGACTGAACACTCTTTGAATGTAATAGCCGTTTCTGCCTTAGTTACTTTTGAAAATGTCACCCTTTTCTAGCAGTGATGCATATGGCTAGTTTGCTTCGAATGGCGGTCTTTAAAGAACGATTTGCTATACATTAATGTAATATTTACAACATTTATCCCTTGAACTCTTAAACAATCCAGTAAATGATAAATATTATAAATATTTGTTTATAAAATATTTAGTTAAAATGTCTAAATAAATGAACGCAATTTAAATTTCACGAAACATTTAATTTTTATAATTAACCTAAGATTCCTTTTTGAGTGATGCACTTAAAAAACATGAAATTTAACATGGTCATTTTACAACTCATCCATTTACAAAATTATCTAGCTCCTTTTTTGAGCCTTTCAGTAACTTTTGCAAAATAACACTCACAAACACACATTATGAAAAGCATTCCATTGTACCCTAACTACAAATTATATTCCATCAAACTGATTAAATTTTTCGAGTAAGAAATGTCTATAACTTAAACTACGCCGGATAACATCAGTGGACGCTCTCAGCTCGTCATTTTACAGCGGAGAAAGATTTCGTTATGCGAGGAGGGCTCGGTTGCAACCATTTTGGTAAGAAAACTTCTCACACGCTAAGTTCTTCCGCACTCATTATGATGCGTCATTTGAATGCGAATGTTCATGATCATGAAGAATTTGATAGGTGCGGAAAAACAGCTAGTTGTCTTCTGAATATATCCCACACACGCTCGATAGAATTCAGTTAAGGTGAATGAACAGGCTACTGCATGCATTGAATATTTTCCTTTTCTAGGAAGTCGGCTATCACGTTCGCACAGTGACAAGGCACAGTATCATCCATAAATATGGTGTCAGGACCGACATGACCTCAAAACAGGCGAATATAAGGATCAAGAGCATCTACTCTGTATATTTTAGCTGTCACAGATCGCCGTCTCAAAGATTCGGAGGTATGTTCGATCTTTTAGCATATTGCCTGTTCGTACCATAACTCCCTTTGATGGAAAACGATTTCTTCTCCTGATGTTTCTCGGGTGATAACGAATTCAATGTTCTCGTCATATCGTTATCCAAAGAGAATCAGTTAAAAAGCTAAGAATAAATGTTATTGACTAAAGTGAGATTTGTAACTGAATATCACATTAGTCTACTCTCCCAAATTCCAGTACTGACGTTCCAAACTCCAGATTACACGAGTACGGTTTACGTAGATGTTAGGGAAACGTGAACTGCTGGTCTCATGGCATGACGACTAACATGACTGAGTTTACTTTAAATAGTCTGTCAATACCAAGTCGCCCTAATTATAGTTGACTCACTGCGCCTCGGAAAATTATAAAAGTAACTTATTAGAATGAAGAAATATATTCGTTGCAACAACTACGCAAAATTTCATTTTCTTTGATTTTTTAAAGTAAGTTTCAGTATGTAAGCTGAGATACTTAATTTTAGTAACTGGTGTTTGCATTTTATTTACATCCTCTTTAAAAAGTGGAATGACCTGGTCGGTCCAGAAAAAATGATTGATTCTCTCAGCCATTTTCATTTCTCCACAAAATTGTTTTCATAAGAGATCATAATTTGATACTTGATAAGCCTTAAATAAACCCATTTAGTTGTTAGTCTCGTGCTAAACATTTATGGGAAGTTTTGATGGAATGTTTCCAATGATGTAATTTTCTATTGAAATCCACGTACAGATCAGTTATGTGAGTGGTTTTAGTACATATATTAAGTATATAATATATGATAGAAAATTAATTTTTTAACAATACTTAATTTTATTACCACAGTTATAAAATCCCTCAATTTATCAAGTTGTGAACTCCAAATTTAGCATATTTATTAGTACTGTTGAGAAAAATATCTGTATTAATTAAAGTGTTGATTAATTTGTAAGGAATACACAATCTGCGCTTATATTTTTTTTTAAAAAAAATGAATTACAAACCCTACAATATTCAGAAAATAAAAACTGTAACTGTATCGAGAAGAACATGTATTGATCCTTTATTTTCTAAAAATATCTTTTAAGAGTTTGTAAGATATATTCATATGTTTGTTTCATGTTTGTTCAAAGGATTACGATCCCAATTCATCTAGCTTCTTATATATCTATTCATAACATGCTAGTAAAATATTTTATGATAATTCGAAGTGTCATTAAAAGCAGCTGCCGTTTTTCCAAATTCGAAATTCTCAGTTATTCTTCCAGATGCATATATCTAAGTCCCATAAAAATGACATTTCTGCTTGTGAAATATCGAAAATTAGCCCAAAGAAACATTAGTATAAATTTAACTGTTACAGAGATGTCAAATCATTCATATTGTTCCTGTTTGAGCGGAACATTCTTTCATTAATGTTTTCAAAATATTTCAAACCATATAATACGTAATTTATTTTTCTCTAAGCTAATATATAAATTTTAATTATCTAAAAAAGACCAAATTAAATTTAAAATTCTTAATGATGTTTTTTAATTATGGAATATGAGAAACAGTCTCAAATATTTGCGTTTGCATCACTGTTATTAACTATCGATTACTGGTTTCTATAATATGTTAAGTTAAAAAAAGACTACTTTCTACTTACCTCATATCAATTTGTATGACACATTTCTTTTATCTTACTGTATAAAATTTGTTAGAAACAAGAAAACTAAGAACATGAGAAGCGAAAAAATTTCACAACTTCCAGGTGCTCTAGATCTTTTGAGAATCTGTTTCTCAATTGGAAAATAATTTTTATTATTTACGTAAATATAAATTTAATATAGAAGAAAATGTTGAAGAGTTTATAGACATTTCTAAACCGAAAGAACGTTTCAAAATATCATGAGAAAATTTGATTTGGAAGTTCTCGAAGTAGAGCGAATTCATATGAATGTTGATGAATAAAAATACAAAAATTACAAGAAAGTTAAATATGTTTTCAAAATAAAAAATAGTTTGAATTAAATATATTGATAATGCACACATTCGTTATAAGAATCTCTATTTTCAAATCTCTTCAAAGTTTTAAATTATTAACTAACGTATTTAAATCGAATTAATTATAATTACATAAACGTGAATTTTTTTTGCTAATTACATTTAACATATTAAAGCATCGCACAACCATTTATAAAAATTATGTTATTGAAATAGTTGCTTACATATTGATTAAATTTATAAAATGATTACTGTTTTCTCTTTTGACTATAAAACACAACTTTTAGCATCATTAATCTAAACGTATTTTTGAACTATAGCCTATGTAAAGAAAATCTAGGTAACTATTCTATGTTTGATGTATTTCAAATTAAAAATAATATTTAACATAAATATTTAGAATTGTTACTACGTGTAATTATTTATCTTATGGTAGGCATTCAATGAAAAGAAATTGCTTGAATTTTAATATTTTCTTTAGTGGAAGCAGATGAATTTATGACTTTATTGATTTCAATTTCATTGCATACTTAAATTACTTTTAAAAATATCCATTATAAATGCAAGAAAAACCAAAATCATTTCACTATCTAATTATAATTATATTCAGTACTTAAAAGTTTACATTAGTCGTCTTTCTGAACTTTATTCCTTTTTCCCCTTTCTCATTTAAAGAAAATTATGCAAGAAGCATTTTCTGTCTCATTATTCACTCATATTATTCTACGTTCTTAGTTCGTAGTTTTTTGAAACCAACTCATTTTGGGAACTAAATCTCTTGAGTTTTAGAAAAGCATCGACCATATATTTTTTTCTCTATAAACTCAGAAAACGTTTCTAATGGATATCCTCAGAAGGAAAATTGATGTGCTGAGTTAATTTGCATCAGTAGGTTGCACTGTAAAATATGACACACAATGCTTTGGAAGCGTAGATTATGATGAAATGTATTTTTATAAGTATTGAACTCTTATTGTTAAAGATTATCCTACGAAAGGAAACAAAATAATTTGCTTGTGCTTAAAAATAACGTATTGTGATAGGAAATTCTGATAAAATGGAAATGAAACTTCGTGTTTGAGTTAAAAGTATCACAAAGCGGAGATGCATTAACTAGTGCAATTTCGAATTATATAGAAGTGGATTTATAGGATAAAACAGTCAAAGGTAATAGTTAAGTATTTATATGAAATTGAAGAAGAGAGGAAAAGTGATGCTCTATTTTATAAAAAAAAAGAATTAATTCATTTGAAAAATTCTGAGGAAATAATTTGAAATACTCAAAACTAATGGCTTACAAATTGTTATTATTTTAAGAGTCGATACTTTGAAACCATTTCGCACGAGGGAGGTTTGTACATTTTATGTAAAATTATAAGATTATAAGTTTTCTTTAAAAATTGAGTATAAAAATACTGCAAAAAGATATTTTTCAATATGTTCTGATTTTCTTCATAATTTAAAGGTTCCTTTTCTTTATTCGGGAGATTTTATTTCCTTTTACATGGTCTTATTCAATATTACAATTTAACTTACAGATTTTAATACTCATTAATAATTTGCATCAAAACTATTTTTAAAAATAAATTAAAAATGCCTTTCACATAAATATACAATGTTTCCAAAAATTATATTATGAATAATGTGCAAAATAAGTTTTTTTTAATGTTTATGAAGATGAAAAGCATTTGCTTGATTCAAACTTTTACTGAGAATAAACTAATGAAGATATGACTTCAACAAGAAAATAATGAAATGTATTAATATTAAGAAAAAAATTTAAATATTTCACACAGAATATCAATATTAATATAGGACCACAAATTTATTTTGAGTAACAAATCATTAATTTATAGAAAAGAGAAGATATTAAGTATATAGAAAAGAAACAGAGTACACAAAAGTTTTCGCTTTTTCTTCTGGTTAGTATTTAAAAATTTCACTTCCGAGAATTAGATGGTTAAATTGTTGTAAGATGTAAATAAATAAAACTAGAATTTCAGAGCATTGAACTATATTGCCATTATGTTACAAACGAGTTTAAAAAATCATTCGGATTAAGGTACAATATATTTATATATTATAATAGATGTGACTTTCTAAAATTATTTAAAATTAAAAAAAATGTCAGAAGCATTATAAAAATATTTCTAATTCATTAAAAACGTATTATGTGAATGGAGAACATAATACGAGTTTTTCTCTATAATTCATATTATATTTATCTGGAAGCGAATGAAAAGTCTTTGAAATATGATTGAAACTATGTTTTAAAGGTGTTAATAATGGTTATGAAAGTGTGAGTAAGTATGTGTGTAACTTTTGATTAAAACAATTCACCAAAATATCGAATTTTTCATGAAAAACTAGTGATTATTGTCTGATAATTAAGGATGACTCATTTGTGTTTTCATCGCAAACTAATAGCTGTTGATTTAAAATTAGGTAGAGTTAAAAATGTTAGGTATCAATAATTAAAAATATATACTTTAATCATTATTTTCTCACAACTTCTTGGACATATTTATCAAAATTTAGTTTTTACAATGATCATTCATTAAATTAAAGTGTACTATTAACTATTTTTGATTATTAGTCGAGAAATAAAGTACGCAAACTGATTTAATGCAGTCCAGAATCGAGGATTTCATATTTGTCTTATTTTATATTTTTTATACATTAACAGCTGTATAGGTAGAAGCAATAACTCTAATAAAGAGGAATATCTGCATTATTTTCAACATCAATTCAAGTAACTTATATCAAGTAATTTCAAGTAACTTATCTAAGGAATCCATTCATCAACGCTCAACGTTTATTTATCAGCATAAAAGCTATTTATAAGAATTCTTGCGTTGATACAAAATGGTCTTATGCTTTTTGAAGCCTCCTTAAAAGTACTTTTTCATTACCTCATATACTCAAAAGGTCATACGAGTCCTTTCTTCTTTTTTTTCGTATTTTTTTTTTTTATTTCGAACAATTTTTTTTTCGGTTTTTTAATTGACATCTCTCCTGAGAGGATTTTTTTTCAATTGTTTTTTCCCTACTAATTTGCATTCTATTCATACTGAGTGACATTTTTTAATATGCTGTCACTTTTCAACTGCTTAATTTCAATAATTCAAGCATTTGTTTTTGCCACCCAAATCACATTCAAGCAAATTTTTAAATAAATATAATATCTTAACTCTTCATATGTTAAATATCGAACACTTTTATTATTATATTAGAAAATTGTTAATAATAAAAACTATATCATTGTCAAAAACGAAATCAAGTGAATTAAGTTTAAGCAAACGTTATTGATTTAATATGCATAAAATCTGATTTTTAACATTTTGAAAGGTTATTAATATACATATATATATATATACAAAGAGAGAGAGAGATCGTATGTTTATAACGTATAATTTTGACTTGTATAACCCTTTTATAAAAACATTACATAGAAAATAATACAAAAAAATTAATTCATTCATTTTAAATATTATTTGCTTATTGAAAGCTTTAAAACCATTTATATTCAAAATTTACTTAACTGTGTGAAATTTAAGTTTAATTATTTACAGATTGAATTTTTTTTTTCAGATTTTTGTGGCGACAAAAAGTTATTTGAAACTATAAGCAGAAGAATCAGAAAGTATCCTGAATTAGAAAAGCAATTCTAGAGTTATGTAGAAATATTTTTAAAAAAGATCAATAATATTCACATGTTTCATCCTTTATAAATCAGAAACCCTTGCATTCCTCTAACACTTATCTCAAATTTGATGAACAAATTTTATGTTTTGAAAATTGGTCATTTTGTATTAAATTAACAAAGGAGACATTTTTTACTTTCGTATTATTCTTTATCAAACCTTTAAAGACTACAATTGAGTGATATATGTTTGTGTGCTTTCAAATGTATCGGATCTATGGAATCTATTAGCATTTACAGTGTAAAAATTTAATACTTTCAACGCAATTTTATTTCTGCAATTGCTGAGTAATGGAAATGATGTAAGAGACACTATTCAAATCTAAATCTCTGATGCGAAAATAAAATTTTGCTGAGTATATACTAAAAGAAATTCGAAATATTCTTTGGTGGAAAATTTTATTTTTTAATTCTTTAATGTTTGCCATTTTTGTTTGACTTCTTAATTTATTACAATACATGTGTGTTTTAAAAATGATGATGGAGTATATAAATATAGTATATTTATTTAAAATATTGAAGTTATCATCTTCAGGTTACTATCATTCTTGGTCTCAGAATAGTAGGGGTTAAGAAGGGGAGGAAGAAGATTTACTACATTGTGAATGGAATATAGAAACATTTAAAGAATATTTATCGTAGTGAACTATCTCTACTAACATAACATTTAAAGGTGAAAATGAACAGGAGTTAAAACATTTCTGTCTACTTTTACATTTGTATCAGAAAACTAAGAAAAAATTATTATAAAATTAATTTTAAGACCCTTCTTTAAGAAATTCGATTAGTATTTGTGATTAAAATAACAAACTCACCTTATTACAGGCACACACAGATATATATATATATATATATAATTATTCATAACAAAATTTTTATTTTTAAAATATATACGCACTATTAAGGTTTTTTTTTTAAAAAATAAAACTAGAAAACTAACTACATACTGACTCATGTGTAAAATTAATTTAATGAAGAATATGTATTTTCAATATAATAAATGTTGTTAGCGTATTTGAAAGTGAAAAAGTGCTAATATTGTAAAGTCATGGAAAATGAAAGCATTAGGTAAATTATTATCGATTAGAAATTTTGGGAATCTCTTCTTAATATGAAACAATATCATTAGGTTTCCTCATACTCTAGTCAATTTATTTTTTATCAAAATGGTAAAAGAATATTTTAATGTAGAATTTACAATAACTTTCCATGATTATGCTAAATTTGAATATTATTTTATTAAAAGGAAATTTGTTTATTATGTTCAATGTTTTAAACTAACAGAATTAGGTATCAATTAATTTTTTTCACGTTTTTTTTTAAAAAAATGATCTTAACGGTTATAAAATTTTTAAATAAATTTATTTAAATTATGTTAATGTTTATCTATAAATATAGACTGTCTCTAATTTTGAAATGTTCTGAAACATATTCAGCGCTCATGTTCCGTAATAATTATGACGTGAATAGCAAAATCATGTTTTATTGTTTCAAAGTTTGCTCTTTAACGATGTATAGGAGGGTAAAAATCTGTATATAATGTGCTTCTCTAGCGTAAATCTGCATATAACGTACTGCAGTAACGTGTATGGTTGAGTTATTTCAATTAGCTTCATGAATAAAATACATACACATGAAAACCTACTATAATCAAAATTATTCGAATTATAAGTAACGGTGGCAAAAAGGTCGGTATTAGTGATACGTTAAGTTTTTTTTAAAAAATTTGAACTATGTAAAAGCAAGTGCTAGAGTCGTAATTATAATAAATTTCATTATAATATATTTGTTTTATAAACATAGTCCGCAAAAGGGATGCATCTTCAGAGAACGATCTTTAAAGCTTAGTTTATTTAAAATTAAAATTGACCTGTGGGAATAAGTTCTCAGATATCAGTTTCGCAATTATATATTGGATTTCAGGATACAAAAATTCACCTATATTCAAGATAACTGGAAATAAAATTTAATGAATTATATATGATATTATATTTATATTATATATATAAATGAAATTGTGAAAAACAATTGTATGATTTAATTTTTTTACATAAAATGCCTTGTAAAAGTGCATACAAAAAAGTAATTTGATTAAGAATTTAAAGTTGTTAATAAAATAGTTTTTCAAGAATTTTCATATCTTTTGATATCAAATTACTATATTTAATGTAAATAACTTTAAACTTAATTATGAAGAAGGAAATTATTGAAGCAGAATTATTTGACCAAAAAATTTCTCTAAAATACAAACATAATTTTTCTTTTGAATTAATATTTATCGTTTCTATAAAAACATAATTATAAAACATATTTTATAATCTCCTTTACTTATTTTTAAATTATCTTTTTAAATAGTTATACATCAAGTAGAGAAATTTGTTTCAAAACGTAATTAAATTAGCACCATTTTACAAAAAAATTACTCCCAAGAATTTTCAGATATTCTTCAGAAAAAATGCATAGTTATTTTTCAATCCCTTTTTATAGTTAGTTATGTACCTTTTAAATATAATATCCATTGAAAAATAATTGATATATTTTCTTCGAATACATTAAATTTTTTAAGAAATGTGACTAAATATATTATCAGATAAAATATACTGGCATATTTAGTTGAATATATTTGAATTTTAATTTTAACCTTTAATTTAATTCATCACAAATGAATTAAACGTAATCCTCAATTTGAAACGTGATTTCTAATTAATTACTTCACCCAAATGTAATATGATCTTAACTTATGATGTGGAAAATATGCGAGAGCTTTCTGAATGTTCAAAATTTAAATATCAAATTGAGTAAGAAAATTCTTACCTCGTTTAATCTTGTCAGTTTCAGAGAAATAAAATATTTATTACTAGATATAATTTTTTTATTGTAGACAGTAAGAAAGATACTATACTTTCTGAATAAATTAGTTCACGAGCTTCTTGAAAAACAATTTTGTAAGGAAATTGTTGGAGAAGTTTTGTATTTAATTTATTTGTAATTTTTTGCAATTAATGATTTTTTTTATAAATGCTTTTATTAAAATTGTTATACATATTTAGAGTTTTTTCTTATTACAATATAAAGTATATATATATATATATATATTATTTTTGAATAATCTATTAATTTTTTAAAATTTTTAAATGGTTATTTTCGTTATTTACTGCATTTTTCAATTAATCTGTATTATTTATAGGTTTTTAGTTCTAATTAATTACTCATAATTGTTTTTAGAGGTTACAATTTTTAGTTTAATATGATTTAGAGTTTGATTAAAAATGTATAATTAAATTTAATAATTATTAGCATATATATATGTATATATATATGTGTGTGTGTGTATATAAAGACAGTGTAGTACCATCAGGTATCATCTCCTCCAAGATCCTTTCCTTTACATTCGAAGATTAGTCAGTGCAACAGAAGAAGCAGGTGCAGTCGAAGGAAATGAATTCCTTTCCCTCAGGTATAGATAGGACGATGAGGGAGAGAACTTGAAAGAGTGGAGGTTTTAAAACTTGACACCAGTGGAGGCATTTTAGATGGTTAAGCACCCTTGATGTTTTCTATGCATCTAAAGAAAGGAGTGAATATTTCACCGTTTTGACTAATACTATATGTTTAAATATAGCTTTAGTTAAACAGAATTAGTCTAAAAGACTTGGCGTTAATTACAAGTGGCTCACAGTTCCCACACATGTCGGAGTTTCTGAACTTGATACTACCACAGAATGATACATGAAAACTTACAGAGTCGAAAAATAGCAGTGACGGACTATTCGTCATTCTTCTAGAACCTAGAAGTGTGAGAAGACGTTTCGTTGAATTATTAAGCTTTTGAACCTTGAGGACTCTGAAACGTTGTGAATTCAAATGGAATTTATTTTTGTACGAGTGTGTGTGTCTAAATTTCGAAGACGAAAAGAATTAAATTTTCTCATTAGGACTATCATCGACTGTGTAAACAAAAGGACTTGCTGCAATTGATTTTCAAAAGTCGTAAGTACTTTATTATTCGAAACCCTTTTCCATTTATTATAAATTTAGTAAAAATAAAAACTTGTATTTATAAAAATCTGTCTCATTCTTGAGGGTCCTAATCACAAAATTATTTATGAATCTAAGGGTGCATTCCTGGAATCTACAAGGACAACGCGAATTTGTAGATATCAATTTTTCAACCTCTGAAAATGAAAGAATCAAAATAATTAAATTTCGTAATAGAATAATTTAATGAGAATGTCCTCTCCTTTTTTTGAATTTAGGATTTGAAGGTTCAAAAGAAAAGAAATCCAAAATATTTATTTTTATTCTTTCTAATCTCAAAATGCTCTAGAAAAATGTTAATCAAGAAAATAAGTATGAGCATGTAATAAAACCCATTAAAACTTACCCCAAATATTTTGCTATTGGGGATATATTAAAATTTAGCTAATATTAGATTCCGTGACGTAGAAAATGTTTTTAGGAAGTTTGATGTGACTGAATTTTATTTCATCGATGAAGGGATAAATGGTTTTGAAAATACCGCTGTTTTGTTAAGTCTTAACAATCTAGAGATGCTGATATTTGGAAAAAGTTGTTAATGGGCTTGGCCAAATCGTTTATTCTGGGAGAATATGGAATAAATTCATGGAAAAAATTGAAATGGCTAATAATGAAAGATTTTGTTTACAGATGCAGTTCGGTGTAATTACATCGCATCCTATGAAACATTTATTAGAGAAAAACTGTGTTGAAGAATATTTCTTTGTTATGAAAGAAATAGAAAGCCATGGTCAAATACAAGACTCTTCCTTAATTTTTGGAATACTCTATATTTAAATACCATAAATTGGATTATTTGGAATACCATATAATTTTCGGTATTTACGACACTGAAGGCAACAAAACTAAACTCATTTTCAAAAGAAAATACAACACAGTGAAGAACTTGTTATATTTAGTTGAAAGTTATTCCACAAGTGACTTGTGAAGATAAAAATAAACTGTCTAATGTACATTGAAAAAATCAGAGATTACATATCAAACATTAGTATTTTGTGAAGCCATTACGCATTAAATGCCTCTATACGATGAGGCATCGAATCAAACTGATTTTGAATCTGTACCTGAGGAAGAGTATTTCATATCAATTCTTATCAGAACCAATATTTCAACTGTATTAGCTACAGGGTGAGCAAGATGAGTGAATGGCCGACCGACGCAATACCATACATTCTCAATTAGTGACTTATCGGGTGAGCAAGCAGGGCAAAGAAGTAACTGTATATATTGGTCAGAAAAGAAGTCTTGTACATTCCGAAAACATGTGACGGGCCTTGTCCTATCGAAATAAAGTTCCAGGAATGGTTCGAAGGAAGGGTATAACTTCTGGTTCTAGAACCTTTGATGTATCGGTGGCTGTTAGGGTTGCCCGAAGTTCTTATAGCTGTGATCGTCCATGACACCCAATAGTGCTCCAGATCATGACGCTTGGCGTACGTACGATATAACATTGAACACAGCACTCCGGAAGATGCCGTTCATCAGTATAGAGTCTAATGCAGATGCGGCCGTCATTGTAACGTAAGCTGAAGTGCAATTCATCCGAGAAGAAGTTTTGTTGCCAGTTAGCGTGCTAGATCCTATATTGATGAGCCCATTGTATTCTCGGGTGCCGATGAATTTGCTTCTGAGAAATCCTATACAATTGAATCCTTTCACTCAGGTCACTGTGCAATAGTGGACTTGAAACAATGATAGACTTGTTTCAGTTCTAAGTTCTGACAACTAACGAGATGACGATCCACGGTCCGTCACTGCCATCTCGTGCTGATGTAACCTTTCACAGTCCTTACCAGATTTCCGGTTTATCTGCTTATTTTCAGTGCACGGTCTCCACATTAGCATCATTGTGGTTGCATTGCACTTCATCTGCGAAGTGAAATTTCATTGTAAGAAAGCCTTTATATAGGATTGTAGTAACGGGAGAGGTAATCTTCCAAACGCCTTTTACTTTTTCAGTGTCACAAGCAAAAGTTCTCGAGGGATATGCATCCCGTTTCTCCTAACATTAGATTAGTGGTCATGGTAGTGGACTCTCGGCAGGTGGCTTTCTACGAGTCGTAGGTTCGAGCCTTGATGCAATTAAAGACTAGTAACGTAGCTTGGGCTGATGCACGTTAAATCTATCGTAGCTCAAAGTGCTTCCGTGGGCATAGTGTGGAAGTTAGGAGAGGGAGGTGTCAGCTCAGATGTACTTGTCACTTGAAAATTGTGAGGTCCGTCGCCAGTTCTCCTCGTGTTGATTCTAGTGTGACGGTAATAAAACCGAGCAACAGAACTGTAAACGGGACGTTAGAACTTGAGTACGAGAGACGATTTTGAGAACCACATACGACAGGACGCTTTTTTTTCAGAAAAGGGAAGATAAACTTATATATATATATATATATATATATAGAGAGAGAGAGAGAGAGAGAGAAATAATTATGAAATTATTTTTAAATAATTACGTAACTATGAGTTAATGGCTTGGTTTTTATTAACGGCGCACTAGAAGCAACACGAGGGCTATTGGCAACTGATTTAGTAATTTTGAGCGTCGGTCAAGTGATGAGGACGACACCTGAACTGGCACTCCCCTCTCCGCCACGTTAGTGAAGGAGTTAACGCCCCTACAGATTTAACATGCATCAGCCCTGGCTACATGGAGGGTCTTTAATGGCCAAGGCTCGAATCCGCGACTCAATGAAAACCTCCGCCCACGAGTCTGAAACCATGACAACTAGGCCACCGCGGCTACATGAGTTAACAGAAGTTTGAAAGATTACATAGTTTTTCATGAAAAACGAAGGGAAACAAATTAAGAAAATGTTAAATATGAACAAATTATACTTTTTTTATACATTTTCTGCAATTTGACATGCATTTAACATGCTCTGAATGTATTTTGAACAAATTATAAAAACATTGTATACCCTCAAATGATATTTGAAAATTTTTTCAAAACAAATTAAGAAAAAACTCCAGTTGATGAAAGTGTGCAAGATTTCAAATTTTAGAATTATTCTGAATTTAGAAGCGTATAAAAATGGAATCAACTAGACATTGAAAAAACGATTGGTGTATTATAATTTCTTAAAATGCTACATAACATTTCTACTGAATACGAAAATATTAAAACATTGTCAAGTTTCTCTTTGTTGAAGTACTGAAATATGAAGATGAGTGAGCAAGTAATTAATTGTTCACACACAACAAGTTACAAATATATTAATAATTCTAAATATTTCTACAAAACTGGGCAGAAATTTAATTATCTCTTGACAGTTTCATTTCAGTGCGTTTTATATACTTTAATTATTTCTCTAATTAATTTTAATTCGAATATTAAGTGTAAATTGAGTGAGCTTTAAAAATGCATATTTTCAACACGTTGCTTTTTTTGTCAAGAGTAAGTCTATCAGAGGTCGAAGCAAAAAAATAAGTATTAATTGTTAGCAGCTACATTTAACGGTAATATATGTAGGATTTTCCAGCTAATTTTCAATTTATTAACTGCATTTTCAATGATATTGTAAAACTAGTTCCTCAATTGCACGATAAATGGCACCACGAATCAGCGTCATGTTATAACTCAAGCAGCGGCCCCTATTCCTGAACAAAACTGATTAGCGCTTTTTCCTCTGCTCCCCCTCTTCTCTCGATGTAACTAAACTTCTAACGCCAGCGCGCGTTTCATCGCCAATAGCCTATATGTGATAAAATCGGGCTACTATCTATCTTCTTCGATGAACTAGTTATTTAAAATATGTCAACTTGTATATAGCAGCTTTTGTAGATATCCTTTCTTCATCTCCTTCTAATAAAAGAAGTGAAACAATTTGAAGCCTCATCACTGAACTGGTAAATGCAACACCGAATCCGAAAATGCAATACCTCCCCTCTAGACTCCGAAGCACCAGAAGGTGTCTCTTCCAGACAGATACCACCTACATATATAACTAAAAACTAAAAAGAGGCATTTTTGATTCATTCATAATTAGCCCTTTTGATGCAAGTACTGTTTTATCTTAAGTAATGGAATTATTTTTTTTCAAACATTCTGTTTTTTTTTACTACAATTTTTTTTATTTATCCGATTTTTTTTATTCATTTTAAATGGGATACATTTTTGAAATATATAATCTAACGTATTTTGTAATATTTGTATTTCCATCAAGATGATTATTTGCCATTCATATGGAAGATATGTTAAAATCGGACTGGATTTATAAAATATCACAAAAGCCTATTCGGAATATGATACGCTTAGCGAAATGGTCACATTTTAGATACTAAAAACAAGAAACAATACAAAGTTCACATATTTAATAAATAAAATGAATGAAATGAAAAAAAAAAAAAAAAAAAAAAAAAGAAAAGAACCCAAGAAAAACTGTTCAAATCGATAAAGATTTTGAAAGATATCTAAAAGTTTCAAAGATAAAAAGTATTTCGTGACTAAATTTGACTAAAGTGTTCCGATGAACTGTGGAAATTTATGAAAAAGATTTTGCAAGAATTAGAGCCTCAAGAAAGCATCAATCATAAGAAAGTTAAATATTTATTGTCACCATAAAATAACTTTACTGGAATTTTTAGCATCAAATTGGAGTTAAGATGCATTTATGTAGCAGAGGAATTATCATTTTCGAAAATTATAACTTAGTATTAAAAACTTACATTTGTAATTTGATATTTAGATAGACAATATATATGATTCTAAAGAAAAATAACTTTAAAGAATCGTAAAGTTTGCATTTTCATGCTATTTTATAATTTTTTAATCTTTGCAGCCTATTTTTAAATATTTTAATGAAAATGAAAGTAAACAGGAAGTGTTGATTTTTTTTGTAATTGCGCGAAATTCCCATAAAAAATTTAAAAGCCTTCTAAATTTAAGCATATTAAAAGTAGGAACTGAAAATAATGCTAAAAAATTCTTCAAAACCTGTTTTTCTAATTGCTTTCCGAGCTTTATGATAAATGAATATAAAGGATAAACTCAAACATTTTCATTATTGTATTTTGTTTTTTTTATTAGATCACGCATATTAGTAAATTAAAATTGAAATTTAAATTGGTTGCTAATCATTTTCTAACTATATATATATACACTCATGGATAAAAAAATTAGAGCATCAAGAAGGAGTTGTCAAAATGAAACGAAATTTTACTTTGATATAAGTAAATGTTTAGAAAATCAAAGAAAAAGGATCATTTATTCCAGAGAAAAAGGCAAAAGAAGGGAGGATTTAATACCCTGTTGAACCCACTGTAACGCGAATGCACGATGCGATACGATCGGGCATTGAGGCATACAAGTTCTGTATGATATCTTGAGACATTTTGTTCCATATTTCCCTTGCATTCCGCCTTGCCTCTAGTTCCTTCAAACTCGTGGGATGCCCAACTCGCCTTCCCAAATGATCCCAGATATGCTCGATTGGAGACAAATCTTGGGATAGGGCAGGTCAAGGAAGGGTAGTAACAGTGCGGAGACAGTTTTGTGACACCCTTGCCGTGTGAGACCGAGAATTGTTGACAAATGGCTCCTGGTAGCCGTTACATGAGTGGCAACACATGTGGTTGCAGGATGTCATGGACATACCGCTGAGCTGTTATGGTGCCACGGATCAATACTAGGTGTGACCGTGTATTGTAGGCAATGGCACCCCATACCATCAAACCAGCTGTAAGAGCAGTGTGTCGCTGTAAGGCAAAGACAGGATTGAGGCGTTCCCCACAGGGTCTCCACACACGAATACGATTGTCATCACTGCTGATATTGAATCTGGATTCGTCAATAAAGATGACCTGATTCCATTCCACTGCAGTCTAGTTTCCTCGTGCGCGGCACCACTCCAAACGGAGGTTTTGATGGGTGGGCGTCAAGGGAAACGAACGTAATGGGCACCACGATCCCAAATGTCTATCCGTCAGGCGTCTTTGTGTGGTTCGAGAAGACACAGGGGCCCCTAGTGAAGATGCTATCTGTGCTTGGATGGCGGCCGATGAAGCAGTTGGCTGTACGCGTGCATTTCTTACAAAGTGGCGGTCTTCTCGACGACTGGTCTGTCGACGGCGTCCTGAGCCTGGTATTCGTATAAATGACATCTCTCGGATTTATTGGTCCCAACACCTCCTCACAACACAATTAGAGTGGCCTAATTGACGAGCTACTCTCCTAGCTGACCACCCAGCTTCCATCATACCGATGATTCTCCCCCTCTCAAATTGCGACAGCTGCTCATATTGTCTTCGAAAACAGCGTAATGGCATGTCTACCTCAGATCTTCTTTTATACACGATTCAGCACACTCAAACAAGCTTTGGTTACCTGTTTTATACTCCACGGAGAACGACGTTAAGCGCCATTACGCTGCATTTCTAAAATGCCGTTGTGGATCAAATACGGTGAATACTGATGATGCTGTATTAATCTGAACTTTAATTCCATCATTTTGGCCATTGAAGCTGCAAGGGTGTACACCCTTGTATCTTCTTGAAGAAAGAGATTTTTTTTTATTTTTTAATGAGGACGTTTTTCTTGATTTTTTCGCTCAACAGGTGTAATAATAATGCTTAATAATATATAATATTTTGCACCCATCTTGTCGAGAATTTTTTTTCCATCCATTTTTCCAGCAAAATTTAAAACATGGTACTTTGCGATATGCCTCAATTTTTTTCTCGCGCTTTGATACGTGGATCACTCAAAATATGTCGAGGATTTTATCGATTATTCCGGGAAGTAGTCACTTCCTCTTGACGTCCAGAACGACGCTCATCCTTTGTGGATGTACGGCCAAGTTTAAACTCATTAACTCAATTCTATAAAGTTCGTAACACAGGAGCAGATATTTCATAAACATCCAAATCAGCTTTGATCTCTTTCGGTGTTAGGTCTTTTAAATATAAGTATTTAATAACCACGCAAAACATACTTTCTCAATTTATGTAAGCCAAAACAACCTTCTCGCTTTAGTTGATGATGAAAATGACATCATATAATAGAAATATTTGATATTTACTCAGCTATACAGTGCGTCATGATGCTTTCTAAAAACAAACGATTATTGACACTATGAGGTGAATCTCTTGGATTTGCTATCGTTTTTATTGAACGACCGACCATCTTACTTACATTAATAAAAATTATTTCTAATATGCTGATTTAACTTTACCAATCATCCAGATATTTGAAATTAAAATGACATCATTCGATACCAAAACTATTCACACTTAAAATGTTTGAATCAAATTACTTGTTAACATTTTGTGGAAACTAATGGAGAAGGGTAAATACATAAAATACACATAGATTATGGCACAAATATTTACAATTAATATAAATTAAAGATTCCAGACAAAAGGGCAGAAACTATTTTTTTAGAATAAAAATGATCTTACAGAATTTGAATGAAAATTTCGAGTTTAAATTCAACAGTACTAAAATAAATAAAAGCACTTAATTAAAACATAAATAATTCAAGCAAGACTAAAACAAAAACACAAACTTAAAATACAGTTTAAGTCTCATTTTATTAAAAACGTATTTAAATACAATCTCTGTAATTAAATTAATTACATGTTTCACTCTCTTGAATTTGGATCTTTCTTTGAGAACAATAGCTGTGTCTTGAAATTGTATTTTGATGCCTGGTTACTTATTCTACTGGAATTAACTTGAAAAAAAAATATATATAATGAAATTCAGAAAATTAATTGGTTTTAATTTTAAAATTTTAGCTCCTGAAAGTGGAAAAGATTTAAAAATCATTGTATTAAAGGAGTTTGAGTTTTACTTTCATTTTCAGTTGATCCTAAAGTATACATTTTAATTCAAACATTAAAACGTGTTCTTTAAAATATTACAATTTTCACATCAAACCTAATTCCATGACTTATTAATTCATGATCCGTAGTATTATCCAAATTAAGCAATGGTCTTCTTTTGCATCATGAAAATTCTTGAAAACCGTTGAGTGTATTTGTCATTTGTAATATGTTACCTGATATAAATACTTTGTGGCTTATTTGTAACATCCGATTCGTCTGTCATCTTAAAAGCTATTCAAATCAGAAATATATAAATATGTATAATATACATATATGTAATAAATATATTTTGAAATTTAAATGTAACTTAAGATAGAAAATTTAAATCACAAATAAACTAGGAAATTATTTCTATAATTAAAATTTAAGCAATAAGTAACAAATAACAACTCAACTATTGAAAAAGGGAATATATATACTAAAACATAAAACTGATAGGTACAAATTGCAAATGGAAAAGTGCTAAGAATTTACATGAGAAGCCAAGCATAGCAATAATCCTCACACTGTTATCCTACTTGAGCTTAAACGGAAAGTATAATAATGTCCTTTATCAGAGAAAGAAAACTTTTGGAAGTAAAAGAAAATAATTTAAAATAAAACTCAATGCTAAATGTGTAAAAAGATAAGAAAAAATAATAAAATTTAAAAGCAGAAGTTAACTAAATTTTATACAATTATTATGTTTTAAATTTCTCTTTATAAAATTCAAAGAAAATTTTGCTTTCTCAGTCAAATTTTTTGAAAAACTTATCCAAAATAATGTAAATATTCTGTATAATAGTCGCAAGTCTAATACTGCATAATATATAATTACAAATTATGTTCTTAAAATATTCGGTGTCAACAAATTTCTCTACAATAGTATTTATGGATCACAAAAAAAATGTCTATTTATGTTGCTTGTGTGTGTGTGTATATATATATATATATATATATATATATATATATATATATATATATGTACCATAATTACTTAATTATAATACAAATAATTACTTAGTTAATTTTTTAGATTACATTCAAATTTGGAAATGTCTTATTCTGACGAAGAAGAAGTTATTAGTTATTATTTTTGCATGCATTGTTACATTTTGTTTATTGCAGCATTTAAGCAAATTATCAGCTTAGCGTTTGAAGTAGCATATATCGTTCTAAGCCAGTAGTTTCTAATATTATTCAACGTTGTTTCGTAAAAAGTAGTTTTTAATACATAGCGCATTTCTATCCAATGTGAGTAAAAAAAGTTACTTTGTTCATGTACCTGAAATATTTTTCTGCAGATTGAAAATGCAAAGATATAAAATTCTTGTTATTAATAAAGACAATGACTCCGTTAAATGTCAAAAGTTTTAAAACGATCACTCTAGAATATTGCTGGAATGAATTTTGAGGATTGTTTCCATTTTGAAATTTGAATGCCTTAAATACTATTTAGTTCAGTGGTCCTATGGGAGTTTTTGTCATTCTGTCACAAATGAAAATCTAACGGCGCTTACTTACTCTGCTTTTGAAACATTTTAATTATGAGATCAATTAAAGTTTTATTATGTTGGTCTGGCAAAATGAAAATGCTTGTTTGAAATCGCTGAATATAAGCTTAAGTGTATTTTAGGACGATATTGTTTTCCTTTGTAGAAAGTATTAATATAAGTATTTATATTTTAAGGATATGTTGGTTATATACGTAATGCATACATTTTTACTGTAGTTTTATTGAAATTTTTTTTCTATGTTTGTGTGTAAAAATAATCGTTAACGTTTATTGCTTTACAAATATGTGTGTGAAATATTTTCTTAAAGTATCAATTCTTTTCTTTATATAGTATAAAAGCATATTTTAACTTGTACAATGAAGTAAGTTTTAAGAACAATCTTGTTTCTATCATGACGTCCAAAGAAGAATAATTTAAATATGCTGCACAATTAAATGTATAAAACTTAATAACTATCCTTGACGTGTTATATGTGCATCCCAAGTGTTTAATTTAAGCATGTTGTAAACATTATGTGCGTAACATTTACTATTTTCATTCATAAAACCTTTGTTGCTTTAGGGAAGGACTTTTGTTAATTGATTTTCCCTTTCTCCAAAACAATTACAATCTATTCACGATCAACATTTTCCTCAGACCCTTGAATTTCAATCATAATTAATTATTATTATTCGCATCGTCTCATTTTCGTGCTCTATCACAACGAATAGGCGTTGAAGTCCTTCGCGTGTCCGGCAGACTCCACCCAGAAAGAGTTCAAATTTGAAGTAGGTACATAATGATGTTCCGTATCTAGAATTCTGAGTTTTTCGTATCTAGTGTGTGTGTGAATAAATTTGATTCACATAATAAATACTATTTCTGTGGTAATAGAAAAATCATCTGTCAGATTCTGCTTATTATTTATTTATATTTTATTACACTTATGTTTCTCCATTCGTTAAAGAAATTTTGTGTGTCTTCTTTCTTTTAGACTTCATAAGTATAAATTTTGGTATCAGATTAATACATGAATAATATTTACAAAGCTTCTTTATTTACAAAACGATTAAGGAAATGCAAAAACAAATACTTTAAGGACAGCTTATTTATAATTAGACAGCAGGTAAATTTACTCAAATAACTTTGACTCGTTTGTCATAGAAAATATTCTTGTCAACTTTTTATATCAAATATGAATAAAACAGCAGGAAGGGAATGGTAAAAAAATGTATACGAAACGATTTTTTTTTTTTTACTGAATAAAATATTTACTATCATTTTTTTCTTAAAAATAAACGTCAATCCTGGTTTATATAGCTTCAAGAAATTGACCGGAACATTTTCTAGAATATTGAATCGATAAATTATACAACACATATTTTTACATTATTTAAATTTGATATTTTGTAAATTTTCTTTTCAGCTACATTTAATAAATAAAAAATTTGAATAATATTTTAAAAGTTTAAAAAATATGTTACAATACATAAGAAGAAAACTCTTTTGAATAATAATATAAAAATGATACATAATATTGTGTGATATTAGATCTAATATAAATATGTATTTAAATATAATATTATTAAGTTAGAAATAATGATTATATATATATATATATATATATACTGCTGTTTGTAGAAAATGCAACACCATGAAAGAATCATCAGAATCAAATGAAATTTAATGCAGAAACGACTTGTACTGATACAAATAAATGATGAAATTTTCAAAACAAAAGAAACAAATTAAGCGTCCGAAATCAGTATTTGGTGCAGCCACCATGCGCTGCAATAAGTGCTGCTATACGACGTGGCATGGAGTCAAACAGATGTTGAATATCTGCTTGAGGAAGAGAATTCCATATCGCTTGTATGCGCAACCAAAGTTCGTCTTTGGAAACTGCAGGACGCGGATCACGAGCGAGACGCCGACCAACCATATCCCACACGTGCTCAATAGGCGACATATCCGGTGAATAAGCAGGCCAAGGAAGAAGTTGCATGCGTTGTGCTGAACAGAAGTCTCGAACAGTCCGCGCAACATGTGGGCGTGCATTATCCTGCTGAAAGATAGCTCCAGGGATGCCTTGAAGGAAAGGAACGACTTCGGGCTGTAGCACTTCACGGACGTACCTGTTGCTATTGAGATTACCCTCAATTCGTATCAAATTGGATCGTCCATGATACGAAATCGCACCCCAGACCATAACTCCGGGTGTTCGACCACTATGTCGTTCAATAATACACTCAGGAAGGCAGCGTTGACCGGCATAACGTCTAACACGAACACGGCCATCATGGGTCCACAAATTGAAGCGTGATTCATCTGAAAAGACAACTTGGTGACAATCAGCTCGCCTGTCTCTGTGCTCAAGAGCCCAGAGCACAGAGACATTCGCCGTGAGGGGAATCCTGTATAAAGGCACCCTTGCATGCAATCCACGGCGCAGCAGACGACGACGAATTGACGAAGCCGACAATTGTACACCTGTAGCAGTAGACCAACGTGCTGCCAGCTGCCTGGAGGAAGCTGTGCGATCATTCACCGCCATGCGGAGCAGGTGTCGATCATCGCGCTCTGACGTCACCTTCTGTCGTCCAGTGCCTGTTTTTCGAGTTGTTCGGTGCTCGTCGGTCCACTGCTTCCAAACTCGCATCACTGTGGAACTGTTCCGCTGCATACGAGCTGCTATTGCGCGATAGGAAAATCCTCCTTCTCGAAGGCCGATTATCCTCCCTCGTTCAAACTCCGTAAGTTGCTTGAATTTCTTATTCTTCCGTCGTGGAGGCATACTCAGGTCTCACTAAACGTTTGCCACTAACAAATATTCATAGACTTTTTTCAACGTCCCGCTACAGCACTTTATTTATACGCTTTCAGCATCAATTCAGAGGGCGCTGCGCGCGCCGCGCACGCGCGATGGCTCTGAAACTTTATTAATTTGCATAATATCCTATAATTGACATTTGCTGCGAATTTCATTTGATTCTGATGATTCCTTCATGGTGTTGCATTTTCTACAAACAGCAGTTTATATATATATGTAAAATAATATTATATGAATTTAAATTATTAACTACATCAATATTGATTCAAAAAAATTATCTCTTGTAGTTTTTACGCAATGTGCGTGTGTTATGCTTGAAAGTTGTAATACCTTCTATAATTAGCTTATAAATATTTTACAAGAAAGAACTCGATTATTTTGTTCTTGTGCTTTATCATTTGATGTGCGCCAAACACGCCTTGAGCTCTTTTACAATATAATTGGGAAATCCCGATAATGTATTTTTCCTTATTTTCTTGAAAGAAATAGCAAAATTAACTGCAATGAATTACTCTAATTGTATTAACTTAATGTGTTTCGGAAAATAGTCAACAATCAAGAAGTGTGGCAAAATTAACCCACTAATTCGGCATTTCCATATACTCACAGCTTTATTTAGGTTAACTTTAACAAAATTTAAAGGGCGTATTTATTCATACTTTTTATTTTTACTACTATGCTTTAGTTTTATTCTTGCAAATTCCCATGATCTATTTTTACATTTCCTTTTTATACCCAAGCTCATTTTGCTTGCTTGCCATTTTCAAAGTGCAAATGAACTAAGTATACTGAATTCCAATTTCTGATACTGAAATGTTTTTCTAAGATGCATTTATGATTTTATGTAGAATTTATAAATTTTGAAAGAAAAAAAAATCTTTAAAATGAAGACAGAAAATATTTTTTGAAACAAATAAGTACTAAATTCGTTCTTTCCATAGATTAAAATTACGTGGCCACTTTTTATAATGAAATATACATAAATGAAATTTAAAAATTACATCCAAACAAAACTTATTTAAATTTCATAAAGTGCTTTCACTTTCATGTATAATTTTCTCATCTAATAAAATATCCCTCTTAGACATCGCACAGTTAAGGATATTTCAAAATACTTCTAACTAAAACCTCGTCTGAGCTAAATCATCGTTTTTTAAATTAATTATATGTTACTTCTTCCCCCCCTCCTCTTTTCGTCGTTTATAGATGCTTTCATGGGTATTTAAGATCATAAAATAATTTAAAATTTCAATGATGTCATTTAAAAGGAAATTTTAAAATTATTTGCGCTATTACTTAAAACTCGTTGTAGGTGTGGGAACATTTTTGATTTTAATTTCCTTTTTTGTTACTTATATTTCAATACGCGTAATTTCGAACTGCCTAGATAGTTGCCAACCTCTAACCACGATAAGAAAAAAATTGGGTTAAATGTATGATATAATTATATATATATATATACGGAAAATTTATGAAAGAATAATTTAAAATAGTTAAAAAGACAAAAATCCAGAAAGAAATGTAAAAATGAAAGAAAAAATAAACGAAAATATGGAATCCAGCAAGTCAAAAAGCAATTTCGGCCTGAGGACCGAATAAGCGGGGTTAAACTAGTTTAATAGTACCAACCTTCCCCCTTTGCGACTTGGTAGGCTGAATTGGGAAATCCAAATTACAAAAGAGTTCAATGATTAAAAGAAATCAGCATTCTTATACTATTGGAATAACACCTTAAGGAAATAACAATAATCTTATCAAGCTGCTTTACTAGTTTAAAGACTTTTGATACTTTGAGATCTGATTATTTGTAGTTCTGATATTCGGGAAAAAAATTCTAAAAAAATTACAAAACAAGTGTTGATGAATAAATACATTTATTGTTATTATAGCATTTTTTAAATTTTAAGCTGAAGTCAACTCGAGCAATAATTTTGAATAGCAAATTATGACAAACAGTGTCTTATTGTTCAATTTTACATGCTACATTATAAAAGTAACTGAATTAAATAGAAGCAATTCTGTTTCAGTAAATGTTTAATGAATATCAATTTATTTAAGCCTCATAAATTTTTAAATAAATTTTGATATGAGCTTTAAGTTTTATTCATTAATTATAATAATTTATCTTAATATTCTAATGAACATATACTTGCGTCTCTTATAATAAAATATGTTTTAAATGAAATATTTAAATTAACTAAGCAATCAAATAAGAAACTTCTTTGTTGAGTAATTAATTTAATTTTTGTAACAATATTTTACTAATTTTTTGCTAGCTTTCTTTTTAAATGAGGGAGTCAAAATGTTGATCTGGCAGTTTGAAAAGATTACGTTTGCCAAGCCAAGTTACCAGTTTGGCATTTTGAGCTCGAGCCGTTCGCCGTTATTGCTTAATTATATTCGTATTTGCCGTTATCATAAGATGTTTAAGAAGTGTTTGATTCTTATCTAAGGTTCTTATTGATTAATTTTACTCAGAATAGGTATAGAAATAAAAACTGGAATAAAAGATTTTTTAAAGTAAGTATAATAACACACTCGCAATTTGTTTGAGAAAATTTACAGTTACATGAATGATATTTATAAATAGTTTTTCAATACTCGTATAATTTTCGGCAAATAGAAACATATAGGTTAGGCATAAATCGAGTGCACTTATAAAGGTTTTTCAGGTATTAAATTTTTCATTAATACACGTTACTTAGTACAACTTTCCTAAATAAAAAGTCCATATAATATTTTTTTTTATTATTTTGATAATGTTAAAAATTTAACTCTTCAAGCTTGGTATTTTTAAGAGAGGTATTTTAATAAATTGAAAATGTATTTATAATTCTTCTCAAAATTTAAGAACTGTTTATTATTTTACCAGTTTGTTATGTATAATTTCTGTTAAGCGAAAAAATAAGTAATCTTTGAAAATAGTTATAACCGCACATATCTGGAACTTGATCGAAGGATCTTAGCGCTTCAAGGTTAAAGTGTCAGTTTAAAAGTTTTAGCGTATTCACATGCCCCGAATTATCATAAGCACAAATATTAGTTTTGAATATAACGAAAATATCATTAAAAGTAACCGAATATCATCATTTAGAGATATTACTTAAGTACATCCTACGTTCATTCATATTATAGAACATCATAGTTCATATTACGAGTACGAGAGAACGCAGAGGTAAAAAATGAGCACCACTGTTCTTAAACATTATGATCTGGAAATGAAGTGCATTTCTTATGCTTAGATTATATATGATTGAGAATCTCAACAATCCCTAGCTTGAACTGGTTTTCTTAAAATGTATTGATTGGAATATATTTATTTTAATGCATTGTAACTCGTTTGAATATCATAAAATAAAACGTACAAATGCACTTTTTGAAGAATGTAAACTAAACAACCCCACATCATCGGATAATTAACAAATGAAAACTCATAACTCAAACGCTACTCTAGAATCATTCTTGACTCGATAAAATAAATGTAGGAACATACAGAAAAATAAATGACTGCTATTTTAATAAATGAAGTAAGCCACTATTAGATGATTATATAATATTTGATATAATATTATGTCAACAAAATAAAACCGAATCAAACTAATATCCTTTTGACGTCTGAGGAATGTAGTTGGAATATTTTCTTTTATGGGAGTCATATTTAGCTAATAACACATCAGATGTATTCAGCGATTCAGTTTCGGATAGTAAATTTGCTTGAACTCCTTTTTTCGTCCCCTTGATTATATATTAGCATTCTGAAAAAAATTCTTCCTGGAACATGTGCAGATAGAAGTTTGTATGATTTAGTGGAGAATGAATGATATATTTCCATTTCCATGTATCATTCTATTTTTCTCTAATTTGTATCAATTTCATGTTTTCTAGCTTTTTGCAAAATGTATTTCCAACTTTTACAAATAACAGAGGTATTTTTAATACTTTTGTGAATAGTGTAAATATTTACGACCTATTTCCGTTAGCTTAAAAATGTCTTAAAAAAGAATTTTGCAACTTAATTTTAAAAAAAAAAGGGTAAGAGGTTTTTAACAAGGTTTCTTATATATCCGTTTCAGACTGGATGAATCATTTGTATTTTAATTATTTTACGATGTTAGTAATTGTATATTGAGATAACGCTAGATGTGCTTCAATAATTTTGATTGCAGTTTACATGGTAAGCGCAAATAAAATGAAAGCTTATTTAATTATTTAAGGAATGTCGAATTTGCTAACACACACACACACACACACATATATATATATATATAACACCTGGATCAATAAGTTCCGAGACTAACCCAGAGATGGCACTCGTAGTAAACCAGTAACCAGGTCTTTCTAGAGTACTAACCTTTGCTTGAAACGTGTCAAAATTTTAAGTCGATCGGACCAGAAACAGTTGAGTTATCGAGGTTGGAGTAAAGTCGTTTTGTAGTTTGTTTAAAAAATGGAAAAAAACCGAGTTTCATGTTCTGATAAAACATTGTTTTTTAATGGGTAAAAACACCGTGCAAGCGAAACAATGGATTGAAAAATGTTACCCGGACTCTTGTCATCAAAAGCAACGATTTGTCGGTGGTTTGCCGAGTTTAAACGTGGTCGTACCGACACAAATGACGCGGAACGCTCGGGTAGACCTGTGGAAGCCGTTACACCGGAAAATGTGAGTGAAGTGACAAAAATTATAATGAAAGATCGTAAAGTGAAGCTCCGTGAGATTGCTGAGATGACACAGATATCATATGGAAGTATATTTACTATCCTTCATGAAAAATTGAGCATGAAAAAGGTTTTTTCCAAGTGGGTGCCGCGATTGCTTTCGATGGAACAAAAACAGCAACGAGTCGATGATTCAGAAAGCTGTTTATCGCTATTTACTCGCAACAAAAAAGATTTCTTGCGTCGTTACGTGACCATGGACGAAACATGGATACATCACTACACTCCAGAGTCGAAGCGGCAGTCATCTGAGTGGCGCACAGCTGGCGAAAGCCGTCCGAAAACGCACCAGTCAGCTGGCAAAGTCATGGCGTCAGTTTTTTGGGATACGCATGGCGTGATTTTCATTGACTACCTCGAAAAAGGTAAATCGATCAACAGTGATTATTATATTGACTTGCTGGTGCGTTTGAAGGAGGAAATCGCAAAAAAAACGACCGCACAGTCTCGGGACTTATTGATCCATGTGTTATATGTTGTTATTTTGGATAGGAAGAAAAGCAAAAGAACTTTTCCATATTTTATGCGATAATTTTGGGGTTTAGCATGGTTCCAGTGATACGTTTAGCTGTGATTGATGATATTATTTTCTTAAGCGTGATGAACATTTAGGTTTTTAAAATTCTAATTTGGAAATAAAACATAAATTTATGTGTAAAAGTTTTGAAGTACTTAAATTACATTAGGAAAAAAAAATATATATTTATAAATAAAATTATAAAATTAATTAATAAAGGAAAACTGTTTAATAAAAAAATCACCAATTTAAGTTACTTGTTATAAGATTATTTTAGTTCAGTAAGTACAATATATCATATGAATAGTAAACGTTTCTTTTAGATACTTTTGAAGTTTTTTTCTAAAATATTTCTGTTTTTCATTATTATCATCTAAATTCCATAATAATCCAATTTTCCTTTTATTTTTCCGCCAGTTCAGGAAAAAAGTTATTCATTTCAACTCAATAAAATATTTTATATGTGATAAAATTACCTAATATAAGAAAGATTTTAATCAAGAGCAAAAAAGTTGTGATAAAACTTTTCCTTGATTTTCTGTTTACCTTTATTTACTTCTGTATTAAATGAAAAAAACAACCAGATTAATGTAAATAAAAAATATTGTCACTCACTCTCAGAACTAAAAACAGTTATTTAATTTTATAACTTTCCATGATTTTCCTTCGAAATTACTTTCCTAAAACTCTTTCAATAATAATGATGGGTTTCAGTTATCGATAGCCTGAGTATTTGCGACTCCTTTTATCGGTGAAACTGCAGTTAAGAGCTGCTCGCTTTTAAAAATTATTATAATAAATCTCTGGATTATTGTTTTGTTGTTGTTTTAATTTGGAAAACATTTTCCAAAAATGCTAAATGAAATTATTCTCAGACGGAAGGACTAGTTGCTGACAAAAGTGATGTCGATAAAATTTTTATATATAAAATTTTAAAAGCTGCTTATTATCTATGCTATGCGAAATTTAAACATGCATTCTTTATAAATAAAATCTGAGATTTAATTTTATTACACAAACTGTATTCAAATATAAAAAAAATACTCTGCTTAAATATTTTTAAACGTGAAGTATATTAAACAGTTTTAATAAAAATTTCATCGTTTTGGAAGTTAGTTTTACAGCATTTCAATTTTAAAAAAATAAATGTTTAATATTACTCTGATTCTTTTACATTTTATACGTATTTTCTCAATAGCAGTCTTTGCAGTGAAATGTAATTTATAAAAAGATTTATAAATCTCAGTAATGGTAGGATAAATAGCATACATTTTTCCTCTATTATAGAACTTTGTGATATCTACTCAAAAAGGTTTTCCAAATTTTTGTTTTAATATTTCTATTTTTAAGATATTCATAATCATCTTCTTATAATTTTGAAATCTGCATGTGAAGTAGAATGTATTGGCTTCTGTCTTCATCAGTAAAATTAGTATATATGAAGAATCGATGGCATTGGTCGATGCATTTCTTAATTGTAATCGTGGCTGAATATATAAATACCTTAAATTTTTTTGAGGATTATTTATTGTTTTGGGAGGTCATTAATAATCGCAAGTATTATTAACAAAAATTCTACGTGAAAGCATTTTATTTTAAGGAAACGAAGAGTAGGGGCATAAGTTAAAATTTCATTCAGGATTATGTTTTTATTACTTTTTTGCAATATCAAAATGCGGAACGAAGAATTTATTACTTATTATCACAAATCATAAATATTAGTGTCCATGATACTTTAAATGACTTTTAAAGTAGTAATTACATTAAATTTGATATATATATATATATATATATATATATATATATATATATATATATA
>BMAW01034875.1:3143124-3189567 GCA_019974015.1 Nephila pilipes | reverse complement strand
ATATAATGCACAAATATAATAATAATAAACAAGTTAGGAAATAAATTTAATTATTAAAAAATAACCAAAAATGATCAAAAATCATTACTGAACCATTGAGCAAAGAAAAACATGTATATCAATCCATATAAATATATAATTAAAGCATTGTAAACAAAAAATATAAGTATGCCTATTTACATATAATTGAAAACTGTTATATACTAAGAAATTCCGAAATAAAGAGAATTGAACGATAAATTAAATAGGCAACTATCAAAAATAACAACAACAATAAGATAGATAAATAGAAAACCAAAAATACCAATCATTGAAAAAAAAGCAAAAGAATGAGTATTATATAACTGATGTTGTAATATGGGTACACAGTTAGGTTAGGTTATTCCAGAATTAATGCTCAAACTATTCCTGTCAATACGATGTTATAAAAAACGGTTATAAAATCAAAGAATCGTACAAATGTCAACAATTAATAAACTTATTATAAAACTATTTAAGAAGAAAAGAACCAAGATATCCCATTGAAATCCAAACATATCAATACATAATGCAAAAAAGGAAGCAAAAATATTATAAAGTAACACATAATAGACCAGATTATTAAAAAAAAAAAAAAAACCTTAAATGATCATAACAACACGTGAAGACAATGAGCAAACATGGCGTATAAATTACCCACTCTAGAAAACAAATTGATTTGTCAAAAGATAGAAACGCTATCTACCAAATTTCACTTTGTTTAGAACAAGTAAGGAATAAATTATAATTATTCTTAAACGAGTTTCTGTACGAACTTAGATATTTCTATCATACACAATCTTTTTGTTATAAAATCCCTCATATAATCCCTCATAAGAACATTCATGAAAATCATGAAAAATAAATAAAAATCACTATTGAAATTCATTTTATTATTATATTTAATTAATTTATTAAAATTAATTTTTATTATTTCATTAAATGTCAATACAGCCTAATAAATATGTTCTCTATAATTCTTTTAACAACTCATCTTCATCTCAAAGCCAAAATGTTTCTGTATTTTCACAAGTAATCCCGTATCTAGCAAATTGATTTGGTTTAACTGATCAAGTGGACCAGACAGAAAGATCAACTTGATTAGGAAACGTGTTTTCCCCGAAATCTGAGTCAGCTCTTTTTTTATTGCTCCATCCGATTCAATCAAACAAATTGTAGTGCAAATTGCTGCTTCGAAAAGTTCTCTCTACTTTGATCTTTTTAAGAGTACTTTTATTATTTTGGTATAATATAATCTGATGTTATTTGGATTATTTTTTGTGAAATTTAAGTATCAAGACTATGATCAAAATAATTGAATTGAAAGAATTTTTGTAAAATCTCCATTAGAATTAAGCTCATTATAATAATTATATGGTATTTTTACGAGTCGTTTATGTTATATTTGTAACTAAACATAACACAAAGGAAAATTAATTACATTTTTATTTCTATTGAAGTAATACTTATATTTACTGCATATTAATAGAATGAACATGTAATAGAATTTGTACGGAGGGATAATTTTCAGAGTTGTCACTAGTTTTTTTTTTTTTTTTTTTTTTTTTGTGCAGAAGAGCCTCATTCACGAAGTAATTTATTATCACGATATTTATATATTCCAATGGAGAAGCTCATGTCATGAAAAAAACATTAAATACTAACACAAAAATAGTTAAATGGGAAAATTAAATAATAAGCAGCTTGACTTTATCTCTTCATATAATTTATCTGTGAGGAGAATTAATAGGGGAGAACAAATTTAGTGACTTATATATTGCAATATTTTTCGGACTTACGGGAAAATATTTATTGAAACTTGATTACATTCGGAAAGAGGAGGGGGGCGGCAAAGTTAAAATAGGAATCGTTATTCAAGAAAAATGGCAAATTAAGCTACTTTTGCTGACAGCTATGAAATTTAACTCTTCAAAATATTTATTTAAATGGTATTTGTTTCGCAGAATTTTGCTGATTTTTAGCAATATTTAGAAACTTTTTCAGGTTAAAATCTAAAGGTTCAACTCACCTTAAAAATCTTAATTTCTTACATTTTATTAATGAATCTGTGAATTGAAAAGGTGACTATAAAATTAATTCTTGTTCCAATATCCAAAATTTAATTGATTAAACTGTATTACAAAAGAATGTTTCTTCATACCTTTAAGTCAATAGAATACTCCTGATTATCTATTACATTTATTGAGACCAACTTTAAGTAGAAAGTCATGTAATACGAGTTTGAAAGCAATTTTATAAATTTTATGCAATGGTTTATTTTATTTCTTTAAGACACGAAACAAATAGATAACAATGAATAAACAATTTTAGAAACAAGCAACTATGCAACTAATGTTTTGTGACTAAATTCGAAACAAATGATCATAAAAACTTGAAATTGAGAATAATTGTGTTTTCGAATGTTATTTATTAAATTTTAAATGCTTTTCACCCTAAACATGATTCACAAATAAAGAGTTATTTTTTTTGAAGTCTACTGCTTGATAAAAAAAAATCGCAACTTTCCTGAAAAAGTAAATAAATGGGTTTGATTTACGAATATGTTGTACTCTACTTATAATATCTCAGCGGCATCAAATTTTCATTTTGTAAAATACATTGTCAAACTCCGACATAACAAAAAAAAAAAAAAAAAAACCCTCCAAAACATGTTCTGGCAGTTGTTCTAGATTCTTTAATGACCTCAGAATAAAGCTTATGGCTGTCACAAATAACGTTCAAAATAGTCTCAAAATTTTTTTATTGGATTAAAGTCCAGATATGGAGATCGCTTTTAAATTTTCTCCCAACACTGATCTTCAAGATATTCATGAAGAAGTAGTGAGGTCAGACATCGTCATCCATTACAAAGAATTTCTCATAGATAGCTTCAAAATATGGAGTAGCGTAATAAACAAGGATCTCATCCTAAGTGTTTACAACAATTAGAATTCTTCCGCAGAGCATAAACAGGTATTTGTAATCATTTAATAAGATCCCGTTCTCAATCAAGATTAAACCTCTTCTAAGTATACGAGGATCGTTTAATAAGTTCTTAGAAAAAAATGTAGAAACAATTATTTTATGTAGATTTACTTTTAAAAAAAATCAGTATAATCTCCTCTTCGATCTATACATTTTTTCCAAATATTTCTCCAACTTTTTAAAGCCATCTAAGCTGTAAGAGTTTGGAAGGTACTCAAAATAAGCAACTTTTGGGGAGTTGACCTCTTTATTTGACGTGAATCGTTGGTCCCGAGCCATTTTTTTTTTAATTTTGGAAGTAAAAAAATAACTGAGGACCAAATCCGATGAATACGGTGGATGTTTTAATACATCGAATTTTAATTCTTTGGTTTTGGAATCGAAACAGCATAGATGAGCACCCGTGTATTATCTTGATGGAAGAGGTTCTTGTTTTTCAAACGAGGAAGTTTTTTCTTGATTTCTTCACTCAACTGGTACAAAAATAAAGCTTAAAATCCTCCCATTACTGCTTTTCATTTCCCACAGTAATCGATGGAGATTATTTCGCGTGCATCCAAAAAAAAATATGGCAATCACTTTGCCGGCCGATTAACCGTCTTTGCTTTCTTCAGACCTCATTCATCTTCAAAGCCCCATTGTTTCGACTATTGTTTTGTCTCTGGAACGCAGTAGTGTATCTACGTTTCGTTCATAGTTAGGTATCGATGCACAAACTCCTCAGGAATGCGACAAAATAGCTTCAGAGTCAATCACACGATTACTCTGATCTTTGCTTTTATTTTTCACTGAGAGCAAATGTGGCATCCCTTTTGTGCAGATTTTGTTCACACCCAATTTTTCGTGCAAAATGGAAAACTCTGTACCTTTCGATATACCAGTGGCCTCTACTGTTTACCGTTCTTTGATTTGTTGATCACTTAAGACCATACTGTAGATAATTCAGAGAAGTAGTCACTTTCACTGTATGTTCCGAACGACACTCATCCTTTGTGGATGTACAGTCAAGTTTAAACCCATTAATTAAATTCTATAAGGTTTGTAACAGAGGAGCAGATGTTTTATAAACATCCAATTGAGCTTTAATATCTTTCGGTGTAAAGGCATTTAAATGTAAGGCTTTAATCACTGCTCGAAACTCACTTTACCCCCTTTTTTCCAAGTAAATACAAGTTTCTTTCTTCAATCTGGAATAAAAATGAAACCATGTAATGAAAATAACTGAGACTTAGACAGCTTTTTAATGTGTCATAATAATGTTCACAAAAAGCAAACCATTTTCGATGCGATGAGTGCCATCTCTTGGATTTACTAATAGCTTATTGAATGACCCTCGAATGTATTTGATTAATATTGGTTCCGCAGTTTCTGGACCCATTTGTTTTCATCAGATTAGCACACGACTTGAATCTTTCTTATAATTGAAAAGAACTAAAACCCATTGCTTCTGGCATATTTGATGTATTATTTTTCATAAAATTAGCAGGAACTTCTGTAACAGGGCCCACACAAGGGGTCATCTTGTGAAGAGTGCCTAATTGTAAAAAAATATTCGTCCTGAAGCTTTAGATATCGTTGACCCTGTTGCAGCATAATAACGAGAACTGATTTGAAGCCCAGTAGTGTTCCTCCTCATTTAGGTGGAAAAGGAAAGAAAGTGAGATTTTGCAGGTGTTGCAAGGAGTAAATGGCCTGGAATTGGTCTTTATGATACTGAATTTTCTGATTCAAATGGATTCCACAATCTTTGAACCGCGGCTTATGAAACACAATAAGATGCATAGTAGCATCAGTTTGTGATAGCTCTATTTCTTTCCATTTTCCACATCTGTCGAAACTACATCTATTATACATGTTCAACATGCCTTAATATCAACATTAGAACATCAAAAAACAAATAATTCCACATAAATTACAAAAGTGGATAGTCTTAGTTTCCTATGATTACTACATAAGTGAAAATAACTTAAAAAAATACTACGCATCATAATTTTATAAGTTCTTATATAAGCTACTAATGGTCATTCAAATAAATCAGTCATGTAAAATTCGTGACTAACGGCCACAAGAGGCCTGCAGCGAATATTTACGTGGTCCTAGCAACAGCAGTCTTGAATGAAAATATACTAAAAATGTAGTAACTTAACTTTTCGAGAAAAAATATAAATTTGTATTTAAAAAATTATTGCTGCATTTGAACGATTATTCACCTATTACAGGCCGTTGTATTACATATGTGTTTATCGAAATCCAGAAAGTAGTAAAATTAAACGAAATATTGTTGAAGAATATCTGTAGTTCCAGAAAAAAATTAGAATTGGAATACTTTACTATGACATAAAAGTCAAAAATAATATTTTTGATTTGTAGTAATGCTAAAGTTACATAACATAAAATGTCAAATATGAACAACACAAGCTCAAAGCTAAAAAACAAAAGAACATCCCCCCCCCCTAAAAAAACTCCCGAAGGTAAAATAAGAAAATAAAAACTCCACCTTAACTACATAGAGTGCGTGCCACATGGTTTTTTTACTTGTTGCAAATTGGCCCGAGGCTGGAAATGAGTTAAACATGTTCGATATAAGCGATACTTTATATTTTTACTTTCATTCATATAATTAATGGTGATTGTCAGAATCTGGTGGTACCTTAAGTTTTGGTGGAAATGTACCTTGTTACTGTAAATAATGTTACCTTAAAATTTTAAACATTTTTTCGAATCCTTGATTTTGCTATAAATTAAGTAGGGAACTCATCTCAATATGTTAAAACAGTGTGTTTCTCAAATTTATAATGGCTAAATTACAAAAAAATGATATATTTTTATTAGTGAACATTGAAAATGTACATCAATATAATCTTTTTAAAAAAATTGTTATTTACTATTTTATTACTGTCATGAATGAAAAATAACACTAATAAATGTATAAAAAAATTGTAAAAATATAAAATATTTAACCATTTGAGCAATTTTAAAATTAAATTCAAAGAATAAATAAAAAAAAAGTTTCATGAATGGAAATTGTATTCTATGTGAACAGCACAATACAATTATAAGTCCTAATGTAAATGCATTTTCTTTTTTTATGTGTATGGATGATATTCTCTTTCTCATAAAATAGAAAAACTTCTCATTAAAAAGATATAAATGTTTGAAACTTTACACTAAAATAGGCTGTCGCTGTGTAAAATTTTATAGGTAAAGCGTCTGGATGGTTATGTAAATATGAATATCTTAGTACAGGAAAAAATTATCATTCAATATGAAATGATTAAAGATAAATGTACATATTTTAGTTCCTTCTAAAATAATTAAACTTCAACATATGAAGTTAAATGTTTCGACACAATTTCCAAATGCCAGCAGTAAATATGTGGAACCTAGTTTAATTAAAATTGCTGATTTGAAAAGTTTCTCATATATTTTCTCAAAGCGTCATTAAAAAAAAAACACATTTAAAATTTCTATAACAACAAAGGTATACATAGGGGATCAATACTATAGTTTATTCTCAAAACAAATCTTAAGTAACTGTTTTATTAGTGTAAAGATTGTAATTCAAAACTTGAAAAAAAAATACCAATACAAATTTTTTTACGTGAAATGTTTTTTATGAGGATTTATTCATACCGTCATCTTTAGCAATATGTTAATGGGTTACGAAATTGAAATTGGTTAATCAAAATTAGGTGGCGAGATTGTCATGGGGAAAAAAGACACAAAAATTTGTCTATGGAGAGAATACTTTTAATCACCTGCTTCTACTTTTTGCTAAAAGAATTTGAAGTATTAAATGTTATTAAAAGATTTCAGTGACAAGAAAAATGATTGGAATTTTTCATTTCTATCTTTACTTTTCGCCTCCTTTTAAAAAAATTTTAAAAAAATAAATTTGAAAAAAAAAATGTATTGATAAATTTTCCAAAGAGATAAAATGGCAAATTTAAAGAAAACTATTTTTATAACGAGATACAACCAAGACTAATCCTAGAAATCTCTTAATGGACCAAGCTTAATCTTAATGAAAACAAGTCATATCAAATTCTGTTCGATAAAATTATTAAATTGAAACTATTGTTAGAAAGTTTAATTTTAAAATTTTTACTTGCATTTTTGTTGCAATTGTTTTAATGTAATTGTAGTATGATATTTTAAAAAATTGAAACATTGCACAACATCACAGGTGAGTTACGATTCAATTAAGGGTGAAAAAAAAGTTGAATTTTCAATGACAGAAAACTTGAGATTTACTTTTATCCTGATTTATAAAAAAAATAAGAAGGACTCAGTAAAATATTTCAATTGAATTACAACGGAAGATTTAGAAAATGACTGATTATATATGAAATTTCCTTTGTGGGTATTAATATACTTAACACTATCTTTTATATTTTTGTTTTAGAATGCTGTTTATTCATTTTTTGATTATTCTTATTGATAAACAGTAAAATTAAAATCCCTGTAACTTAAGTTCTAAATAAGGTATAACCAAAAATTCAAATAGAAAGGAAAAAGTTTAAATTTTAAACAGGCATTAAAATTGGAAAATCCAAAATTTTGACAAAAATGATGTTTTAAAGCTGTACGGATACCTTATATATCCACACGTTATATTGCGTAACATATTAACTCACAAGATAATTGCTTTCTTCATTTAGCCGTGGCTTGCAATTACAAAGTACGACTTGAGCAACCTCTTGTAGAACTATAGTTAACTGTAAATTTCAAAAATTTGACTTAAAAGCAAAACTTATTCTTTAGTTTTATGCAAAAACGTTATCTACATATACACTGTTGGCCATTAAAATCGACTAACGTCAATCTCCCATGAAAGGAAGAAGAGATTGGGATATGTAAATGATTAGTATTTCTGCGCATTTAGATGATGCATGAGGAAGAAGCGACATCTGAAGCATTGTAAAAGAGAAAAGATGAGTAGTGTATTTCTCATTCGGAAAAAACTCTTTGAAAGGTTGGAGTTTGCTCAGAATGTCGTGTTATACCTTGAATAAGAAGACATTCTTAACTGATTCTGCCCCGATATGGGCAGGATCGTTGATTTTCGAAAGAGTGGATTATCGTTCCGTGATATCACCCATCGTACTGGCCGAAATCCAACCAATCCACTGTCATGCGAATATAAAATCAATGGGTTATTGAGGATCATACTGAACGGCATGTTGATCTCTACGTCCTCCCCTAAGTAATGTCCAAGAGGACAGACATATTGTGAGGTCGACCCAGAGAAACTCTATAACCACATCATTGACCTTTGGTCTGGAAATGGGCATGTTTGTAACACTCCCAGATCCGCTCGAAAGGTGCGATGACGTTTGCAGCAGCTTGGACTGTCAGCATGGTGATCATTATTTCGGCTTCCTTTGACAATGCAGCATAGGGAGAGATGCGACTCTGGTGCACTGAACTAGACTAATACGGTTGAACTTGATTAATACGGCTAATACGGTTAAGGAAGGGTGGCATCGGCTTGAAGCAGCATAGGATGAGTTCCCGTTTCTTACATCCAAGACTATTTCAAATCCATGCCTAACCGGGAAAGAACCGTTTTGTTTCTAAGGGAAGCAGCTGTTTCTACTAATTTCACACTTCTGTAAACCACCAAACTTCTTGCAAGTTAAATCCTTTTGTCTTCACACCCTATTCCCCCCCCTCTGCCTATTTAAGTTCATTTTGTACAACAACAAATAACATTTTTGTATTTACTTTCCTTCATATGGTTTAAATTTTAATGGCCAGTAGTATATACACACTGTAAAGCCTCAAAGAAACCAAATTGTTTTAATTTGAATTAAAAGCCAGAGATATTTTTTGTTAATACTTTCAAGGGAGCAAAAGGTTAAGCTCAGTTCAATAACAGAAAAGTTGGAAAACAAATGGAGATTTTGGAATTAATTTACCGGAATTTTTCTTTATCTACATCTCAGAGATTAAAAAGGTTTTAGTATGAAAAATTTCTTATATCTTTGAACTGTTTTGCTCTATTCTTTTACACAAAAACACCCTAATGAATTAATCAAACACTGCGTGACTGTGAAAATGCAACACCAAGAAGTGTTCGGAAAATTGGGCAGCATTCATTGTAGACATTCATAACCAATTTATGAGAATGATGCTAAAAGCTCAGATTTCCAGCACACTTTGAAGAAGATATAAGGGAAGGAACCTGCAGAATTTCCAGTTTTCGTGCCCTTATTTCGGCTTAGGAAATCATAATAGTAAATTTGATCTTGTCTTAGAAGACGCGTGTAATAGCAAAGAATGTCAGGCTGTTCTATTAGACAGATGATTTTGCGAAGGGCAGGTTGATCGGACTGAGAACGGCAGTTTAGTTCAAACGGAAAATCGCTATTCATGTACACTTTGACGCCTCCATAATACTCATGCTGTGGTGAAGATGGTTAGAACAGGAAATGTGACAAGTTTGAGGGTTACTGGCACAGCCAGAGAGATGTCATTACGAGTGGATCAACGCATCTGCCATCGTTTATTGGAGCACCCAGAAGCCCCTTCTACCTTCATTGTGTAGCAAGTTCAAAACAACCTGGTTGTTCCCATATCAACCAGAACCATTTTCCATCGATTAGTTTCTAGTGATCTGCACTCATGGCGTCCGTTATGAAGACTTCCATTACCCCTACATCATAGACGCCAATGTCTGCATTGGCGCCCACTCGAGGGATATGGACGTCGGAATGGCACAGAGTCGTGTTCTCTGATGAGTTCCACTTCTTTTTCTCAAATGATAATCACTGCGTGCTAGTATGGCATCGACAGATAAGTTCAATCCTGCAACAATTGTGTAATGCCCTACCACTCTACAACGCGGCATCACTGTTTGGTACGCAATTACTTACAATTCCAGGTTACTCTGGTTCAAATTCAGAGCACTATGACGACCCAACGATAAATGGAAGTTGTGCTGAGGCCCGCGATATTCCTGTCTACTACCTTCAGGGTACCACCCACTCCTTGCATCAAACAACGTGCTCTTCATGTCGTACAGATGCTTTCCTGGATACCTTTATCTCCTGATATCTCATCAATTGAACACATTTTGAATGTGATTGTTCGCCATTTGAAGACCCTCTACTTACACGTTACCACCACGAAGACTAACTATGGCAAATGTTTGACAGGGAATAAAGAGTCCTTCCTTAGAATGCCATCCATACTCTCATTTACTCTGTTCTTAGACATGTTGTTTCGTGTATCGCCGTCCACGGTGTTCCTGCAACCTAATGAGCCGATGCTGTTCTCACTATGTACTATAGAAATAACTTCGAAATAAAGTTCACTTACTGTACATTGCTGTCCTCTTTTTGCCGATTTTTATCCCTTTCTGACCACTCTTTATGGTGTTGCATTTTTACTGTTACATAACGTAAGTATAAGACTGAAAGTTTGTTTTCTGTGATTGCAGAAGAATTTTTATAAAAACGGCCATCGATTTTTAGCAGCACTCTAAATTCTCAACACATTTTCGTGAAAAAAATAAAAGAAATAGTGTAAACATTTTTTCGATATCCGATATTTTCGAAATTAAAAAAAATTAAAGAATAACTAATAAGAAGTGAATAATTAATCTATTTTAACAGTATTTAAAACTTTAAATACATGAAATGTTCCGAAAATGATTAGATACTCCCACTGTCACAATTGACTTCAGAATTTGTGCCGACGTTACCATTTTCTCATACCTTTTATGAGATAATGCATTTATATGTCTTTAATGCCTCCTATGCATTTGCTGTGCAATTTTTTTAAATGAATGTATTACAGTCTCATTAGAAACTTTTTTTCTAGGCAACAGATATCCATTCTGCAATTTTTGAAGCACTTTCCTTCCTGATTATCCCGGAAGAGGTTAAAGGGTAGTTTTTCAAATGCAACCAGTTTACATACTCTCTTTTTACGTAGAACTTAAATAGCTTATTAATTTTTGCGTTAAGCGGTTGAAGTTGGCTTGTCATACCGACCGAGATTATCACCCAATCTCAATTGTTTCGCCTCAATTTCTTTTTTAGAGAGTCTGTCAAATGACCTTTAAACGTGGTCACGATAAGCATGTTTAAAGGACTTCGAAGAGCTTCTGATCTTTTATTCCACACTGAATTAGTCCCAACTTCCATAATTTCGGCGTTCATCCATCCGTTTTTATGAACACGTACGATTGTGTCTTTGGGAAAAGTTTCATTTTTTGGTACTAATTTCCTGTTAAGAATCAAATACAATGGTAATATATGGCCGTCTACTGTAAAGCCCGGCATTACAGTGATACGTTGTCTTACGTATTCTGTAATCAAAATTTTCACCTTTTTCTCACCTTTTCAATTTACAGAATAATTCCGTGGCTTATTAAAATACAGCAAAATTTCATACACGTCCCCAATGTTCTTGAATGCATAATTTGTCCGTAAACCGATGATGTGAAACTGCACGAATTTATTTTCAAAATATACATGCAGTTTTTGGCAGACTGAAGCTCCCCGTATCAAAGAAAATCCTTCCCATCTCACAAATGTTCACACTAGTTTCTAGATGCTTTAAAATTCTTGATTCTAAATGAATCAATAGCTTATTTCGTCTTATACTGCAGTATTAATATTGTAACTGACAGTCGAGTGTCGCATACAAATAGAGCAATACTATCATCTACTTCAGGGTATCTTTTCTTTGGTCCAGTGAAAGACTTTGTAGAAAATTTACAAGCAAAAATCATATTACGTTGCTTACGACATCGAGGTATATTAATTTCATGCGTATCGAATGTTCTAGCTTGCTGCTCTATTTCCTTTTTCTTCTGTACATAAACCCTCTTCCTTTTCATATTCGTGTCATAATGAACTCGACTTGATGCCATTGCTATATATTTTGTTTAGGTGATTAAAAAAAGCGTAAATGAAAAAATTCCTAAATAACGTGCAGACAACAAAGTTCAGGATAAAATGAATACTGAAGATAAACTGCCGAAGGTAATGAATCATCGATGTTTGTGGCCAGAATGAATGGTTACACATTTTTCCATTTGAAAAGGGTGGAAACTCAATTTACCCCATCCATCAAACTTGTCCACCTTCGATTCTAAGCCACACTCGATTTTCAGTATATTAACATTGGAAAAAATAGGCTGCTTGTATTCGAATAAATACAGTAGTTACTTTTTTAATATATAATTATTTTTCTTAACTCCTGCAAACAATACGTTATAAAATCTGCTTAGTAATCTTTTCACATTTATTTCTGGAAGTTATGCTCTAACAGCCATTATCGCAAATATTTGAATAGAAGCTTATCCATTTTTAAAAACTTTTTAGCGGTCCATCACTCTAAATTAAAGAATTTTTTTATATCGATCCTTTATTTTATATTTTAAGAAAATATTCAGCGGCATCTGACGGATTCTTACCTAAGAAGAAATTTTTCATAGCTTCTTCGAAAGTCTCTTTATCATCGAAGAAAAGAAAAATTTTGAGTCACAACTGCCACGTTATGTTAAAGATCTCATTTATATAGACGACCTTCAAATTTCCTGTACGGAAAAATAATTGCGGTTTATTTAGTGAAAACTTCAACAGGCACTAAATAAAATTACAAATTTAGCTAATGAAAATGCTTTTTGATTTTCTTTAGCAAATATTGATTGCATGCATTTCTGTTGACAAAGAAAATTTGATCCAGATTTCAAAATTTGTCTATAAGAATGATTTACTTAACATTATTGAAATTAAATAAAATTTAAATATTTAGTTCCCCCCCTCCGAAATTTGTACTTCAATAAAATGTATTCTAGCATAGCAAATTATGCGAAAAACCAATGGATATTTTAAATGCTACAAAACATACTTCGTTTCTTTCTTAACCCTCCCTCCACTATATATATATATATACTATACACTCATTTACTCAAAATTATGGCAGTACGATAAATGCTTAAGCAAAAAAATATATAACATAATTCGAATACCGTAGGCATTAGGTCTGTTTCCAGAACTTTCTAAATCTCTTTCATTCTTCATTTGTATATGGACTTGTGACGAACCATTTTTGAATTTAAGGCGTAATGGGTATAAAAAACACGAAGCAGTAAAATATTTGTCAACAAGAGTTAATTCAAGTATTATTGTAATCATTCTGTGCTGTGATGTGGTTAAATATGTAATAACAGTTATCCAAGCTTCTTGAAAGGAAAAAAAAAAGGTCTTTAAATCATAAGGCAATTAACGAAGTCATATTAAGCCCTTTATTTCCCAATGAAGTTTTATATCATCCTGAAGACAAGACGTAATGTTGATACGTTAAGGACTTAGTCACATGAAGCTTTCACATATGTGAAATTTTTGCTGGAGAAGATCATTTTATATGCAATTGTTGCATTGGTCTCCACATTATGAGTAATGTCAGAACATATTTAATAGAAAGAATTTATTAAATCTCATTCAAAACATATTTAATAGAAAGCGAGCTTTCAAAGAGTCTTAAATACTGTGTCAATTAATTAAAGTCTTAAATATGAAAATCATTTCTTAAAAAATCTAAATCATCGTTCAAAATAGACGCTGAATGTACGAGAAAGAAACCAAAACAAATGTCTTTTTTTAGATATTGTTAGTGTAATAAGAATTCCAGGAATAAAAGTATCACATATGATGTACAAAAGTTTTCTTCCAAGAAATGCATGGGAAAGTTGTTAAAGAAAACAAAGAAAAATTAACCATTATCTGAAAATGTAATTACTTGATATGCTTAGGCTACTATATTTTTTTGAATGTTATGATTGAAGCTTTCATATTTTTGGTAACAATAAATATTTTAAATTTTACGTATTCATATATGTTTCATTTACATATTATAACAATTTTGAAATAGAAAAGTAGTGTTCAGCATAAAAAGTTTATGACCAAATTTGACTTTCACAAATTTAACAAGATGTGGGTCTGTTACTTTTTTTTTTATAAAATATATCCTGTCAAAGTTACTTTGACAGATTTCTTCGGCTTTCAAAATTATTTTTTTCAGCTAAGACAACAAATGAGATGCTCCATATTTTACTCTTGTTTCGTCTTATATTTCCTTTATTTTTATTTCTTGCTGTTGAATTAATCATGAAACTGTTTTGATTATATTGTAAATGGATCCATTTCGTGTGTGTGTTACAAAATATTTTTATTTTAAGAAAGATAGCTCTTTTAAATAAATATTAAATTTTAATATTGTTATATTTAAAAAAGAATATTATGTTAGAAGAGATAGCATAATTGTGATTTAAAACACCATATACAAATTGCTAGTCAGTTTCTTATATTTTAGTCTTGAGACTAATTTTAATTACAACAGATGAACGGTCATCTCTTAATACTCAAGAGAAGTTTAAATAAATGTATAAATGTTACAAAAAACTAATTTCTGATGCTTTATTGATGTTAGACTGCTAAAAGCTACAATTTTTATTTATGTGAACTCCCAATATGCATTAACTAATGTTCGCTGTTTTTATTTGAATACTTTTATCAGTGTTCTCAGTTGAGTATCTAGTTATGTTAGCAAAGAAAATTATTTTGCTTTTAAAAATAGTTTTAAAAATTTCGAACACCCTGATTCAAATTATGTTTTATAAGATATAGCTAATTATGAATTTACATATTAACGAACTTGTTGTTATCTAGCGTAAAAAAGTGATTTTATAAATTATATAAAAATGCAATAATTAATTTTGTTCTTAAAAATATTTACTTTTCTTGATAACATCTATTTTAATATATTTTAGAAAGTTTCTTTTGTCTGTCATATACAACTTCAAATCAAAGTTATTTTGCGCTATATAAGAGATAACAATAATAAAACGGTTAATTACTATTCAAATTTTGTACTTGATTGATATTAGAATCAACCACACATGCCGTTTAAAACCTTTCTAAAAATATTTTTTTCTTTTAACAAATTATAGAAAATTTATTTTAGTTGCATATAATTGCGGAATAATGTTCATTTTCTTAACCATTCTGACGGAGTTAAGCACTTCATATTTTAGTTTCTTTACCTGCAGGGATTGCAGGGTAAGACGGTCCCTGCAGTTAGCTAAAAATCCCTCAATTGCGTTTCAGTGACCAACGTGAGATTAATATCATAGGAATTTGGGAGGAAAACTAAAGTGAAAATAAAAATTATAATTGGCCCTCCTAAGGATTCCCATACGTTTCCAGAGAGTAAACCCACATTGTATTCTATTATCTATTAATAAATAATTGCATTAAATCAAAAACTCGAAAGCTTGGTATTATATTATTTGATTTAAAAACACAATGGTTAGTTTTATTAATGAAAAGTCATGGCTCCTTTAAGAGTCGTATCATTAACGTTTCGATATTGAAATAAATTTCAATTTCTAGTTATTGATTTGTAAGCTGATAATGATACATTTTTGTTAGAAAAGCTAAGATACAAAATAGTTCAAATTATTTGTAGGAATTTATATTAATATAATATCATAGCATTTGTAGCATATAACATAGGGATCATACACTATAAAATCTGTAAATGCATTGAAAAATATTTCATTCAGAATACGAGGACTATATTTTTCGATTTTTCAATTTTCCTTTATACTATCAGAAATTACAGTTTTCTGAAATATCGTGAAGACAATAAATAATGAAAAATGTTTCCTGGTTTTCTAAATATTTTTCAATTTATTTTGTGTATAGTTAATTTTGAATCACATATTTGTTTATTTTACAGTGTATTAACTAGTTTAGTTTTGATTTATAAAAATTTGTTTTGCAGCTTTTATTTTAAATACTTAATTTAGGAAAGTGTAGGCTTATAAAAGTAGTAGGACTTTTATCAGTTTAAAGTGGTACACAAAATGGTCGCCAAATGCTACAAAATTTATGTATTATGTATAGTCTATTTTCTTATTTATCTTATAATTAAACAAAATAATAACAATAATTAAACAATTCATGCTTGACTTTAAAATTATAAAACAATTCCATAAATACTGAGCACTGAAGCCAAAAATTGATTTTAAATTTTGTATTAGTCAAACATTTCAATTCTCCAATTTGTTAATATAATATGAATTATTCGCAGAAATGTGTTATCACCAAAGATTTTGTGCATAACAATGAATTGTGGATCAATAATTTAAAATCGATTATAACTAAACAAGGGCAAAAGTTTGATAAATGAATCTCATTTAATTTATTATCTATCCTAACATATTGAACGCGTTGGATAGTTATTCATAGCATAGTTAAGTGAGAAAATTTAGTTACATAGAATAAAATGTGGCTCTCTGAAAATTTGAAAAGAATCTGTGATCTGGTATGTAAAATATTTTCTCTATTAAAACTTCATTTTTTTTCAATTATTATTATTTATTAGTTTAAAAACTTTAATCCCTTTTGAGAAATTACATGCAGTGATTGAAAATTATTGGCTAAAATAACCAAAAGCAAAAGTTATGAGAAAAATGTAATTTTAGACACACACACACACACACACACACACATATATATATATATATATATATATATATATATATACACATATATATATATTCACCAGATTCTTATTTTTAAAACTGATATGTGTAATAAATTAAACTAGGCATTGCGAAAACACTGTCAGTTCCGATTACATTGATAACGGAAACGATCTGTTCTGAACGGAGCTAAAGGATGGATTCGATTTCCAGCAGTGTCTTGATGACTTGAGCAAATATGTCTGGAGACTTCCAGGTCGGAATAGGAAAGATGCTCTTATTATGACACATCCAGTAGTTTACACATATCCACTACGGGGCACTGCGACATTTCCTATGAAAGTTGGATCCCTTTGTTAATCAATTCTGTCTTATATCGAAAGAGTTCATTTCTTCACCCAACCGATGTCCGGCACCACAAGGCACGTCTTGCTATAAATATTTTCAAATTTTCTGAAACACTTCATTGGCCAGCTAGATTACCTGATCCTTCCCCCAAACAACATATTTGAGGTGTGAAAGTAGGATTCCTATAACCATTCTAGAATTTTGCCGATTTAGTTCGACTGATAAAAAAGATTCCTTCAAGACTTCCTTTCTTTCACAATTTATGTAGCACCCGATAACAGCGTACGTCCAGACCAGATAGAGACAAACACCATATTAACATCTTTATTTTATAACGATAAAACTCTGGAAGAAATCTTCCAATTGTTCTGAAACTAGAATCTTTTTTTTTTCGAAATATAATCCTCCTATCCTTCATTTTTTGCTGCAACGGTACCACATACGCGTTGTGAATGAAATTTTATGATTTAAGTGTATGTACAGGTAGTTACTGAATAAAAAAACTACTATTAATAAAAGTGTGTGTGATATTTGTGAAGGGATTTCTTATCTATGATAAACTAGTTTAATTATATATCAGAATTTTTGATGTAAATAGTTTGTAATTTTTTTAAAGTCTGAAAGCACAGATTTTTAGACAAGGTAAGCCATTAGAGCTCGTCTAATTGCGGAATTTTTAACATCTAACGTCGTTGATTTTTCTTGTGCTACATTATTGAAATCATGAACGCATACTGCATACAGAGGAAAACAATTTCTTCCTAGTATAACCGTGAATGAAAGTGAAAGCTGTTTAAAAAAAGGCCGTAAAAATTTGAAGCGGATTTTGGCTACAAAATTGAAGAAGACTGCAGCTAAGTCGACCGTAAAATTAACTAGCATCTGTAGCATTATTAATAGAAGGGAACAACAAATTTACGATAGAATAATAACTCTATTACTAATTTTGATTGATAAAATTATCAAATAGTGTCTCAAGTGATTATAATGTTTTTTCGAATAATGAATGTAAGAAAGTGATATGGTCGGATCAATTGTAGTACGCATTGTTCCATGTAACAGGTGTAAGTCTTCAGAAAGTCTTCTTCCAACTTTGAATCCGGATACTTGTCTGTCATGATGGGGACAACGATCCCGTTGTTCTTTCGTTAGTATATTTTGTCACCATAAAAATTAGGATATTCGAGATGAGTTATATAGACAGTTTCATCAACCAGGAGCAATTTATATAAGGCAGATATTGTTTCCTTCAGGACATGCCGTTTTCCACGACATTAAAGTTACGGTTCAAAGAACACTGTTTAAGCGTGGCATGAAGAACATAAAAAGAAAATCACTGTTGGCCACCCTAGTCTCCAGTTCTCAGTGTTATACAACTACTCTGGTCTATTTCTGAGAACAGAGTGAATTTTCAATATAAATCCACCAAGTTCTCTGTAGGACCTTTATAGACATCTCAGTAAAAATGGAACAATATTTTTTTCGAAATCATCCAAAAACTAAATAATTTTAATCTTAGATGCATTCAGACAATTTTACAAGAAAAAGATCGCTTTATATGCCATGAAAAAGTTTTTGTATTCCTATAAGATACTCCCATTATTTTGTGAAAATCATATTCTCTCTTTTACCTCACATAACAAACGTATTACAAATGAAGAAATCACCACAAAATTTAAAATATGAAAAATTAACTAAACATTTTAATTTCAATTTAAAATATTAATTTTAAAAAAAGATTAATGTGATCATTTTATTTAGTTATTGAAGCTTAGTTTAATGTTGTATTTCTTATTATCTACGGTATTAAATTATCACCATTGATACGAATACTTTCAACAATTTAGTATTCAAAATTTGCTGACCAACACTAAGTATGAATAGCTTTTCATTTGAAGTCAATTACTGAAACCAAATTATAATACAGTAAAAGTAGTCAATATATATATATATATATATATATATATATATATGGAAGTTTTGTTGTTTAGTAACTCGCCTTCGGCTGTCACATGAATGACGAAAATCCGATGAATTTGAGCTATGTATTCCCATATTTTAATGACAGTTTTATAGATACGTTACTTCTGCTTAAATTCGGAAAATGAGGTTGCACCACAGAGAACGAGGTCCATCGATACCATTAATGACGCTTCGTCAACATTTGAATCACATCTGTTAGCTAATTCCCGCATGGAATTAAAATATTGTGTTAAAGTCCCAGTTTTATACATTTTTCTTTTTGCTAATTTGCGGTGAATTTCTATTGAAGTAACTGAATCCGAAAATTTTTCAAGTAAGGCTTTTTAAAATGACTCGTGGGTATTTAAATTTCTTTGAGAAAAAAGAAATGATTTAGCATTTCCACGTACTAAATGTTTTGCAAAAAATAATTTTTGAGAGGAGCTAATAGCTGGAAATAAATCAAAATGTTCCTCAATATCGAGGAAAAAAAACTATTTATAGAATAAAAATCTTCACCAGTAAATTTTCTGCAAGTAGCCGAGATATTGCGTAATAATCTCCAAAACTGAGCATTCATCTCTGTAAAGGAAGCATCGTTTGAATGGGAAGGGACAGTGTTTTGTGTACAAAGAGAAGTGTTTTGATGTGCCTGTAAGAAAGAGTATCCTTGTACGCTGGTCGGGTCTGAAACGGGGGAAGGGTTTTTTACATGACCTTGGCAAGTTCCCTGCGGCCAAAAATTCCTATTTAGTGTGATGTGATCTGATGTTCGTTTTGGAAACGTGAGTCGATTCTCAATATTGTAAGCTAAGACTTCTATTTCAGAAATGGAGGATTCCGAGTTATTTAATGTTAGTTGGAATTCAACCAAGTTCGTCAAAGTTTTAAATATACGTTTTCGTTTGAAGATTGTTTGAAGATTTGAGTTCTTGTGCCTTCTCGCTGATGAACTTTCTTTTGCGAACTTTGGGACCGGAACTCTTCCTTTGAAGTTTTATTTTGCTGTGTGTTTTGGATTTTTAAAGACTGCGGATTTCAACTTGGTACCTGTTGTGCCCAGAAATATATTTTTACTTTGTACCTCCTTTATTGTATATTCGGCTATTTTGACTATGTAAAAATTATCTGTAAATTATTTGGCTGAATAAAAATTTTTGAAATTTGTTTAAATTTTGCTCGTATGTTTCCACATTTAAATGTAACAAATTAGCTACAGAAATTAAATCAGGCAATGATAATTCGGTTAAAATTTTTTCTTTGAGTTCTACTCTAAACTCTTTATGGAATGTGGAGAAATTTCTTATCTTTTTTCGTGAAGAACGGTCAAATTAGGGGAATCTTAATATAGAATTCAATGTTTTAATTGCTCGAGTTGTGCCATATTCAAGCAAATCGGCAATTTTGGGAATATCACCTAATTTAATATTTTTAGAGAACATCTTAATATACAGAATTAATAACTTGAAAATTTATGGACGGTGCAAGGTTGTAATCAAAATTTACTTATCACACTTTAAATTAAAACTACCAAATACAGTAATTTGAAAGCTAAAATAAACAAACAAAAGAAAATTTAATTAAATTTTGCCTACCTGGGGTTGGGGAACAGTCCGTAAAGTGAAATCTAGTAGAGACCCTGTATTAATATCTTGGATAGCAGTATGTCACCATATGAATCCAAAAATGTTCTACATTTAGTTGTTACACATTTAACACAGTAGCGTTCTTTAAAACAAATTATGTTTTTCGTCCAATTATTTTTTCTCTTATCAAGAGGAGATTTCCTTTAAAATGCAAGAGAAAGGCCGAGCCCCCAAAATATGGGAAAATGACTACAATCTTAGGATGATAAATGATTTATTGAGCCGAATGAAGGATCAAATATTAAAAGATATGTGTTAAACATCAAGGAGAACGTCTTTCTCCTGCTTCTAATGGTTATCGTCCGTCCGAGTGATTTTCCCGTACAGGGTACTATTGACGGGGTGTGACATCAGTTTGGGTTGCTCCACTCGATGCAAAAGGAAGAGGAGGAAGCGACAGTGCACGTATCCAACCCTATATATATATATATATATACATATTATACAATTCCACCAAAAGCATGCCGGTCACGAGTGCACGAACATAACCTGAAAGCTGACAGGACCACATCGTTGGTCATCGATTAAAAGGTTTATTAAAAATATTTCCAGTTTTCAAAGAAATTTTGGAAACTTAGCGTAACATATTTTATGGTTCCTTAATTTCATTACTAAATTCAGGACATTAACACAAACTTCCTTTCTCCGAACCGTTTACATTGAAACAATAACAAATCAAATATATATATATATATAAACTGCTGTTTGTAGAAAATGCAACACCATGAAGGAATCATCAGAATCAAATGAAATTCGCAGCAAATGTCAATTATAGGATATTATGCAAATTAATAAAGTTTCAGAGCCATCGCGCGTGCGCGGCGCGCGCAGCGCCCTCTGAATTGATGCTGAAAGCGTATAAATAAAGTGTTGTAGCGGGACGTTGAAAAAAGTCTATGATTATTTGTTAGTGGCAAACGTTTAGTGAGACCTGAGTATGCCTCCACGACGGAAGAATAAGAAATTCAAGCAACTTACGGAGTTTGAACGAGGGAGGATAATCGGCCTTCGAGAAGGAGGATTTTCCTATCGCGCAATAGCAGCTCGTATGCAGCGGAACAGTTCCACAGTGATGCGAGTTTGGAAGCAGTGGACCGACGAGCACCGAACAACTCGAAAAACAGGCACTGGACGACAGAAGGTGACGTCAGAGCGCGATGATCGACACCTGCTCCGCATGGCGGTGAATGATCGCACAGCTTCCTCCAGGCAGCTGGCAGCACGTTGGTCTACTGCTACAGGTGTACAATTGTCGGCTTCGTCAATTCGTCGTCGTCTGCTGCGCCGTGGATTGCGTGCAAGGGTGCCTTTATACAGGATTCCCCTCACGGCGAATCATCGACGGCTGCGTCGGCAGTGGGCTCTTGAGCACAGAGACAGGCGAGCTGATTGGCACCAAGTTGTCTTTTCAGATGAATCACGCTTCAATTTGTGGACCCATGATGGCCGTGTTCGTGTTAGACGTTATGCCGGTCAACGCTGCCTTCCTGAGTGTATTATTGAACGACATAGTGGTCGAACACCCGGAGTTATGGTCTGGGGTGCGATTTCGTATCATGGACGATCCAATTTGATACGAATTGAGGGTAATCTCAATAGCAACAGGTACGTCCGTGAAGTGCTACAGCCCGAAGTCGTTCCTTTCCTTCAAGGCATCCCTGGAGCTATCTTTCAGCAGGATAATGCACGCCCACATGTTGCGCGGACTGTTCGAGACTTCTGTTCAGCACAACGCATGCAACTTCTTCCTTGGCCTGCTTATTCACCGGATATGTCGCCTATTGAGCACGTGTGGGATATGGTTGGTCGGCGTCTCGCTCGTGATCCGCGTCCTGCAGTTTCCAAAGACGAACTTTGGTTGCGCATACAAGCGATATGGAATTCTCTTCCTCAAGCAGATATTCAACATCTGTTTGACTCCATGCCACGTCGTATAGCAGCACTTATTGCAGCGCATGGTGGCTGCACCAAATACTGATTTCGGACGCTTAATTTGTTTCTTTTGTTTTGAAAATTTCATCATTTATTTGTATCAGTACAAGTCGTTTCTGCATTAAATTTCATTTGATTCTGATGATTCTTTCATGGTGTTGCATTTTCTACAAACAGCAGTATATATATATATACATATATGTATGTATGTATAGATTAAAATGTAATTTATTTATCTGTAATAAACACAATACTGTTCCATTCCAACTTAAATAAAATTGAAAATGTGTGATGTCCTACAAAACATCTCCTGTACGTAAATTTTTCTTGACATAAATAATACAGTTTATAGCATATTCTTCAGAGATCATTTGATTTTAATCATTTATTTAAATAAATTATTGTTTTGTTGTTTGCTACATCTTACAATACATCTATATACATAGCCATTTTGCCCACCAGTACTCGACTAAATGGAACAATTATTAATACTCCTACTTCTACTTCATCTCGAAGTATATATGTATGTTAGTGACCTCAGATAAATGCAGTTTAAGCTTTTTCCTGCGAAAACTCAAAATTGCCTTTCGTTCTTGATTTATTCTCTTATTTCAAATTGTCACGAAAATTCTGTTAAAGTTATCCTTCTTTTTCAAATATAAAAAGATTTACAGTTATAAGTGAAAGAAAAAAAATCTCATGCTTCTCATTTGTAAATATTTTTTATACGCATTGCGTGGTACTGAACACAATTAAAGTATATGCTTTTTATTCCTTATTCTTATTTCCGTAAAAAGAACATATCATACGTTTTTGTTCAAAACATAAAATAATATCATGGGAAATATGTTACATTGACATTTTTCAGTAGCAAATAGGACAAAATAATTTGGATTATTTAGGAGTTTTTTGCCAGCATGTATTTTTATTAATCATACAAAGGGGGGAATGTAACAATTTTTCAATTATTAAGATACTCTGAAACACATAAAAGAAATAAATTGTAGTCTATAGCTATATTACCTAGAAACATGTAGTGTATGTAAAGAATCATTGTTAGAATGAATTTGCAATACTTCAACATTAATATTAATATATTTATATAAATATTAAATTACAAATATTAGCTTATATTTATATTAAATGGTATTGCTGAAATAATAAAGCTAATACGTTTATTTATAAAGACACTTCAAAAAGATTATTAAGATTTGCCTATTTTTGAAATAAATATAATAATGCCAAATCTGTCAGCTCATAATATTACGTAAAATTTAAAATGTTGTTATCCCCTTTTTAATGAAAAATTTAATTTTCTTTTTAGTTGAAACTCCTAAGAGAGAGGGAGAGAGATGTATAAAACAGAAATTTTAGATATATAATGATTAATAGTTCTATTTGTCTAATTTTTCACACTTTCATTCCCATTTGTGGTACTTTTAAGATATTTTATAAGAACGATGTATTAGTGTACACTTATATCAAAGAGAAATGCTGTGCCATTCCTACAATTTGTGGGCAAATGAAACATAACAGTTATGAAGTCTTGCTAAATTCGTATAACTGTTTTTTTTATCTAGTTCTTAGGAAATCAAACTCGCCTAACAGAATTAAAACTTGTGTAGCCCCTTTCAATTTATTAAAAATTTCAGAGACTTTCAATTTCGTAGGTAAAAGAAAAGTAATTTCACTTGAAAATAAAACAAATAATTTAACTACTAAGTAGAAAAAGAGAAGATATCGAATTTAAAACTGAGTTATTCGAGACGTAATGTTTATCAACGCTTAAGTCGCCATATTCCGAGTTTAATCCAAAAACATTGGTAACTAATTGTGATTTATTACTTTATGGAAGTAGTGAAACTCTCAAAAAATGGATAATGTCTAAAAAGGATGCATGGTATACACTGTAGGAAAATGAATTTCACTTTAGCTTTATAGATCCTTGTATTCAATGATTTAGCTGTGTTTGCATGAACTATAGCCGGAATTGAATATGGGCTCACTAAATCACGAGAATAAAATTAATAGCTAAATTAAACATTAAAAAACAGTCATGAACATCGCTCTGTTCTTTGTAACAGATAGATAACCTGAAATTTATTAAAACGAACAGCTTAATTTACAAAGTGTATGCGCATTATTAAATGTTTCCGGTCGTGTATCTTGGCCATTCCAAAAAGGTCCTTGCAGCTTAATAGTATCAGTCTTACAAGTCGTCTTATGCTTCTCATATCTATCTTTATCTGTGATTATTGTAATATTTTGTCACTTCTTTGATTAATATAAAATGTTTATAAACCTTAAACCCGTCTTTAAAGTGTTTATTTCTTTTCATCTTTCGAGATAATGTATTATTTTCCTACATATAAATAAAAACAATGTATCACTCGGATCATGAATTAATAAAAATCGTATCCAGTTACAAGATATATTATGACTTGCGGGTCTTACTGATTTTCGGTACGCATATTGCTTGACTTTATGTTTTTATAGTTTTTTCTAACGTTAGATAATGTTTCTTTATATATAATTTTGCACAACAGACTAACCGTCACTCATTGGGATCGCTTTCTCTATGCATGATACTATTGTTGCGTTTTCGCAACTTTAAAGTAAGCATGTAAAGGCCAAAAATATATCATGGTTTCATAAAATTTGATTATTTTTTTTTATTTAAAAGCCTCTAATTATGTGGTTCTGACATTAAACAATAGAAGAAATTTCGCTTCTGGTGTATTTTTTGTACTTTTTTACTATGATATCTTACTTTTTACACTAATTTTTACTTTTCTTATTTTTAATGGTATGTTTTAAAATTATTTTCTTAGTAGACAATTGTTATCAAAGACCTCTAATAACACTAAATTTGGGTAATATTCAAGACAATTTTTTTTGAAAAAAAAATTTAATTTCTGGCCAATAGGTTCTGCAATGTTAAATCGCGGTAACATATGTAATGAAATCAAAACTCTCTTACACGTATAATGAGCCAGTCCTCTCTTACATTTACACTACCTTTGTTTGAGGGCTCTAACTTATTTATTTTATCTGCCTTAACATCCCATTACTCTGTATGACAGTCTTTGTAAGGAAATATGATGACTGAATAGTTTGAGTGTCAGCTAAGGTCTATTATTCTATCAATCAGATTATTCCAGTCTCCAATATACAGTTGCATTTCTATAGATATAAATGCTTCTTTTGTATAATATCATTCAGGACTGTACTATAAATAATATTAAAAGCAGTAAAGCATCACCTTTTCCTAGGAATTTTAAAACCTATAAGAATATATTAATCATAAAAACTTAAAATAAGCCTCAGATAGTTAAAGAAAGAAAAAGGTCGGTAAAACCTTTAATCGTGAAAAATCATTACATGTTATCACGCAAATAAATATTTAAAAATACAAATTCTATAATAATATTAGATAATATATATGAATATTATTGAAAACATAATGATTATTTTTATTATCAAAGAACTAATTTTATATGAAAGAGAATTAATACAAAGTTAATACAAACTAAACTACTTATCTAACTATAAAACTAATAAAAACAGTGTATCTTTGTAAAATTACAAGACGAAAATTACCTAAATGTTAGATATTGAAAAAATATAAATTCTTCAGTCATAATTTTTAACGATAAGTTAATATCTTATTTAAAACTAATACGCGCTTTTTAAATTATTTTAATTAAATCCTTTTCTTTTCATACAGTTGAAAGGTTATAATGTATTAACTCCTGTTACCATTCTTTCCATTTAATATTAATCTCTGTTAAAAGTAATAATTTATGATAAAATTCTCCTTCAGTTATTATCAAATTATATCTAATTTAGTAAATTTTTACGGAAATAAACAGCCAGATTGGTATTGTATATAAATATATGAATGATTCTTTTTTCTAAGAATTATATTGTTATGTATGGGATTTTTTAGTGAAATATATAAATATGAATTAAAGAAATTTTCCATAATCTTAAAATACCCATGAATATAATTGTTAGAAATATATTACATAAAAGACCGAAATACATTAAATGCGAAAAAATGTAATTTCTTTATTTTCAATCTATGTATTAAAACACCCCAGGGTATTGAGAATAAAATAAAAATAGAGAAATAGTAGCACACATAAGATTGGTATTTCTGCTGTTTAGATAAACGAAGATATATATCAAATTGAATCAAAGCTAAGGTATATAAATAGGAAAAGAAAATAGCATTCTTGAACAAAATTACATGTAAGCAGTAAAAGAACTTAAAAAGAGCCGATGCTTTAACCAAGAAATAATGAAAATAATCTCTCTAGATTTCCTCTAAAGGAGAAGAGTGATTGAAAAGAAACAACAAAGTTCTTACGAAAAAGATGAAATCTTTTTACAGTAACATTTATGGTCCTTTTTATCTTTGTGAACGATTCAAGCACATTTTCTTAATGTTGACATCAGACGGTCTTAAGAGATATGTTTGACCTATTCTTTCATTAGTTTCAGATGGAATTGTTTTGATATCTGAAAGATATCCACAGAGGCATTGGCAATAACAAACAATACTCAAATAATGAGTAAACTTAGACATTTCTTAAGAAATGGCACCTTAAAAAGGATTGCTCAATTTTTCACAAATCAAAAGTTTCAGGTAACGTATTATAACCTAAAAATTTGGAGTTTCTATCGTCATCACACACAATGAATTTGTAAAACATTTTTAAATTCGAACATATATAAAAATGTTATAGAACATTATTTTCAAAAGCACAACATTGCTTTCCTGAATACCAAATATCCAACCATATAATAAATTTTTAAGCCACTAAATGTGCTACATTTTGATTGAAACAATTTTGTAATGATGGTTTTCAATGTAACACTTAGACGCCACAAGGGGTTGTTGGCTACAGACCTGGTAAATCTGAGCCTTGATCAAGCGACGAGGGTAACACTTGAGCTGATATCTCCCTCTTCAACCTTCCACACCACGCCAAAGGGTGGACTTGGGATCTCTACCAGATTTAAATTGCATAAGCTCTATAACGTACATGTTTTTAGTGGCATTAGGATTCGAAACCATGAATCGGCCATAAACTCGCGACCGCAACCTAGGTTGCGAATAACAATACAAATAAAATTAAAACCTCATTACTTTGGTTTTATTTCTTAAAGTGGGAAATTTTCATTTCGTTTCTTCATTTTTCATGAAGAAGCAGCCAGGGAAAAAACAGATAGTTAAAAATCGGTTGATTAAAATAGTGTTTATTTTAAATGTAGAAGGGCAATTCATGTCATATTGATCACGAAAACCTACAATTTAAATAAGTATTTGTTTTGTTCAATAGGCTATATCAAGTTTTAATGCTTTTAAAACAATGATATGGTATACTTTCAAACGTCTTTATGGAATTTCTTAAGATAATAAACTTTATACCAAGTACAAAGATGTTAATACCTATCAATAAGGAGAAGAACTGAAATAAAATAGTGTAATATGCTTAAAGGCTATTCATTTAACATTATCTTGATTCATATATATATATATATAGATAGATAGATGCGTGTGTTAAATTAAATAACACAGAAAGACTTGAAATTGACAAATAAATTAAGAAGATATCCCAAGAGATAGCATTATAAAAAAATTTTAAATACACAATTTAACCATTAAAAACTAAGACGTAAGCCAAATCAAAAAGAAAAGATAACAATTGGAAGCTGAAAACCAAATCATGAGACATTAAAATTAAAAACTCGTAAGAAATTTAATTAAACGAAAAATAAATAGATAAAAACTGGACACACCAAAAAGAAAAAAGAAAGGAAGAAAGAAAAGAAAAAGAAAAGAAAAGAAAAAAAGAGGGGGAAAAAAAACCAACGTTTTTATATGGTGACAAAGTTTATTAAAAATAATTATTGAAATATTAGTTAAAACTTGTCGCAAGTGTCTAAATACTGTATTGTTAAACGAGTAAAAACGATTCCCAAAGTTTCACAACTCTAGCTTAATGGGAAGTTCGTTAAATTAACGATCAAAAATTTGATGACACACACACACCAAGTGAAATACATAATTTTTAATCTTAAAATTTACTTAAAAAGAGACATTTGTGAGCTTATTAAAAAATTCATAATACTCACAAAATAAAAGCATGCATTTGAAAGTTTGTAAGTCATTCTATTAAAAAAATGGTAACGAGAATTCAGAAAAAATTATAGTGATAAGACACGGTGCCAAATATTAGAATCTTTCTTTCTTGCGAATGATTACTGACTGAAAGTCAGCAACCCTTACTATCTCCCTTTTGTGAGTTTTACGATACCTCATGTGACGTATGGGGTGTTCCCAGAGGGGGAAAGAAATTTTTTCCTCAATCCTAAAAGCGCCGAGGGAAAAAAATATTTGACTTATTAAAATTATTGAAATATTAATTAAAACTTGTCACAAATGTCTAAATATTGCATTGTTAGGCGAGTACGAACGATTTCCAAAATTTCAACGCTCTAGCTTGATGTGAAGTTGGTTAAATTAACGATCGAAAATTGGATGACACACACACACACTCACACCAAGTGAAATTCAGAAAAACGTTGTAAAAAAGAAACAATATTGAAAAACTTTATAAACCCAAAAATTTGAAGGAAAAAGAATTGGAAACAAATATATATATAAAGTTGCGAAAGATTTCCAGAATACACTAACCTCATCAACAATATATTATTAAAAAGTGGATACAAAACCAAAAAGTGTAGTTAAAAGGAATCTAAAGCAACTCAAAAATAATAAATTAAAATAAATAAGAATAAAATCATTACATGCCAATATATATATGAGAAGTTAAACAATTTTAAAATTATATTTTAGTATATTACATGGAATTCTTAATTCTTTTATTGAAAATCTTCCGCACCATTTTCATACGCATTGAACAAAGTAATACAACAAATATTTTTGGAGGTATATCTGTTTGGGGATTAAAATTATATATATATATACTCTTAATATGTACGACAGCTTGTATTATTATATTATAAATATCTTTAAAATTATTTCTGTAAGTACGACACACACCTTGAAGTAATGCACTAATTAACCACGAAGTAAAATTAATTGCGGAAGAATGTTCTTAAAATCTTTATTCACTTAAAAAGAATCCCAGAAGTGTTTCTTGAAAGAATATCCGGATGGCTGAGTAATTTTCGTTTTCTTTTGGTTTTGAGAAACGTGCAATAATTAATACTTTCCTGAGAGAAACTAAGCAATGCTGTTTAATTTTGAAATAAATTCTAAATCACTTCAATCGTTTAACCAAGTATCTAAAGAATCACATTAAAGTTCTGAAGTTATTAATTAAATACAAAAATTATACTTCTTGTTCTCTTTTGATATTTCGGTATTCAGTTCTATTAATGAGAAAATTCTTGAATCCTTATTTTTTTTTTTGTCTTCATTTAATCTTAGAAATTTTAAGAAAATAAACCATTCGAAGTATTAAGAAATAGATTTATTCAAATAAAATGTTGAAGGAATTTTATAATGCTTTTATTATATTTTTAATGAACATTTAATGTTAGTAACAAAAATATTTCTACATAAGAATCCTTTTAAGACACGCATAACTTTATTCTAAATTAGGTATATTGTCTTACATTGGATATATTTTAAAAGTGTTTGGAATATAAAATGATAAAAATTAATTTTGAAAATGCACTCAATGAAATATTTTAGATCAATTTAAGGGTTACTAATTGATGAATTTTGTATAATAAGTTCATTTCTTAATTTCTGTTTTAAGTATGTGAATGTATTTGTACAGTGGATTTTTTTTTTTTTTTTTTTTGCTTTATTACCCTGTGTAAATTGTTTATAATGATGCAAAAGTTAATATCAGTTGAAACGAAGAATTAAACAAAGAAGAATATGCTACTTATATATATATATATAATAAATTCAAATTTCTTTTGTTTGAAAAGCATAATTTTACGATTTTTTTTCGAATAATACATCGTGGTTTAATACGGGTCAATGAATAATACAGAAAGGTGCAGATTTAACAATAAAATTTCCTCTTTTAGTGTTTTATCGGACTGATAAGAGAGCTCCGTGGGATTGTACAACTTCTATATAAAATGAAAATTAAGAATAGATAAAAAAAAATATGGTGCATTAAATCTCTTATTGCAAAATTTTCTTTTTACATGCCAATCATTTTCACTTTTCAACATATACTGAAAGCAACATTATATTTATGATTTATTTCTTTTTTACGTCTATAGTCTCGTGTGATAGACATTTTCATCTCTTCTTCACTAAAGTCTGAATTGCTGTCTGTACTTCTTTCAATGTTTTCAAAGTAACAAGGTTATACTTGGATACTGCCTCACGAACAGCGATCTTTGGACGTACTGATATGACAGAAATCTCTTTCGAACACTTATTCAAGATCAAGCTACGTAAGCTCTCAGTGCTGTATTTTGGGTCAAAAATCTTGCACATTGCTCTAAAAGATTATCTGAAGGTTGATATATAGGTACAGTTTTTATCAAATGATTCTGATTTACTGGTTTTCCAATGGGCTGTTTATGTATTGTAGGTTTTTAATCTTTTGCCAGGGTTCTTCAAAAGAGACATCATAAATAGTTGCCAGTATTACATTTCATGTTCGTGAGAGTTTTTTTTATCTGTTGAAATGCTATGAAAAATAGCAGCATATATTGATTTTTTTCATACCTTGAATATTACCTATATTTCTCAAAATAGCTTTTGAAAACATTGTGTGAGTTGTTTTTTTTTATGGTAGTTTCTTTTAAACTACCCTAGGATTTACCTACTAAAGTAATACCTTTTGTTCGCCACTCTTTCACAAGGTAGTTCTAAATCTTTTGATAATATGGTTAATACAATTTTCCTTTAACATTTTGATATCTAGTCCATATGAGTTTTAGCTATTAAAAACGGGGGAGTCTTAGAATCACCATCAGATAACATAATTGTGTATAATAAATCAAATACTTCTGTCTGTACCTGAGGTTTAGTTGCAGTATTCAAATCATTCCCCCTGATGTCACAATATAATCTATCTGCCTTGAGGCTTTGTGATCATAATATCAAACGTCATATTCAGCTGAAGAATCGCATTTCGAGAGTTCATTTTTTTTGTATTCACACATGTGACAGTACTTGCTCATTATATTATAATCAAGCACTTACCTTGGTAAGTATAAATTACACTGCCAACTTGAATTTGAGACGTATGTCCTCGAGTTAATCATGTTCCATCGAATGAAACAACATTATCGATAATATCTATTTTAGTCATATTTATATCAATTTACTTGTTCAGTACGAACATTCACATCAAACGGTGAGAATGAATTCAATTTTGGAGATGTTCTTGAAGAAATATATAATTGAAATCTTGAAGAAATATAAAATTGAATATATTTTCAGAAGGTGAAACATGTTCTGAAAATATATTCAATTTTTTTCAGAACATGTTTCACGTTCTAGTTTCAAATGATTGAAAAACCTATATTTAAGTCCAAATTCAAGTTTCAAAGTAGTCTGCTTGCCACAGCCACAGAGAGTCTATTTGTACACAACACACAAGGCATAATTAGATCAATTATGATATAGCTGTAAAATTAACTCCATCATTATAATCAGTAATTGTTATTTGTTCTTTTGTATTTTTTTCTCGCATAGAAATTTTTTCATTTTCAGAAATTTCGCGATATAGGAACTTTCAGCAAAGTTTCAATTGTATTTTGAAATGTGCATAACATCCCTTGTTTTGTTTTCAAGGTTCAACGATTTTTAATATTCAATTTACTTGAATTGTTTTTCCTCTTCGAATGGAATATGATAAGTTTATAAAATACTATATTACAATATACACAAATATGTTTATATGTAAAAGTAAATTGAATTAAAAAAATAATTAGTCTTTAAAAAGATGGTTTTTTAAAAACAAAACTTGATAATATTTCAAAACAATGAAATAAAAATTAATTACAAGAAGGAAAGTGGAATAAATTGACAGATATAAACAAACGATGAGAGTACAATGCAATCTTTTCACGTCATTTCAAAAACAACTTGACACTCTTAGAGCTAACGAAAAGGCAGAAAACTAAACGTTGGATTGCTAGAGACATCAGGATGTGAATACCAATGAATGTAAAAGTTATGATAATGTTGGATTTTTTAATGCAAATCTCTTAAAGTTTGTGATACAGTAGAAAAATGCATAAAGAATAATTTGGGATGAAGGCATTTCTAAAAAATATTTTTATCGATTTTTGTCTTATCATTCATACTGTATCTACTTAAGAATACCTCTTTGTGTTGTAAATAATAGACTTGTCTTATTAGATTATTAATATCTTAGTTATGAATTCCAATCTTTCGGAGAAAATTTGTGAAATAACATTTATTGTTTTAAATAAGTTTATTTAGAATGTATTTCATTATCTTGACCAGAATTGTCAAGTTCTTAAATAATGCTAGATCTTATTGTTGGTTTGAAGTCTTAGAATTTGTGTAAAGAAGAATATTTATCTTTCTTTTAAACTGAGTTTTCCTTTTACTGGACACAATTCCATTCGAATTCAAATATTTTTCATATCGAGACCTTTTTCTCTCTATCTGTTAGATTTAAATTAGTATAGAACAAATGCAAGTTTATATGTACAAAAGAGAGCGAAAAAGTCCTTTCGTTTTAAATTTTGTTACATTTTTTAAAAAATTATTTCAAAAGTAAAAAGAAGCAAAAAAACTGGCATTTTAGTAAATTCAGTCAAAAATACTTTTTAACTATAATAAATTGTAATAAATAATTGTAAATAAATAATTTGGAATGAATTAAATCAATTTTTGATTTTAAGAATCAAAAGAACATAGAAATATAATGCTGAAAATATGAAAACAAAATCAATAAATAAGTTAATTTAAAATTTGGAAACAAATCATTATATAAATGATTTAGATAAATTATTCTAATTTAGTTGAAGGAAATTGAATCAAACATTATATTTCAACACAATGGGTTTTGATAGAAATAGGGCTAGCGAATATTTCCCATGAAATTATGTCGCTTATTTTTTTATCAGATGATATGTTCAATTTAATGTAAACGTTATTGAATGGATAAAATAAAAGTACTGCATAAATTATTGGAAATATTTATAAAAACAAAAGGAAGATCATATTAGTAATCAGTTCCTTATAAGTATAATTATAGAATAAGAATCGTTATTAATAATGCATAAAGCATAGACTACAATAATAATTTAAGTAATAATTATTACTGCTAACATTAGAAAAACTATAGTTTTTATTGGTTATGGAAAATTTCAGAGAGTTTAATCATACACAATACATAACATTCTAGCTGTTTTTTTATAAAAGGCATTTAAAATGGTCTGAAGTGTGAATAAAAATTGGCGTGGTTGTCGAATTTCAATGAATTTATGTGTTATAGTATTTCTGTAGATTTCATATAAAATGTGCACATAATTTTGAAGGTTATTGTTTTATAATTTTAAATAAATACAAGCCGATAAACTGATAAAAGTATTTAAATGGTCTAAATTACACAAAAATAGGATTTAAAAATAGTTTGAAATATTGTAATGAAAAAAAATATTTTGTATAATAACATATAGGAACAAATAAGTAGCTGATTTTCTAAGCTAAAGGAACACACTAAAAACAAACAAAATAAGTATTAAAAAACATAGAAATAAACATTTTATAACTTATGTGAAAGGTGTTTAAATATCCATGACACCTATTAAACAAATTCGCTTTAATCAGTACATGATAAATACTAAGTTTGTTACAGATTTATTTTTAAAATGTAAGCAAAAGCTAGAATCTGTAAAAATTCCTTTTCCGGAGTGTCAACCAACACTTTTTATTCATTTATTTTGATCAAATACTTAAGGAAAAATTGCCTTTGAAATTCTAATATCGGAGTTGTTCTCAAAAGTGTTCTCAAGTGCGCACATTAACATGGTCGTGTTTACTGAATACTTCAGATTGAAATTTGAACAAACAGTAGCTCTTATAAACAGAAGTACAAACTAACTCATAGGATGTATAAATAAAATATTCAAATGAAGAATCCTCGAAGAATCTTTGTCTTTCAAAAATAAATTGGGAAGTGTTGGTTGTAGCTCAGATTTCTTGCGGTGAATATTCTTTTTCGTCCCTTGAGAGAATTTTAAGTAAGTTCGAAAAATCTCTAATCACGAAGAAATTTACGTAACAAATAAAATGTTAAAGGCATCCAATTACAAAGGAATAAACTGGAAAAATAGACGAAATATTTCCTTACACTATTGCAAGAAAAATGGCAATGTTAAAGCAAAATTCTTCTGGAGTAGCAGTTTTTAAAAAGATTTTACTATTCAAAAAATTACAGGAAAGTGATAAAATACTAATTCTTCAATAGTAATGAAATATATATTCGTGCTTATTTACGTAATTATTCAGTTAGGGGGTTAAAACTAAGCAATTTTTTTAATAATGAAATTACATTTGATGTTTAAAAAGAATATTAATATTCAGACATTCTTGGCGAATATTCATTCACCCCGTTACCAATATTCAGCAGAAGGAATTAAAAGAGGATGTTAAGAAGAAGAAATAAGAATAAAGACACACACACACACACATATATATTGTTTTCGAATAACAAAATCTCTTTACAATTATTTTATTCAAAGAAAATATAATTAATGCCTATTCTCGTTGAAGTGTGTATTTTCTCCTACTTTCTCAATTACATTAAATCGATCAGAGAAATATTAAAATCTTTGTATGTAATTGCTGTTAATTTGTTACTTGATTTGTTTTGATAATCATTACATTGGGACATAGCAAGAGAATGTGAGAGAAGAACAGCGTATTTTTTACTACTGTGTGTCTAACAAAAAGAGGATATACAGTTTTGTTTGTAGACCTCTTCTTTGATAAATTGGGCTAAAAGTTTTTGATAAATTGGAGCTCTTTTCATGGCTTAGAAACATCATTAGTTTAAACAGGAAGCAAGGATCATTTTCCCGTTTGATATCCCATAATGGTAAGTGACCTTGACAATCAATTTTAAATCTACTGAGTTTTTTGTCCGCTTTTAACTTTGAGATTTTTCATAAATGCTGCTATATCTAACACACACAGAAGGGACTTTCAAACAAGTTCTTAAGATTAGTATTTATTCTGGAATTTTTTACAGAATTCAATCCTATTATGATTCCAAGTTCTACTAATTCGCAGAAAAAAAGTAAAATTCTTTATTTAATATATGAATAAATTCTTCCTACGTTGTCCAAAAGTTTCCCAAATACAGTGGTTCAGACATTTGTCAGATACAGAGTTGTATCTTTCATTTTCGATACATGAAGAAAGTACAGAGGAAAAAACAATGGAATCCCCTGACTCTTTGAAAACGTCAAAAGAATAAAGAAACTTGATTATGAGCAGAAGCTTCATTCGCCAAAATCAGATTTCCCGGCTTTTGAAGATATTCTATGTAAGTCACATTTCTTCGAAAACAAATATAATTTCATTTTTGTCTAAATTGGAGTCTCGAAAAAGAAGACAACAAATGCTATATCTGCTATTTTTAGAATTTTTCCTCGGGAGAAACGAAGGAAAATGTCAGCAGGACTTTCACTAGATAAATTAAGAGGAATGAAAGGCACGTATCAATTTTTTTTTCTTAAATTTTCGTGAGAGATCACTATTTTGTATAATTTCTCTGAAATTTTTGACCAAATGCCATTTTAACAAGTATTATTTCCAATCATTTTAAGTGCATCAAAATGTCAATTTTTGCTACAACTTAATAAATCTGATCCAGTTTCCTAAATTAAGTTAAAAAATGATTGAGACTTACTCAGAAAAGAAATTATTATACTAATACTCAAAAACCTTTTTGGGAAGTTTTAATAAATTTAAGTAACTATGTATTTGTGAATTTTGAAATTATTAAAAAAAATAAAGTTTTCTCTTATTTTCGAAATATCTATTGTTATATGTATTACGTGACTGTCTTTGAAATTGTTCCATTTCTACGATCAAATAACCTTGAAAGAAATTATTTAATACGAGAACAACAAGAGGTCAAACACTGGATTTCATCAGACATTACACAATGAGGAACTAATAGTTCATTCGGAATAATTATTTTGTTAACGTAGCTTTGAATAAGCTGATAAACGAACGCATTTAAAATGCCCCTTGTGTTAATTCTAGTGATAAATATTACTATACTTCTGGTGAATTAATAAGTATTACTAGCAAAAGAAGCATAATTTCTTTACTAAAATTGCCTATGAACATTATTTTGGATGTGAACATAGGGAAATGGATAAAATATGCCTGCAACATTTCTGTTGTTTGCGCTGTTTAACCTGACTTCAATGTAGATAAAAAAAAAAGGGGGGGGGAACATTTCAATGCATTTCGTCATTCTAATGATCTGAAGGGAATGTAACCCTCTAAGCATTGTGCACGTAAACTACCGTCCTGTTCGAGGTACTTCAAAAGCGTTCCAAACGTAGAATTCCGTATGGCAATGAACTTGCCGAAAGCGGTAAAGACGTATATATTTGCCTTCATAGGATTACTTGAAGTTTCTTTGAGACGTATCTTATCCGAATTGCTTTCCTTTCTCTAAAGGTTTAAAATCTTGATAGATAAAAGGAGAGGGGTTGCGGTGATACATTGAAAGTTGACAGGAAATTTTATGGCTCATTAGGGAATCCTCTCTTGGCCTTAGGGTTGAGGCATTCATTCAAAAGGATGGGGGGGGGGGCGTAAGAATTTCTGAATTCTCCGTCCATAATTGTACCGGGGATCAGTAAATGTCAATAAGTCAGATGGGCTTAGATTTTATTTTTTGCGTTTGAATTAAATACATTATTTGATACAGAATTTTCATGATGCAACTAGTTATTCAAATAAATCAAAAAGCCACTTTGAAGAATAAAATATATTATATACTACTATTATTAATTTAAAACCTTTACAAATTGTGGCGAGGTAGGAGATTTTACTATTTTATATCGCTGGACAAATTACTTTGTCTGTGTCTTCTTCTCATAGTTAACTTACATTTTTCCTTCACATTAAAATCATGAAACGGAATTAAGTTTCTATGAAATATCTTTAACTCTCGAATGATATCACTAAATAAACATTTATAAGATATCTGTTTTAAATTCAAAAAATATATAAAAGTAATGAATATATTCTGTCGTTTCATTTATCTTATTTTAGTCAATACTTTCAGTTTTTAAAATAAAGATTTTATCACTGTAAGGTGTAAAAAAAAAAAAAAAAACGCTTCAAAATTATAAGTTTTTTAAATTTTCCAACTATTACAAATGAGTGATAATCATTATATCACGGGGAATAATTTTTATTATGTATTGATAAAAATAACATTTGAGAAAAACCCTAACTTTTTTAAATCCAATATTTTTCTTCATAATTTCAAAGCCCTGTATTCAGGGCAATTAACGTATAATCATAATTTTTTTTATTATTAAGATACCAAAATATATCTGAATTTTAATCAGCTGGACTTCAGTTTCCTTCAAATGGAATATAAATGTGCGTTTCGCTTCAAATTTATACTTTTAAACTTAATTCTTCAAATAATTAGTAATCAAAAGCGTGTATGCACCTTTATATTTGTTTAAATGTGTGAATGTCAACTGTAAATTTCTTCAGATACTTTTAGTTACAAATTATTCGAAGATTCATTTTTAAAAGATATCAATTTGTGCAAAACTTCCCATAATTCATTTTTTGTTGGATCATGATTAAAGTAAATGTAATTAAAATCTGAGTATTTTTCGTAATCTCAACCGTGACTAGGAGTTTTATATGAGCTCCCCTAAAAATCTTTATTTGATTTTTAGAAAAAAATATATGTGTATCCCACATAAGCAATTAAAATTATTTACCATAAATCTCTGAATATTTAAAATATTAAATTTTAATATATTGCATCGCTAGCGAATTTTCAAATATTCCTTAAATCTTGTGCAATTCTGTTGAAAACTCTACATATGATCGACAAGATATGCTGAAAAATTTGGTGAACTCAATAAAATTTTTACATGGATGGAAAGCTGAGATGCTAAAACGTCGGTATGCAAGAAATGTGAGCATATCTATAACAATTTTTGATTTTCAATAAAATAATAATTTGACTCATTCAGATATTATTAAAAATATGACATTGTTAGTTGTGTTAGGAATTTTATAATTTTAAATTCAAACTTTTTTACTATCGATTGAGCGCATTTTGCAGTTATATAATATGCAAAAGTCATATTATTTAAATTTGGAAAACATATTCTACACTTACGAAAACATTGTTTCACAATGATACTTCAAAACTTATGCTCTTTTTCTTCTACAACCAGGCATCATTTTTCTATAAAATTAACCAAAAATTAAATGTGACAAAATTTCAGATAAAGTATTTTTTTTTTTTTGCAAAAAGAAATGATATGTGATGATGAATTCGTACCGTTAATAATTAAGAATAAACTCACATTTTTTTAGGGTTCTAATCTTGGGATTAAGGATACTTTTCTAAAAGTTAAAATTGTTAAAAAAATTCGTTATGAATACTTTGAGTTACTATCGGTCAACTTCACTGAACTAAAGTGTTTTAAGATTACTGTTTTAAAATACAAAATTAAATGGGACGAAGTTTCTCTCTCAGTGGAATTTGTATTTACAGAATTGAAAGACGTAGTTATCGATGACAATTTTTTGTTTAAAGATAAATGCAAATATGTATTTAAAGGATAAAATTATAAACAAACGGAAAAATGAAACATTAAACGTGGATAGAAGGAGATTAGAAAACATTATATTTTAATAATAGAAATTGCATAAAAATAATAGAATTTTCTTCTTTTTTCTATTATTCAATAAACATCGTATAAAAATAATAGAAATAATTTCATATTTATTATTACTTTTTTCCAAAAAGAACACATCCCCATTAAAATTTAAAATTATTGTTTGAATGTGCACTATGTAGTCCTGGAGCAAATGCTAATGTAAAGAGGGCAATTTTACTTAGTGTAAGTTGTTCTGAACTGAGTGCGCTATGCAAAAAAAATTTAGGCTGACACCGAAAAAATTCATTCAACAGAAAACTATAATCTTAAGGATTAAAATTTACATTAATTATGAATATAAAAATCATTCTTTTATGTTATTTTAAATTAAAAATGTAATTGAATAGAAGATCATTTTTTTTTATTTCTGAAATCTAATTATCGTACCTAATGATGCGTCATTCGTACTATTTTCATGAAAAAAAAAATTGATTACTATACAATATCACTAATCCCAGGCCTTAGGTAAACGCTAAGAGTGACATTTCTGGAAGGACTAGAGACAGAATGTAAGAGTCTAGTATGAGTCCAATTTTTTCAAACTTTACTTTTTATCCTTTGTTTGTAGCTTTACTGAGATTCTTTGAATCGGGTGAACCTTTTCCAAGCGAGCCCCTGAACCCCGAACGGCTTAACGGCCTTACACACAAGATTTGCCTAAGGCCACTCAACTGCTGTGTACGAGTAATCACCCAGTTTCCTCAAAAAGTCAAAGACACCGCCCTCTCTAATAAAAATGTTCTCTCCATGGGGATGTTGCAGACCACCCGCGCCTTAAAAGGGGGTAGGAATAGAAATATCTTGCTTTTTCGAAGTTGTTGTGAAAGAAAAGATAAATATTTTAGCGAGTGTTTGCTGTGCTGAAGTATATTGCTTTAAAAATAGCTTTTCACAAAAAAGTAAAACGCTTGGAGGGTTAATCAATTAAAAGATTGTAATTTTTGTATTAACTCTAACAGCAAAAAGAGTTAATTTTAAAAAGCAGAAACATGTCCAGTATCCTAACATTTTTTTCTGCAATAAGGCCAATACTTCACAGTGATATGCTTCCTGTACCATAAACATCTGTAACTCTCTTTTAGTTGCTGAAGAGTACACGCCATCTTGTAGTCTTGAAAGTGAAACAAATATAGATTGCATTCTATTAGAAATACATTCGGAGCTTCATATGGCAGCTCAAACAGAGTCAGATGGCCTTCAGCGTGATTTGAAGTTCAGCCAAAATAAAGCTGAATTATTAAGATTAAGACCTCGTAAGAGGAATGCGTTGGCTAATTATATACGTAATTTCATATACCGTGATAGACATAAAGATTTCATCAGTTTTTATGAAAAATATAGGAAAATATGGTTTTGAAATGATATTGTAAGCTTAATATGGTACCTGTAATTCTGCATCATACATGAGAGGAATCGTGACATTTTATTGATGTTTTTAACGGCAGTATTCCTTCACAATGAAACTAAATAAAACTTCCATTCTACTACAGGAGTCTCATTATTGATAACAATGGAATACAGAAATGTTTACGGAAAATTGTTGGTTCATCAAAAGCGCAGACTCTGAGACAACAAATAAACGTAAAATAGGTAATCATGTGGTTAAACTAAAACACTTAAAGTGTTTTACACTGTGTAAAATATATAAAAACTTACTGCTAGTAAATATAACACATTATTGTGCAATTTCCTATACTGATATTAAATTGACTTATAAAGAACATAACATTCAGAAAACAAAAACAAGAACCAAGTATAAATTTCTGTTACTGCTTTTATGTACTCAAGAGTATATCCAACAATATTTGTTTGATCTGCTAATGAAATCTTGAATAAAAATTAGTTTTAAATTTAAAAAAAATAATAAGTTAAGTTCAATTGTCTAGTGTTATCATTTACTTAAACAATTCAAAAATTTGCTATACATTTATTACCAAAAATTATTTAATTCAATTTAATCACTTACTTCAATTTTTTCGAAAATTTACTTGTTAGTTAATGCTTTATAAAAGGTAATTTCAATAATATACATATAATTAATCTTATTTTAAATATTTATTAATATTTTTAATTTATATTATAACATTAATTACTTTGAAATAATAAATCAGCGTTTTGAAATTTATTTAAGATAATTTTTAAAAAAGGAAATGATTCCATGTATTAACTTCAATATTAAAAATAAAAATTGTATAATCTACACATTTACTTATTAAAGAAAAAAACAGGTACGTAAAAATAGCTTCGGTTTAATAATTTGAAGCCGAGGAAAATAGTTTTAATCAAAAAATTTATTTTTCCAAAAATTTATTATTATTCATTATTTTGAATATACAATTCTGAAATATAATGAAATAAAACACGTTTCCCTTAACCCGAAAACATCAAAAGAAATTGATAGAAGTATAACTCACAATTTTATGCTAACTATTACATGTTAAACTTTCTCAATTTTTGGAAGCAAAAAAATAAGTACTAATTTATGTAATACACGTGTGGGCACGCAGACACACACACACACACACACACACACATATATATATATATATATATATTGTTACAAAATTATCAGGGGGTGTGGGAGTAAAATGAAGTCCGACTCGGAGTATAATGACAAAAGATGAATAAAGAAATTGTGAATAAACATTCACAAATCTTCAGGATGACACATCGGTAGCAGCGCTTGGATAGTAGCAGCACTAACAGAAATCACAGGACTAATACGAATTAGTGGCAAAGATGTAGGAACAAAGCTAACACTTGTGCAGATCAGCAACACAAACAGATACAAAACAGCACTTATAATAGAGTTCAGCACACCAGTTTAATAATTCTCACTGCTCATAATTCTCTCCAATATCACTTAGCACTCGAAAGGCTGACTCCAAAAGCAGATTGATTCTTTCCAGCACAAAACCTTTTTTCGCTATCCCGGCCAGGTGTGACCACACATAAAAAATTCACGAAAAGTCCGTAACTTTCTGCCCGATTCATAATTCTCTCCAGCACCTTAAGGTACTTTCCATTGTTAGCCAAAATGGTAGCCAAATCCATCGTCAAGATTGAGGGTTCATTGCTTAACCCTCCTTTGGCTAATTGATGATATGACTATAAATGCTTCTGTTCCTTCCTAAGATAAGTTGAAGAGAAGCGCCATTTCATGTTCGTTATATGAAAATAATGATTCAGTAATATAAAGAAATAATTGAAATAATTTTGTAAAATTGTTATAGAACAATAATAAAACGTTTGAACCATTGCAAAAAAATTGCAAAGAAAAATTCTAAATACTTTTTTTTTAAGAATATAGAAGGGTATAAGTAAATCAACAAATTTTTAATTACCAAAAGACAAGAATAAAATAAAAAAATACAACAAAAAACAATTAAGAAAGAGACCAATATACCAACAAAAAAATTTAAAATTAGACAAAAACTAAACTTCATTAATTATTATGTATTTTAAATTACTCTCTCAAAATTCAAGAAGATTTCTGCTTGCAAAAAAGAATTTCTTAAAATTTTATTCAAGTTAACGTAAATATCTTGTATTTTAGTCACAAGTCTTTAATTAATCACAACGGCAAAAAGGTGCATTTCTTCATGCATATTAGTAGAAACTTTGTTAATTTCTATTTTTAAAAAAATGTTTAAATGTTCTGATTCATATATATTAACATTATCTTAGAATGAATTTATATACTCTGATTAAAAGACAAGAAAAGATTAACTTCTTTATTATTATTAATTTAAAGAAAATAGCATCAGCGATATATCAAAACATTTTAAAACTAGTATAATAAATAAATTTTTCTTCTTAAAATGTATAAATAAATATCGACTACACAATTACTTGCGCTTCCTCTTTGTGGCTCACCTATATCTCTTTAAGTGTCTTATTATTAAAAAAATACATAATTCTTAAGATAACAAAACTAATGAATTATATCTTTCATATTCAATAACCTTAATAATATTAAATTTCTTATAAATCTTTTTGGAACTTTAATAAAATCCTTTATATCTATAAAATTAAAAAGGTGTTTAAAATCATAGTCTTAAATTTCATTAATTTCTTTAGAATTTATATATTTGATTGTATCTGCTCTTTATTAATAATGGCAGTACTCTTCACTTTATCCCTAATATTTTGTACAAGTTTTTATATTTTTTTACCAGAAAGAGTAACAGATGTATTTAAAACTTCAGTTATTTTCCTAAAATTAATAGGCGTTTTATGAAATTTTGGGGTTACAAATGTGAGGTGTAAATCAGCATTAGAAATATTACTTCAATTTATTTTATAAAATGCAATAATTCTATTAAAATTTCTTTTCTGATCATTACTACTGTAAAAGCATTAATTCCCAAAATACCTATTTATTTAATCAATGTAGATTTTTTGGCATATAATACCATAACTCTTAGGTACTTTATCTACATAAAATATTTTGTAGATTCCTTAGAGCGTTTTTAAATTATTGAAATATATATCCTCATTATTATGAATACATACTTTTATATAAACAATTTTTTAATATCATTATTAATGCAATCTTTAAACTGTTTAAAACTTCTAAAGCATGAGCATTGTTAAAAGCTAATTTAGTAATAAAAATACATATATATGAGCTATTTTTTTAACGCAAAATTAATTTTTAAAATATTAAAACTGAAATGAGTACAATGATTTATAATATTTCTTAACCTTTTAATCCTCAACAACAAATTCCAAGTTACCTATATACGTAGGTCATTCAAAAAGTAAGTTACACTACTTCCTAAAAATTTTCACTCAGAAGCTGTTTTGATGAAACTGTGTGACGACACTTCAAACATTTATCTTTATCATGTGACTTAGCGGCTTTCACTAAGGTATTTTAATTTTTCTGATAATCAGTTGCAAACATGTCTCGACAGCAGCAAATGGCATCCAAATTGGAAATCTGTACAATGATTCGTTTTTGTTTTGTGAGAAAAGATGTAATTACACTGAAATTTATCGGCAGTTGTAGGAAGTGCACAGTGAAAATGCTATGTCACCTCAAACTACCATGAAGTGTTGCAACATGTTTGAGAACGGACGTGCACATCTTGACGACGCTGAGCGTGAAGGATGACCATCAACTGCGACAATTTCTGAAATCACTTCTCGCTTGTTGCAAAACAAACGTGTAGACTTCCAAAAATTTTTTGGAGGGAAGTGTGGATCTCCTTCCTCATAGCCAAGAACTTTCACTTTATGACTTTCATGTTCTTGGTCGCGTGAAATAAGAACTTTCAAAGTGACAATACCAATGAACAGGTGAAAGCTGGAACCCAAGAATGGTTATCTGTCGGGAGTTGGAGGGGACTTTTTAGTAGAAGGCATTGAAAAACTTGTACCATGCCTCTATAAATGCTTCTGTACTTTTTGACTTTTGACTTAGTGTGTGTGTGTGCGTTAATCAAATAATTAATTGGTCCTGCGACTAATAGGCTTATTAATATGCGTGTATATTTACACTTCATGAACAAATCTCATACATCATAATAATTATACTTTAGTTTTGTTTATTGGCCGCCTAGTAATTTTTGAAAACAAACTTAACAGCTTAATTTATTTTTTTCATCCTTCTTATTCAGAATTAATACTATGTACTAAAAATATTCATGGAGTTGAATAAGAATAACTGATATTATTTTCAAAAATGTGAATCAAATCATATGTAATAATGTTTATAAAAAAGGGGACAGTTCTGATTCTTTCTTTTTTATTGTTTGTGAATAAATTACATTTCTTTGAAATTAATTTAAGCTTACCTTTTTTCAGAAGTATTTTATATTATTATATTTTATTTAATATTGCACTAATAAATAAATCCGTAGATATTCAAAATAGTTAAAACAAATTCTGAAATATGTACATTCAAGCTGTTTAGCTAATAAAATTTGTAAATACCAATTTAAAATATAAAAATTATAAAATAGAACAATTTTAAGTTTTCAATGCTATTCATTCTGTTCTTTTTAAATAACTTTGTTTTCTCTCTCTTCTGCTTTCAATTCTTTTTAATATGTTTAAATTTTGTTTGTCGTACTATTATAAGATTAAAACTTTTAAAAACCTATCTTTCTTGTGAAAAGTTTTATTATAATTTTGGTATATAGATCTGGCAGTTTAAGTTTTTTATTCTGAAGATGATACATAAAAGCTAGTAATTTTTTTAAATCTTAAAATATAGATGGCAGTACACCTTTTTTAAATTCTACCTTTGATATATAGATGGAAATATCGGTTTTCAGATAATTATTTTTAAGGGGATTTAAATACTTCTTTTGGTGACCTGATTATTTCAAAGTTGATTCAATTTTGTGTGAGTTATTTCTTATTTCATTTTAATATTATTTTATTTAATTTCTTCCTCCTTTTTCTCTATAGTGTAGTATGTAATTAGGTATTTGGGTTGTCTGTTGTTTTGTTTTTAAAATTAATAATAAATAGTACTAATAATAAATAATAAAAAAATTTGTTTCCTTTTACTGACTCCTTTTTCTTTATGCGTCTTATTCTCAATGGTTCTTGAATTTAGATTTATACATATCATTTATTGAAACTGTTACTGTGTGCAAAGGTTTCTTCATTAATACGTGTAAAAGAACATTTCACTATTCTACTCCAATGGTAGTTTTAAATAACTTTATTTCCATTTCGTAATATTTTCCTTGTCTTAGCAACTCTGTCTTCAACACTGTTACAAATGAACCACTCATGTATATGTATATATATATATATATATATATATATATATATATATATATATATATATATATATGATGTATGTGTGAATGTATTTTTTATCCGAGCTATGGGCTATTAAATAACAAGAATGAAGCTACGGCAGAAGAATGCTTGCGCCAAACGCCAACGACAGACATCTGTTTAGAGTGAAGCCTTCTTTTTCGAATGCAGTGCCTCTCATTTCTTTAAACACAACACCTTATGCCCATAAAATTCATTCGTATTACAGTCCTTTTTTTGTTTCACCGGAAAAGTGATAATTGAGCAAATAATTGTGAAATTTCACATGAAACTTCATTTCTCACTTCACATCACTTCATGTGAAAT
>BMAW01034875.1:3117780-3138124 GCA_019974015.1 Nephila pilipes | reverse complement strand
TATATATATATATATATATATATATGGGTGTGGGTGTGTGGGTAAATATACATACGTATATATAATTCAAAATTTATATTAAACTGCATTAGTCAAAAATTTTTAAAATTCACAAAGGAGCAAAAATGTTGATTAAATGTATGAAATTTAAAATCAAAACTGAATATGAAGAAAAAGAAGACATTTATCAAATCATGAAATAGAAAGATTAATTTAAAACTGGAAAATGAATGATAGTATAATAAACAACTTTAATTAGAAAAAGAAAATGAAATAGAAGGTATGTAAAATTATTAGACAAAACCATAAATATGAAAGAAGTAGTATAAATCTAAAGATTAAAAGTCCATAAATGTTAGAAGAAAAATAGAAATTTGGAAAACAGTATATGTAATGTTGTCACAGGGCTTACTCTGTTAAGATGGGTTATTCCAAAATTATTGCCCTAGTTATACTCATCAACAAAATATATATTTTTCAAAAAACGATGAAAAAACCAGAAAGGGTTTCTGAATGAAAATTTTTAAAAATCTAAATTCTAATTCAAAAACCTTTTTTAAAAATTAAATGATAAAAACAAGCACTACATGCCATAAAAGTAAATTCCAAAATAACTAAAACAAAAATGTTACTAAAATTCGATAGATAAACCAAAAAAGATCAACATTATTAGCATGTACAATTCATCCTGTGTAGGGTAACTACAAACATGGTGTACAGAACACACCCACAAATTAACACACATTTTGAAATTAACTTTCAAACGTAATTTAAATTTTGAAGAAATAGTCACTTATTTCTTGAGAACTTATGAATATTATATTTCAATTCATACAAAGTCTTGAAAAAGCATAAAAACTGAGTTGAAATAGCATAGCATCACACACGATAAAACACAATTCAATTTTTCATTTGAAGATTAACAATTTCTGATGTTTCTAAAACTTTAACCCTAAATTCTAGAATCAAACAGTCAATTGTCCTACATCATAAACACCTTACATGGAATACTGAATAGTAAAAAAAATTACTATTGAAAAACTTTATAAATAAAAAAAGGAATAAAATCTTAAGTAATTATAATTTTACTGAAGGAAATTCTAAAAGGCTCATCTAACTAAATACGAAATTTAAAAAAAAACAGAAAATTGAATGATAGTAATGACATCTGTTAAGTGACAACTAGATAGAAATAAAATCATTTATAAGAATTACAATAAAATTTTTCGAAATATCTGTTATTTTCTTTCGAGAATGGTCTGTCTTTAAAATAAGCGTTTTTATCTCAACTTCTTTCCGTGGAGAAAGATCTACATCTCGACGCAGAACTGCAGAGCAACAAAATGAGAATATTCTGGTTAAAAGTAAGATTCCTCATAAGGAAAATCTCAATGTTGGTTCAATTGGATAAATGTTGTAGTGAGACTCTGAATGCAAAGTTAGCATGTGAACCAATAAAATAGTTGGATTGGGATTCCGAGGCGAGAGATAATCTCTCTAACTCTTCAAATTCTAACACTGAAAATAAAAACATTATTATTTCAAGCAAATTGGCACTGAATATAAAAAATAAATAAATTTTTATAAAAAAAAATTAATCTATATATAAACAATAGTCTCGCATCATTTGAGCCATTTATGACTGTTTCAAATGTAAAAATGTCAAATTATGAAAATATATGGCTGTTCACGTTAATTTGGCAACTCACAGTATATATTATGTAATTATTATTTTTTAATTTTATGAATTTGATATTTCTTTTCAATGTATGCTTTTTTGCTGTAATGTGTTCCTAATTATGAAAAAAAAAAAAAAAAAAACATTAATGAACAAAATATTTCAATTCATAATCCAATATTTTTTAATACAAATATTCTGAATTTTGTAATTAGGGACATCAAATCTGATTTTAAATTTTAATTTTTCACTTATGTTCGATGGACTATTGCAATTATATTATTAATGAAAATAATTGTAATAAAAATTGAACTCTTATTTGTTATTGTTCTAATTTATATACATAGTTACAATCCAGAGTTATACATTCTCCCAGCATTTCTAAGCATTTGGTTGACAGTCAATATAGAATTCAGTAGATTGCCTGGAAAAATATTGTCCTACATATTGAATGACGGCATTCGTGTTGTGAAATCTCCAATCCTGCAATGGTTTTTATAAGTTCTGGAAATACGAATTAGTTGCTTGGTGCGAGATTGGAAAAGGGCGTGTATATTACATTTTCAAATCATTCGCAACTCGAGACGGATGTGCAAGTAGGTGTACCGTATTCAAAAAGGGGGTTGCGTTTAGGGATCATCTCCCTTCCCTTCTTGATCAGAGTATCAAGCAATTTTGTCCAGCAGTGAGCAGCAATAGGCTCCAGTAATGGCCTGGGTTTTCTCCAAGTTGTCTGTTGACTTCACAACAATCCCAAAACACCGATAGCATGATTTCTCAGAGGCTTTCTGTACCTAAATCTTCTTGGCGAGGAGATAGAGGTAAGTTAATATGCTTCCGATTCTTGCTTATCTCTTTGGTCTCATAATCTGATCCAAGATTAATCTAAATTTCAAGACCATTAAAAATTCCTCTTCGTCTTGCTCCAAAATAAACAGCATTTTCTTGACAGGTCATCTCCTATGTTTACCTCTGAAAAGGAGTCAGAATCAAGAATAGTTCTTCATCGATAGTTTTCCATCCACTGTTGTAACTAAGATCAGTTCCTTTCATAATCATATGAGGGGTTTCTCTTCAGTGTAATAGGATAAAATCCCACACGTTTTTCATAGCGGCGTTGTCCATGAGTGATGGACTTCCTCTTTTTAGATAGTCTTCGAGGGACATGTGATCAATAGGAAAATTCCTTTTACACCTTACAACAGTGGCGTAATATGGACTATCGTTTTCACAAACAGCCATCATTTCATAATAGACTTTTCGGGTAATGTAACCTTTCAAATGAAGAAACTAAATCACACTAAGAGTATCTAACTTCTCCAAGCAGTGGTTTACTTCAATCTATGGCTTCCAGAAACCAAACAAATCAAAATCAATTGTTGTAATTTACAACAGCGTTTCTGCTTTTTTCAGAGTATGTTGAATAAATTTTACATGGATCAATCAAAATGCAAAATATATTTTATTAAAATGTCTTGGTTATTTTAGTAATAATTAAAATCTTGGGATATATCATCGTAAGTAGCCATTACTACTAAAGCCACTTGATTTTCAGTAACACATTTATAAAAATTAGAAATTGATTAAAAATGTAATCCTCCACTTCACGGAGCTACATCTTTGTTTAGATATTGGAAAATCTTTTCTTTCATTGTATTTTAATACTACAATTCCTTATTTATTTGCTAACAATTCGCATAAGCCAACTATTGTAGCAAATAGAATTAAATGAACCATGAAGTAAACATTCAAAGCGTGAACTTCCCACGGCTTTAATTTAAATAAAAAGCTTTCTACACTTTTTCTTACTCTGTGACTACATGTAGCATTTAGTTTAATTCAAATGCTTCGAAGAGGCTCATGTTTAAAATAAAATTTAAGCCCCATACAAACTTTCTCGAACAACTGAGAGTTAGAAATTCTTTTTTGAATGAGTATTGAAAGTGCACTTATCGTTCACCCAAACAAAATCTTCAAAGTGGAATAAACTGTTTGATATTTCTTTATATACCTCTGTTCAACTTTCAAAGTGCTTTTCGGACTAAAACTTTGATTCCTGGGAAGAAAGGAAACGTCGTTCAGATAGATTTGTTTAGAAAGCTGTGTATTCTTATTTTTACTTTGCTTAAGGAAAAAAGTTTTTGCGTAGATTTCTATTAATCGAAATTGTTTCCTCTTCTCTGAATCGACAATGCTTTTAAAATTTTTTAATTTGTTTCTAGAATTTGTGAATGTGTCAGCTGTAAAGAGATATTTTACCAGTTTACTCATTAAGAATATGCGAAATTCTTTAACTTTTTTATTTCTTTTTATGGTTCGAAATTTCAGAACGTTTAACATTTTTATTGGCAAAAACTACAATTTGCATAATCACTAAGAACCGAACAACCTCATTTTTTGTAATTTCAACAAACCTTCAATAATCTGTTTCATTTGTGAATGACATTTATGATTTAGTAGCCTAATTATATAAATCTTTAAAGTAAATAATCATTAAAAAGCTTTAAATAAATCGTTAAAACTTTTATCTTTTTATAAAGCGCATTTAAATTTCATTTCTTATCCCGGCTGCGGAGCCACGGATAGCGGTTTTTATCGAGTCATACGTTCGAGCCTTGATGCTACTGAGACAAACCGTTTAGTGGTCCTAATGCACGATAAATCTGGTCGAGATTCCACCCGTTTGAGTGGTTTGGAAGTTAAGAGATGGGAATACCAGCTCAGGTGTTATTCACGTTAATTGATCGATGTTCAAAATTACGAAGTTCGTCGTCAATAGTCCTCATGTAACTTCTAGTGCGCCTTTAATGAAATCAACCACCATAATTTCTTCTCTCCCTGTACCAAATCAAATTTGTATGCGCAGCAATTTCAAAGAATGTTTCAAAGGTTCCGATATTAATGCTAATTTTCAGTTTGACTCCGAAATTGTCACTTACTGCAACTTTTTAAATTATGATTATGATGTTGTATAAAATTTTAGTCCAAACATTCTCTTTTCCCCTAAAAAAATGTTTAAGCTGATACTGTACATCTTTACAAGGGCTTTATTTTCTTTTATTTATTTTATCAGTAGAATGCTATTTTACATTGACATGTTTCAGACAAATGTGATTATATTCATTCATTTGAATCACCCCTCAGAAAAAATTCAATGAATGTTTTGCCTATCTTAGGTAAAAGATGAATTAAAAAAATTGTTCATTCGATTCACTTAATCAATTGAATATGAAATAAGTTTCTGAATTGATAAATCCACATTCAAGCTAAACTGATACACCTGTCTAATACTTAACTAGTCTGCTACGAAAAGTGAACCAGTGAAATACAGCCCAGCATGGACATTTTGAGCTTTTAGAATAGGATGTAGTAAATTTAAACATACTTCCTGCAGAGCAATCTACAGCTAGGGGATAGTGGGTTATTAGAGCTCATCAATTTCTCTGTTGGATAAGGTATATTATTCACATTCATGGAAGCTTAGACAAGAATGGCTAAACACTGAATCCAGCTGAATGCTTTTACAACATGTAGTAACTGTAGTTTCATACTCTGACATTTGTTTCAAAGATTTATAGTGTTGTCTTAAAAATCCAACCATTTTGCATGATTTCAGGATATGAAATTAGTATATCTTGTTAAAAGAGATACTCACCTATCGTTGGTCAGTCGTAGATATTTCATATTTGTAGATATTTCCGAATTCCCTGTGAGCTTTTCATTGCGAAACCCAACCAGCCAACATTTTTATCTTAACAGGTGGGAGAAACCTGGAAATGCTACCCGTCGGTTGAAACTTTTGTTTGCAGACATCAAGTGCCTAATGTCGGTGCCGTGTACAAGAGAAACCAATATTATGGTTTCGCTTGGACCGTAACATTATAATCCTGAAACATAACTTGGATTTATAATTTTGTATCATCCAGTCACTAAGGGCATAGATTTGGCCATCAATTTTATAAGTTCACATTAGTTTATAGTACGTTACACAACTCTCTCGGGCACTGGTTCTTGTTAAGACTTCAGTACTAAGTTTTAACATCCCTTGTGATATTAACTGAGTTTAAATGATTCTTTCTGAAATGTGTTTTCCGGGCATATTAATTCCATAAGATGGCGGACGATCCGGAATTCTTATACTTAAGGTATACTTTTTCAAAGGTCGTGCTTTAAAATCCAAATTTAAATCCTACCGTCTGAATGATGTGCCCCATCTCACGAGCCCCAGGTGCGACAAATCGTTGAAAATAGATATTAAGTTGATATTTTTGTCATTCTCACTCATTTCTACGTGCATTATAGTCCTTCGTTGCTTCTCGGGAGAAGTTAATTAAAACCGATTAACCAATTTGTAATTTCAGAAAAGTGAAGTAACAATTTGTATATAAATTTTATTTGATCTTCAGATTTCACAATGCTATTTTCATACAATGACAGCAAAATATTCTGGTACAATTTATTTTGATATTTTAACAGTTTGACTAACAGACTTTTTGATGCCATTGCTTAGGTTTTTGATAAATTAGAGACATTAATGAGAGATTCTATTTACAATATTTTATTTCGAATAAGTATTAATGTAATGATCCACAAAAGCTTTTAAAATTTATAGAAACTTCAGAATCGCATATATGAAAATTAGAAATATATGAAAATAGCATATATGAAAATTAGAAAGTATAATTGTAATTAAAAAGATGTTCCAAACAAAGGAAGCAACTTACGAATAACCACAAAAAGGAACACATAAAATTAACTATTAAAAACTAATATTTTTCTTTTTCTTCTGATGTAAGTTTTAGTCCATTTTCTGCTGTAAAAGGATACATTTTAAGCTTTCAACAGTTATTGAGTAATTTTTTTCTTCAAGCTTTAATTATTATTCTGTATTTCAAAATATAAGATTTTTGTTTTACAAATATTGTTATAATAATTCGATAAGGGATTGATTCTTACACGTTAAAAATAAAAATTCCAAACTTTATTTTACTGTTGTAATTATTTTAAACCACCTGACAAATTAATGTGAATTATTAAACAGTATGTAAGCATTTCAAAATAATTGAAAGAATTTTTTTCAGACTGATTTTGTTTAAAAAAAATAAAGCATTAATTTTGGATAAAATTATTTTCTATTTTAATTAAGATACACACATAACTAATCTATGACAGTTATATAATAATTATGATTTAAATTGTTTTAATTTTGAATTTTTTATATGTTTTTTCTATTAAAACAAGCACACATAAACACCTATTTAATCATAAGTTGATTATAAAGTTTTGAAAAAATAGTCAACAATAATGTTGTAATCATTTTAATATACATGGAAAAGAAGTGTGAATATGTAAATTCGATAAATAATTGGAAATTTAAAAACGATTTATTTATCAATTTTTTTTCTTTTTTTGATACGATATAATATTTTGAAATAGAATGCAATTTTTACTCATGTGTCAATATATTTATCAATTAAACAATATTTTTGTTTCATTGTGCAGAAGATAAATTTGAATTAAACTTTGAAGAACAAAAATAAAGAAACATTTTTAAATATTAGAGAATCACAGCTCAATTTGGATGTTTTCATAATTATAAGAAATGCCGGTGTGCAAATCAAATTAATTTAGAGTGTTTATATATTATTCAACACTCTAACTTAGAGTGTTGATATATTATTCAACACTCTAATTTTAGAGTGTTGATAGAAGAATGATGACCTTTATGCTACAGCAATCCAAAATTAAGATTTAAATTTTTCTTTTGAAACAAGACAAAAAAATATTTGTAACATAATTTCTCATTCAATTAAAAAGTAGTACATATACTGTAAATTGTAAATTACATTAATCACCTTTGCAGTTACACAATTATTAAGCTCAATACTAACAGATATGACAACTTGAGGTAGTCGAAATTTAATAATGATCCCTTTAACAAAGCAAAAATAATCTAAATTCCGTGTTTGAAACTGACGTTTCAAATTACCTATAGTCTTCAAAGAGGGAAAGCATTTTACAAGAACAACGTTATACTTTTGATGGATACTGTGACGCATCATTTATGAATAAAAAAAGCAACTAAAAGATATCTTTAAACTTTAAACGATTTCTTAAATACTGCTTGGATATATTAATGGAAACTTTATTGAATCTAATTCCATGTACGCGCGCGTAATGCATGAGAGATATATTGAAAAAATATTCAGAGCCAAGTTTGTACTTTTTTTATTATTCGAAATTACAGTAAGTTAATTATCAGTTATAATAAATACAATCAAAATGTTTCCATAGGGAACACATTTTTCGAAATATTTCTTAAAAAATGCTAAACTAAAATTATATACTCAAAACATTTCTTTTAATAGCCCTACATTAAGAACTAGTTTTATCGTAACAAACAGAAATGTCAATTAATGTTATTGAGTAATGAGTCAATTAATGTTATTGAGTAATGAGTGCATTCTGAGTTATGTTCCTTTAATTGCACTCCAGATTTTCAGATATTTTAATTAGTCACAAGGATTATAGCTTGATAAATAATAATGACTTTTCTGATTAAAGTTTGTTCAAATATCAAGTTTTTTAAATAATTCTATGCAGTAAGGAATTTAAAAAACAGAAATATAGTAAAACGACAATATGCGTGCTTCCCAATACCACGAATTGAAATATAGATTGAAAATAAATACTAACATATTAAAAATCTAAACATTTCTCAAATCATTTTATTTAATTAATTTTTAAAGAACAGCAGCAAAAAAAAAAAAAAAAAAAAAAAAACATTTTTTAATTTTTAGAAAACCACAGTTAAATTAGGACGTTTTCTTAATTATAAGAAAATATCTGTGTGTAAACCAAATCAATTTGAACCCAAGATTTAGTCTGTTGATAGAAGAAGGACTCAATATCTTTATGCTTCAGTGATCAAAATTTATAGTGTATATTTGAAACAACAAATTAAATATATATTTATATATTAATATTTAAAAGTTTTGAGTAGGATAATTTCTCTTTCAATTTAAAAACTAGTATATATTGTAACATTTAAGTTACATTAACTTATGAATTTATTGAAAAAATTCTTTATGGTGTCATCATTGATTTAAAAAAAGTTTCAAATTTATACTATTTTAAAAATGCACAAGTATACATTGCATTCAGATTTAGATATTTACTACACATTATTATTACTTTATATACCTGTTTTGGAGAATTTTTATAACTTAAGCATATTTTACATTTCGCAAGTCTTTATATGGTGTAGTCTCCTAAAAATATGCTTTAGTATTTTTCAGTATTTTCAGTATAACTTCAATGTTAAATAACTTGTTCCTATATCTGCATTTGCTTTCGCTGAAGAGGAAGAATTACATTAATTTTTTTCGAATATAAAAGTAAACATTTTACATTTATATATTAATATTTTAATTCATTTATAAAATAGGTATATACACATATTGATTTAGTTAAAATGAATTTATTCTTTTTCAATCACAGTAAATAGTTCATTCTTATTTCCGGACAAAATTCAAATTTAGCCTTTAGTTCATGCAATCATGCACTATTAAAGTCTTAAAAATCAGCAAATCCTTTGTCTCGAAACTATAGGATAATCCAAACGAGACTAAAGGTATCCTGCAAAAGTCCCTGATAACCCCTTCTTCCAATACCCCAAAGTCTAAAGAAAATCCCTACATATAAATTCAAAGCAAAGTAAAAATTGTTCTATTTCTCTTTGGCCATAAAGGCCCACACAACGCTTCTGATCTCCTCAAAATTTATGTAAAAATTTATTTCAAAAATAATGAATAGTCTTCATACGAACAATTATATATATATATATATAGGATTTGTTAAAAAATTTATTTTAATATTAAACCTGCCCACTAAATGGTGAAATATATTATTAGAACAGTTTTTGTTATGAATTTTAATAGTCATAGAGTTGTTTACTACAAAAATGATCAATTTTGAATTGTTTACATGATACAGGTATTTTAATATTTTGAATTTGATAAATAATGTAATTTTGTAGTAAATATCTTCCTTTTTGTACAGCTGATCAATCAATCAATATTATCGGGATGTTAAAAATTATATAATATTACACTTTATTGCAATGGAGTTGCGCAGAACCAATTTTCTTGGGAAATAAAAAATTATAACTTTTTTAGCTTAAAAAATATTTTATGAAGTGGGATAAAGTGTATAGGTTTTTTTTAAGTATATATTTATTTACTTTGGATTGAATGTATTTGATTTTGATTCTTTGTTTCCTTTTCTCGGTGATGAAATTCTTTTCCATTATGGAATTCTGATTATTTTGATCAATACAATTAATGATAATGTAATTCTGAAATAGAAATGATTGGATTCGTTAAATCAATTTAAAAAAATCTTTTCTCAGTTCACAGCATTTAAGTTACGTAATCTTCAATTTAGTTTTTGAATTCTTTTCTCTAGCATTTGCTTTGTTTTTGGGTAGTTTTGTATTTAACTTGGTTGTAATTTTTAATTATAGGCTTATGTATGATTTGCATTTATTATGCATGATTGTGTTTATAATGCATGATTTGCATTTCAACAAATTTATGGCTTTTTTTCATTATGGTACTTTGTATATTTTATATAAAGATAATATTTCAAAACACTGATTGTTTAGAATTTCTTTCTATATTTTACGCATTTTATTATTAATTCTGCATAATTTGTAGATTTACAACCTTAGTAATTTTTTTTAAAATTTAGTATTTACTGGTAATAATTTGAGCTTTAGTATGATTTTGTAAAATTAACAATACACACATACACACACACGTGTGTGTGTGTGCATATATCAACAGAATAAAATTCCTTAAATTTACAAAGATTACCTGCAAATTTACAAAGATTATTTACATTCATTACAAAGATTACCTATTTACCGGCTTATGTGGCAAACTACTCGCCCATCTGACCAACCGGTTTCCACCATCCCTATGATTCTTCCCCTATCATAATGTGACATCTGCTCATATTGTCTCCAATGGTGGCACAATGACATCTGTAATTAAAAAGCGTCCCTGCAATAAATTAAATACTGGCAAACAAGTTCATCTAACCTGTTTTATCATCTAAGAATAAGGAAATTCATCGCCCTCTGGTGGCATTATGCAATGTACAATCACGCCGGATTTCTAATCATTTATTACTCTTACTAACACCTACCTTCAAGGCAAGTTTTGTAACAATCCTACTCTTGCTTCTTGGAGCGCAAATATTTATGGAAATGAGTATATATATATATATATATATATATTCTGCGCTTCGGGGTTCGTGTTGATGAAACAATCTCTTCATAATCTCGACTTTTATTCGTAGCAATTTCTACAGGACGCAGGAAATTCCAGTTGTAGAAATCCCAATTACACAGCTCCAATTCAGCTAATTCTAGGAAAAGCTTCCAAATACAGAAGTCTCTAATATCTCAGACAGATAACAGCTACTATGCACTAGACTAACAATCAAAACTGATCGCCTTCACAACTGTTCCTCCTCTTCACTACTACTGCTTCTATCTCCTCCGGTGGTATTTATACCTGACTTGGCATGAAAATCTAAGTTTCACCAATATTCTGGAAGTTTCTAGACTATCTCGCTTAGTATTAGTCCTAGAGCTTCAATGATAGAATTTTCCATACCTGTTTTTCGCCAAATCTTACCAAGTGATCGCCAAGTTACCAAGAATCCCGCAAAAAGGTCACCAAGTTGCCAAATCACTAGAAATGCCATTTTTAACATCGAATACGCCTAAATTGCGCGACTTTTGCTCAAAATCTGAGTATTTCCGATCTATCTGAGATATTTTAAGACAAATACAAGTAATATTTACTAATTTGTAACATTGCCCCACCCTCAAGGACTACACTTCCCGAGCAGTATAATCCCCTGATAGGAGGTCAAATACACTATTTACAAAAAGACCGTGCTCTACCAGTTTTAGCTTAGACTACGATATGGAGATAGCCTGTCATAACTACCTTTAGCTTTGAAAAAGGTGATTTCCTTATACGAACCACAACGTCGTTCAGTCTTCTTAGGACTGTGTATGGACTGTTCTAGTTGGCTTGCAACTTTGGAGAAAGTCCTTTGCTTTGAATCGAGTTTTACAACAAAACTTTATCATCTTCCTGAAAGTCATGTCCCGTCGCTCTTGTGTCTTACCTCGTTTTCATTCTCTCAGTCGCCAGGTTGAATCTGTCTCGAGCAAAGGTATGGACATCTTCAAAACGTGCCAAAACATCTCGTAGTTATTCCTCTGGTAAAGAAGATGTATGCGGTGGAAGACCGAACTGAAGGCCACAAGGGATATGAATTTCGCGACCGAAGAGCATTTGGGATGGAGTATATCCAGTAGTCTCGTGGATAACACTGCGATATGTCAAGAGGGACCGCGGTAGGTTCCAGTCCCAATCTTGCTGATTTCTGGAAACCATAAGTGAGGGGTCAGTCAAGATGGTTCACTTAAAACTCTCTACCATGCCATTCGATTGAGGGTGTTGGAGCGTTTTCTGCGTCTTGTCTATTCCAAGAATTTGACAAATACCTTTAAACACTGCAAAGATAAAATTCGTTCCTTGATCTGAATGAATTTGTAAGGATGTGCCGAATCTGGAAATCCATTGCTGCGCTAGAACCTCTGCTACTGTAGTAGCTTCTTAGTTGGGGATTGAAAAGGCTACAGGGCACTTATTAAGTAATTCATGACAACTAGGTTTTATTTTTTGCATTTGAAGGCCGTGATAGTGGACCCAAAATGTCCAGTGCTATATGCTCAAAATGTGCTTCTCCGTTTACCGTTTCAACCTCCCTAGGCTATGTTTCTTTGGTTCCTTACGAGCCGTACAATCATCACAAGATTGACACCACTTCTTTACATTTTGTCTCGACTTGCTCCGATTGAAGCGTTCTCGAACTTACTGTACAGTCTTCATCACTTCGAAGTGGCCACAAGTGGAGCTACTGAGCAGTTTTTTTAAGACATCCAAGATTCTTTATTTTGGAAGTACAAGCTGCCATTTGAAGTTACGTCTACCACCGGACTCCAATTGCCTGTATAATATGACATTTCTAATATGGAGTTAGTCCTATAGAGCCCAATACTGTTTAGTAGTAGGACTGAAGGTGGAGATGTCCCGCCAACTTGGTCTCATACTGGAAGATTCCTTTAACTCCAAAATTGGATTTATATCTGGATCTTCTTTATGGGCTTCCCTAAGCTCTTCATCACTCCATAAATCTGGTTTCGGCGTACATTAATTTGTGAAACATTAATTTGGCGTACCGAAGGATTTATTATTTGATATTTCTTTTCAACTCCAGAACAATATCGGTAGCTTTCATTACAAGATTTCTTCGGTAATGCGTCTGCATTTCCACGAAGAGTTCATTTGCGATGACATATTGTATCCACCTGGCTACCTGACCTTCTGGATTTTTGAAATTTAAAATCCAGGTTAAGGATGCGTGATCAGTCCGGAGCAAGAACTTCCTTAAATGTTTCATGACTTTGACAATTACCAACAATTTCTTCCTTGTTGTACAAAAATTTCTCTCCGATTTTGATAGACATTTACTCCAACACTCAATGACATATTCTCTATCATCAATTTCCTGCTACAGAACAGCTTTAACATTTCCGTTGTTGGTGTCTGTGTCCATAACGAATACTTTGTTAGGCAGGGGATATGCAAGAATAGGCGAAGATGGCAACGGCTCCTTCAGTTGCCTAAAGGCTTCCTCCTATTCGTCTGTCCACAGGAATTTCTGTTTAGCTTCTGTCAACTTGTGAAGAGGTCTGGTAATACTTTAAAAACTCTTGACCAATTTCCTGTAATACGTGCATAATCCAAGCAAATTCAGCAATTGGTGGTCATCTTCAGGACGACTCCAATCCTTAATTGGGGAGATCTTTTCAGGTTGAGTTCTTACACTGATTGAGATAAAGTGTCCCAGATTATCTACTTCAAGACGAAATAAATTACATTTGGAAGGAATTAGCTTCAGGTGGCTAAGCTTCAGGCTCAGGTGCAGTTCGTTATTCTTAAAATCCAACTTGAAATTGTTTTCTTTGAGGAAATCCAAACCAAGATTATATTGGTAATTTATATCAGCTGCATACGCTATTTGATAGTACATGGCATCTCCAAATGTGCGATATTAAGAAAAATGTTTCCATGAACATTAATCCTGTCACCTGTCACAGTCTGGAGGGTAAAGCAGGGCGACATCCAAATGAGTTTTTCTCCAAGTTTGTGAGCCAAGTCTGTTCTAATGATGGTTACGTTGGCTCCAGTATCGATTATCTTTCTGCGAGTGACTTATTTGACATGCCCAATAACGAAAAGTCCGTAGTTGCCGCTACTTATAGAAGAAATACGAAACACTTTGAAATGGGGCTTCTGACTCTCTGGACACCTTCGCCCCGCTAGATGGCCACATATTAGTTTCCTTGATGTGGTGGAAAATTATTTCCATCATCTCTAGATATCGGGCAATTTCTACGGACGTGCCCGGCTGCACTACAAGTCCAACGCTCCTCTAAGCTACAGATTTTTCGTCACAAACTCCAATTTGCTTTATGAAATCAGAGTCCGAATCAATAGCAGTTACTGCTCTGATTGAGAACCGGTTCTTACATGCGGTCTGCTAGGCAGCCTCTATCTTATGTACGTAAACTAAAGCAGATCTGATATCCTTGACATCTGCGAGTCTAAGTGCCTTTTGTGTCTCCGGAACCCACACACTGTCGATGAAGTGCTCGAGAGCTAAATCTTGACGTGTCTGAACTGGGAAGTCCGAAAATGCTAGATGGGAAAGTCTCTGAATATCGGCAGCTAATTCTTGCATAATTTCACCCGCTTTTTGATAGCGAGACTGCAGTCGGCCGTATTCTTTACTGCACTTCTCTCCAAATCGCAGCTCAGGCGCACTCGATAAGGCTTGGAAATCATGCCATTGCACTTCCGGAAGTATCTCTATGATGTTGGCCGCTTCTCCTCTTAAAGAAGCTGCCAAGTGAAAAACTATGGCTCGAGGATTCCATCCATTAGTTTCAGATACCAACGTAAACTGTATTTTTCCATCGGATGTTTTCCATCGAATGTGAAGAGTTTAATCTTGCCTAGGGAAAAAATAAATGCCCCGTTGGGTTCCTTGTGTCCATTTGACATTTGCTCCTTTAGGCCTTCGACCTCCTTATTCACATTCTCTACTGCTTCTTTTCAATATTTTCACGAACCTTCTTTTCAAGACTTTCTTCTATTTCAAAACTTTAGTTTCACCTGAAATTACCTTATTTTCCATTTTATTCATCTTCTTCTGAATAATATTGAAAAATTCTTCTTTAACCATACAATGTCTTTTTTAAGCTCTTCCTGTCCATCTTTCATCCCTTTCTGTCCAGCTTTCATCTGTATCATCTGCTCAGTCAACCTTTCGAGAAGACTTTTTATCATATCTATATTCATCTTTCTTGTGATACACTGCATCAACTCTTCAACCTCACTCCCGATACCAGTTGTATCGCGCTTCGGGGTTCGTGTTGATTGTCAGTCGATGAAACAATCTCTTCTCAAGTCTTTTATTCAAAGTCTTCAAACAAAGTCTCAAGACTTTTATTCGTAGCAATTTCTACAGGACGCAGGAACTTTCAGGTCTTAGAGGATTCAGGCTATCTAGTTTAATTTTGGTCCTAGAGCTTTGATGATGGAATTTTCCAGATATATCTATTTTTCACCAAATCTTGCCAAGTGGTCTCCAAGAATCCCGCCAAAAGGTTGCTAAGTTGCCGAAATACTAGAAATACCGTTTATTAACGTTGAATACGCCTAAATTGCGCGATTTTGGCTCAAAGTCTGAGTATTTCCGAGCATATATATATATAAATATATATTGGCCGATGGCCTGGTTGAGTGGCTTAATCGAATGATATTAAATCATCTGCTTTTATTTGATTCGAAGAATGAGACATATTAGGATGCACTAATGGAATCATATCTTTTGACCTATAGGAACGCAGTCCATGAAGTGACCGCGTGGATTCCAGTAAAGATGCTTTTTCGTCGAAAGTACTGTCCCCTTCATTGCTTTGGGATATCCTCATAGGATGATTAAATAATACTCTTTCCTCGTCGAATGTATACATGATTACTTTAAAGGCAAGTTTGGAAAACGTTCATGAGTTTTCCATAGAGAGAATAAAACTGTGAAGAACGGATAGAATGAAGACTAATTATGTTTCCAGTGCCTCAAATCCCCGTTTTAAAGAGGGTGATCAAGACAGGATGTATAACTCGAAGCGACAGAGAGACCTGAGTCCAAAGCTACGACAGACCTGGAAAGGGCCTTATGCTATGATCAAGAAACTCAACGATGATCTTTACAGAATTCAGGAACCCAATGCCTAATGCCAAGCCAAAAATCGTTTACATTAATTGGCTAGCTCCATACTAGGTTATTAATCATATCTGTAGGTGATGAGACATCCAGAACGTCTGTCTTTAAAAATGGGCAAAAATGTTACGAACACGAGATGACGCTCACTACAATGGTTCTCCTATGGAGGAAAATAAATATTTTTAGAAATGTCATTAGTCAGCCACGGAAAGTTTAAACTTTGAGTGCTTTATCTTGGAAACCTATTCGGTAACTTGGTGAGAAACTTAGTAATTTTGATGACAAGGGGAAAGTGTCCTACTACGGTTCTCTTATGAAGGAAAGAAACATTTACAAATGGGTTATCAGTCAGCCGCGGAAAGATTTATTAAGAAATCCTTAATGTTGGCAAGGATTTAGCCACCATTTTGACAACTTGTCGTGCAAATTGGCGAATTTAGCTACAATAGGAAAGTAACGAAAGTGCTGGAACCGAGAAGAAGTATTGATTGGGAAAAAAATTACTGACGTATTTTGCTTGTTCCGGCGAGGTGTGACATCGCATTTAAAATTCTTGAAAAGTCAGTTCCACTTGATATCTGCTTAGGTTCCAGCATCTTCGTGAACTTCCCATTTGTCACTAAAGTTCGACAAATATCTTCCCAAGTCACCAAAAAAGTTACCAAATCCGTCACTGAGGTTAATAATTATTGCATAAACTTCCCTTGGTTTACTGCTGACATCTTTACAAATGTTTCTTTTCCTTCTTATGAGAACTGTTGCACGGAAGCATCATTTCATGTTCGTAGCATTATACAGTAAAAATAATATGTTATGCGTAGTATGGGAAAAATATTTTAAGTGCATATAATACTACTTTCTCTATTCAAAATTCAAATAGTTAGAGTCAATATTTGCATAGGAATTTTTAGTTAATATTGACCCGAATTCTAAATTTGAAAGAATTTTTAATTTTTTTCATGTAAAAATGAAATGTACTTCTTGAAAATTTTGTTTTGGGGTCTTTTTCCAACTAGTATAAAGCAAGATCTGTTAGTTGGAAAGACGATAATCCAAATGTCAAACATCTGTATTTGAATTTAAAAAAAAATGAAAAATTTCAGTTGACAGTAGATTTGCAGTATGTTTGGATTTTCACAGGAATACTATCATTCTTTCAGTTTGTTTCTTCTCCGTGCTTCTATTTTTCTGTCTATAGTTTTTTTACTATAGGTAAATGATACTGGGGATTCCACTATATGCATGATTGTTATTGCGTGAATTTTATTGGTTACATAAGTGCTCAAAAATTTCTGTGCTCACGTAAGTACCAATATCATGCATACTTTTTTTTTTACTTTTAAGAAACGAAAATTAATATTTATTTTTTTAATATGCTACAATAAATAATGATAAAACAACAAATTAAGAAAAATTTTATCTCAAAAGCTACAACTAAATATGCAAAAATGCCTGATTGTACATTTGATTGAATAGAAAAATTAATGACAAAATTCCCTTGAATATATATATATATATATACATATTAAACCATTAAGTTGATAGAAACCATTTAGTTTTTCACATGCATGGTTGCAGTTAAATTAGGAACTTGTCCAGCACTACTGAATTCTGTATCACGCAAACTGTATGAAGAAGGTTTAATGTGAAAAAGGCATCATACCGAAGATCAAGGGTATATATTTTACCATCCTCAAAACTGATAGGAATTGCTTTAATATTCATGAAGAACATCCAAACGCGAATGGACACAAATACACCCTGTTCCTTTCACTGATGAGAGTCGAGGTTTATATTAACATCTGATTTTGAAAAGTATTTAGAATGCTAATGCAGAAAAATGAAACCTTCTTCAAATATTGCGAATATGACGTTTCGGAATAGTGCGTAGGAAGGATTATAATCGATGGAAATCTTACACTCTTTCAAAACAGAAGAAATGTGATCAGACAGAGATATTCACAAGGGTATTAAAACCTTAAGAAAGACAGTTCAGAGGTGCATGAAGATATATGAATTTTACGGACGCTAACTGCTTGCAAATCAATCAAACCTATAACAAATAATCTTGAAAGAGAAGTTCTTGAGAGATACCTTAAACAATATTCTCTGATTTGAACGCATAGGAACTACTCCTGAGTGCTTATAAAGATACCTGCTTCTATAGATATTACAATGTTTGACGTTTATAGTAATAAATAACAAGTTTCTTTGAAAATTTTACTTGTATATGATTGGAAATACATTTCATTTTATATAATATAATCAGCTCATCTCAAGCAATTATACACAACTTACTATTCTTTTACACGATTGAGGTGTTAAAACATTTGAAAATTAAATTATTGGCTTTCTTTCTCTGAATAAGCTATGGTTATTTGAGTGATCAATAACAATACCAAAAGTAAATTCGTATGGTTCCTTCCAACTATTTTGGTAATTTCGTTAATTTATATACCTTTCATATAAACTCATGAAAGTTAACAGCAAAGCTTATTATTGAATTATTTTCAATAAATAATTATAATATAAATATTTAATATACTGTATGCTTTTACCTTATATATTAAATTTGTATTTTTGATGAGAATCCTTTACAGGATTTTTTTTATATTTATATTCTTAATGAATTTGCAGCATTTCTTTCAGCAATTAGCTGTCTTGATTTTCTGTGATGATGAATTGATAGTATACATTTTAATTTTAACCATTAAATATCATTGTTGAAGGCTGAAGACATTCCGTCAACTCTGGAAAATGCCTCATGCTTCAACATGCAGTTTTGTGCCAAATGTTTCAGAAATACATTAACTAATCTCTTCAGCCAAGAAAGCTGGAAGGCAGCTATGCGTTGCTATATCTGAAAGGACAATCAGAATAGGCTTGGCGCTTGGAACCAGTGAAGTATTAATAATTCAAGAACAAAGTGTTGTGAAAATGCCTCGCTTCCTTGTTTGTGTCCTTACATTCTAGGTCTTCAATGATAATGCAAGATGCGTCGAATTATTACGGCTCCTCTGCACTATGATATTTTTCTCTAACCCATATGCACATCCATCAGTCCGATACTTACACTTTACAGAGCTAATTTTGTACAAATTTTTCCACTATAACAATGCATAGTATATACAAGAAATGATGCATTATTGAGAGTTTTCATAAGAATATGAAATTCAGGTATAAATTGTTAAAGAATCTCAGTATTGAGATTATTTCTTGTAAGCATCTCAGAGCTATATGCTCCGAAGAGCTAACATTAAATCTTAAGAAAGTTTTTGAAACATCTAGCATATTATACATAAATGAGAATCACAATGAAATGCCAAATTTGACATAATCTACTTCTTTGTATTCAAAGCTAACAACAAACTTATTTTTAACTTATTGATAGATAAACATCAAAGCAACTTATCATGATTTAGAATCTTTAAATATATATTTCCATGAAAAACAGTATAGTTTAGTTTTTTTATGAGTTTAAAAGAATAATATTTTTTCAAAGACACATTTGAATTTATTAGCTTGAACTGAAAACTTCAAAAGAAGAAACAAACGAAAATTGAATCATGCAAACACCATAAACTAAAAATATAGTAATTGAAAAACTCTAAAAGTTTCAAAACCAAAAATAAGTGCAAAGTAGGACAGGCCTGTAGCCTTAGCCCAATTCTAGAAACCTATAATATTTATATAACATATATAATATATATATATATATGAGATATATACAAATCTATACATGGACATGCAGTATGTATGCTATACATATATGCATGCATTTCATGGATACATGAAAATATATATAGACACATATATTATATATGCATATATTGTATACATACATCATATGACATATACATATATACATATATACATATATACATATATATACAGACATATACATATGCACCATATACATATATTATTACATAATATATATTATTATATATATATATATGTCGTGGTTTTACATATGTGTGTGCATCCATTAGTATTATTATACATATATATATACATATATAAGGCAAATGAACCAACGCTTTCAAAACAAAATTACTTGGTGCTAGCCAACTTCATCTAATTTTCTCTCGATTCTAACTAGCTTGTGTAATGAATAGATGAAAGTCTGTCGAATGATAGCCAGCTATTTCGTTGGCCGCCAGAAAGATTACACTTCAGCAATATGCCCATATTCCTTTACTTTGGAAATACGATCAGATAATAACA
>BMAW01034875.1:2984813-3100679 GCA_019974015.1 Nephila pilipes | reverse complement strand
CCACATGTTAGCATTCAAGTTTAAAAGTTTCATTTACCTGTATGAATTTGGTCTATTTTGATTTCTACATTTTAAATTAAATAATATGTTCATTTTAATATTCAATATTTTAATCAATTGTGTTAAACATATATTTTAAGGTTACACAATTTTATAAATGTATATCATACAAGTCTTAAATGGAGACATGAACATACAATACGTGGTCTGAACTAAAGTGCATATCATTCGACACCTAAGATGACACCGTTTGGTGTATTAAGTTCGATGTTTACAAAAACAAAGTAATAAGGTTGGTTTGTTAAATTCAAAGTTGCGTTAGCTTTTCTGCTTATGCATCGTATAATTTTGAACGAAGAGAAAATATAATGAAAGAATCCTGTAATAATAATTTAATTTAAAAAAAAAAAAACAGAAAACATTCGCAACTTTAAAATCTGTTATAATAGATTAAAAAATATGAAAATACCGATATTATATCCTTTCAAAAAACATACACATTTATAGCTTGATAAATACTTTAATGATTAAATTTTGGTCTTAATATTTTTATTTTCTTTTACTTTAAGGAGATATTTTAGTTATAAGTAAATTTAGTTATGAAATAAACTTCTTTTCTTTAAAAATATATCTTTATTTTAATAAATTTAGGTTATAGTTAATAGATTGTGATACTAGTGTTATTTTAGTTTATTATTATTTCATATAGCTCTTCCATAATTTTAATTGGGAATTTTTTTTTCAATTTGAGAAATTTCTTCAGAATTTTAAGGATGTTTAGTATTTTAATACTTTGTATAACTGTAAAGGAATTTTTCATGCTTATGATGCGATTCAAAAATAAGGACATCATTTTAGACACTTTTGATCTCATGTAACTCGGTTATAATAGTATGTTTAAAATCTCTTAGTTTTTTAATAATTCATGTTTCTAAAAATTATGATATTTTGAACGTTTGCTAAATAATAAGTTCTTTAAATATGAGAAATTAGAATTATAATATAGATTTAACTGGTTCGTTTTTTTAGTATGTGATTTGGGATCTGTTAATCTACTTGTTCAATCCATTTTTAGTACAACCTATTTGTTGCAAAGTAATTTACTGAGTGAGATAGTTTAGATTCCTGAAATATGTTTAACAATGCATTTCTGTTCAAAGACAAAACAAAATTTTAAATTACCTTTTTTCCGTTATTTGTTTTCTTAAATAGATTTTTTCATGTGATCTTTATAATAATTAAATAATTTGTGATTTGAATTATATCTATAAATTCTGTTGTTTTTAAATTTAAATTTAGTTTATTATAACTTGAATATCTCTCTCTCTCTCTCTCTCTCTCTGTATATATATATATATATTTAAGTACCATTAAGATGTACTTTCACAAAAACATTTGTCATAAACACTTATGGAATTTTTAAATATTAGAGAAACGTTTGAAACATTATAGCAAAGTAATTGCTATTTGAATGTTTTATTTTTCAGTACTGATTTGTTGAATTTACTTCTCAAGTTTTAAAAATTAAAGATGGTACCTGATATCAATTGATTAAAATGTCCTGTATGAAACGAACTGACGAGAATCCCGTGGAGTTTACAAATCTAATTAGGTCTGGGGTATAACGTTTAACTATTTACTCATTTATGGTATTTGATCATCAGTCCAACATGGTGTAAAATAAATGAAAAAAATTATGAATTATTTGCGTATATGTTGTCTAGTTTAAATCGACATTAAGAGTTTTGAAGCTTTAGAAATTTGTTGATCAATCAAAATCCATTAGATAGTGCCTGATTGTTTCTCGATGAAAATTTCAGAGAATGAAACGATCTGACGAAAATTCCTTGCAACTTAAGAATCTAGTTAGCTCTTAAGATTGATTCTATATTATGATTTGAGTTGGAGAAACAACATGTAGTCATTTTGGTATCAAATAAACACAATAATGGATTAATCGATTCCGATCAGCAGCGGTAATGAATCGTCGAAGAGAATCAATGAATATCATTAAAAGAAATGAGAGAAACACTTGAACTGGTCTTGAAATTGGATTGATTTTAAATTATTATCCGAATGTCAGACTCTTCCAGTGATTAAATATTTACGAATGAATGCTTCCATGCGTCGCATAGTCTGGATGATATATGTAGGAAGGAAAGGAAGCTGCTTTTGAGAAAAATAAATAAGGAATCATTGTTTATAAGTTAGTGGAACTTGCAATTACTGAGAAGATTTCCTAGAAAAAAGTTTAAGAATTAAGATATTTATCTGCAGAAATGCTATTGTGTATGTTTAATAAGTAAACAAGTTTTAAAATTTATTTAACGAAATACTAAATGTGTTTTGTGACAAGAGATACAGCAATCCATGGCCAGTCTTATTTTTAAAGATATATATGTATAAAATTTTAATTAGAGAAAATAATCCATAGGTCATTTTTCTACATAGCGAACTTTATTTCATGATAAATTTATGCATTCTTAAAATGGTTAAGTATTTATTTATTTAAGCTTAAGCGTTTTATATCAGATGTTACATGTATGCATAGATTTTAATTGTTTTAAATATATGCTAATCTAAACTGCAAAAATAAGTTTTCTAAGAATACTAATGTCACAGAAATTAAAAAGTATTTGCAGTGCTTTTCATTAAAACTAAAAAAAAACTATCTTTTTGAGCGAATTTTACCCATGCTGACAGAATAGACGTTACCACCCATTAAATGGGCGTTTGGTTGAAATTTTGAAAAACTAAAGAAGCTACTATATAATGTGTGTGAGAGTGAATTTATATATATATATATATATGTGTACGTCTGTGTGTAGATATTTCGAAACAAAAGGATTAACTTATATATATATATATATATATATATAAACTATTAATAAATTTAAAACATAAACTAACTTCAAATGCAAAGCAAAAGCTAAAAAATAAAAAAGACATTAAAGTTAAAGAATTTATTTTTATTTAATCAAAAAAATTTCAAGAACTAAAATGAGTTTTAAAAAGGCATTTATAAGCTTTTCTAAAAACTTAGCTTTCACTTGATGACAAAACGTTTTTAGATCAAACGAAGTATTTATTTTTTTCTCTCTTTCTCTCTTTTAAATCCATAATGTATAAAGAAAGAATGAGATATTTTCTGTTAGCAGATGAAAGGAAACATTAAGAAATGTCTTCTAAAATATACATTCCAGAATAGATTTTAAAACTAACAGTAAAGGATACTATTTTTAAGAATTCTCAGGATTCATTGAATTAAGAATTTATCATCTTGTATCTTTTTTTTACTGAAAGCTTAAGAACTATGCCTTATTTGTAGCTTATACATTATTGATATATTGAAATGTAAAGCAGTTTTAATTCAAATGTTTTCAAAATGAAACATTTTGAATACCTTATACTTATTTTTATTATTATAACTTATTATTCCAATACCTTATTCTTCTTATTATTATAACTTATTATTCCAATACCTTATCCTTATTATTATTATAACTTATTTTTCCATTACCTTATCCTTATTATCATTTTAACTTATTATTCCAATACCTTATACTTATTATTATTATAACTTATTGAGTTATGGATGGGAGTGAACGGGTTAAGATTAAAATTATTGATTATTTCCTTTTTTTCATGCTCAAATAAAAACATCATCAAAAGGTTTATGTTGTTAAAAAGAGTAACAAGGAAGAATTTCTGAAGAGAAATTTTTTTAAATAAGTTTAGCCAACCTTTTATTTGCATTTTAATGTTTCTGTCTACCGACCATTTTGATTTCATCAGCTTCAAATTAATGCTATGGAATTTTGTTCTCAAATCCTTACTATTTGATCTATTTGAATGCAATAAAATGCATTTGAAAGAGCAAAAAACTGTGAAGGTTTCTGCGGAATTACTTATTTTCCAAATTTTTAAAAATTATTTTACCCTATTTTAATTAATGGTTTGTAAATATTCCGGTCTTTAAAATATTTTAAAATTTTTTTAAGAATCGGAGGACAAAAGTAATTCCGCAGAAGCCTTCATTATTATTTGTTTTTCTTTTTCAGATGTATTTTATTGCATTCAAATAGTAACGATTAGAGAGCAATAATAGAAATTTCATAGGATTAACGTTACGTTCACAAAATCAAAATGACCGGTAGACGGGAGCCTTACACTACTTTATTTGTCAATAATTGCTTTTAAATGTTTTTATCTGGCTCTTTTCTTTAATTTGATTATATTTGAAATTATTGAAACATCTTGTAGTCATTTACTTATGAACAGCAATTTTTAAAATAATTGAATGAAAATTGAAAATTTACAGATAAGATGTACAATGTAATTGCCCTAAGAATTAAAAATATAAAAATAGTAAGTGTAATGAAAGATAGAAAAATCATTAAAACAACTTATGAAAATTTCACATCAGTAACCAGAGAATAGAGAAAAAATAAAGCTTCGTAAAAATAGTTTAATGATTTCAGCATTTATAACAAATTGACAAACATTCCTCACAAGAGTTTTTCAATGAAAAATACTTTAGTGTCTACTAGAAAACTCTTGGCAGAAAGGTCTAAATGCAATCCAAAAGAATTTGCTTTCAAAATCCAGTAGATCAACTCCTCATGTCTTTCTGTTGAATTATTTTGGTATTTTTCCATTGCGCCGGAGCAAGCCATAAAGTGGTCAAAAATGATACAGACGACGCTAAACGGAATATGTGTATACTATGTGTTGTTGCTAATAAAATCTGCTTGGAAAGATTTGCGCCGACGAAATGAAAAAGTACCATTTTTTTTTAAATCTAAACAGTGCATACGAAGCATTGCCTTCTCTCCAATAAACGATTTAGTGTCTTCCTTTTTATTCAAACTTGCCCTACAATTTACCAAAAGATGGAAATTTGATTTGATGCAATGAAATAACATCAGACTATAACTATGCAAAAGTTTACTGGCAACTCAGTTTGAACCATCGTCAAGTAACATAATATGGTGACAAGATACTTCACTTTCCAAAATTCAACGCTGCATCAAATGAAAACTTTGAAGCCCAATTATATGTTTAACTGGTAGGCCCCTCTTATGTCACATGATATAATTGATCTAAAATAGGTTTTTAATCTCAGAAATGTGAAACTTATATAAGCAATAAAGTAATTATTTTGACCAGATTTTTAAAAGACATGGCTAGCGAGACGGAAATATCGTAAGATATTTCGTACATGAATCTCTTTCATAATCTTAATTTGAAACCTACAAAAACAATTTCCCTCAGAGTTTTAAGGAATTAAAGAAAGTAACAAAATTTGTGCACATTTCTAAATTGTTTCATACGCATGATTTCTTTTATAATCTGTAAACTTGGGTATCCCCAAATCGATTTTCTTATTCATCCTTATTTTAATTTCCGTTGGAGAAGGTATAAATGAAATTCATTAAGATTTGAGCAGCAACAGGTAATAAAAATCTCCTTAAAAATTATAAAATTGAAAATTTAGCAACGTGTTACTAACTGTAGAATAGGATAGTGGCATTCAGCTGAAACTTGATTCAAACTTCCACAATCAGTAATAGCTCTATTAGACAAAGACAAACACCTAATCCTGCAAAATGAGGAAATAAAGTCAGAAAAAAAATCGGAAGCAAAAAGATTATTTATTAGGAAACCTCCAATTTAAATTAAAATTCAAAGCAGTATTACAGTAAATGAAACAATAAGTATAAATACATAAAAAAGTCACTAAGAATTAAAACTAAAATATAATGACTCAGCCTTAATTTCTTTAATTAAGCACTTTTAGAGCCAGAATTAAAATTGCCGTAAAAAAATTCTAAGCATTAAAAATAATGAATCAGAATTAGTACTAAGAAAAATGCAAATTCGAAAAGTTGAAGGAATATTTTTTGATTAAGGTTATTAAAATATTAAAAATTAAAAATATAAACAAAATAATGGAAAATAAATGCAAAAAAAAAAAAATGAAAACGAAGAATTTAATTTTTAATACAATTTTAAAAATTAATCTATTTTAAAATTTTGAATTCGTTTTGGAATTAATTGGATAATCAGTCTACCAACATAAATTGAAAGAATTTATTAAAATTATTTTAAGTTATGAAATGTGTATTAATTTAATATTTCGAAGAATATAATTAAATATGACATTTCGAAAAATCTTAAGCTCAAATTGCAACAAAAGAAAAGAATTTTATTTCTTGGATAAAAATAATTGTCCCTTTTGTCAAAAATATTATAACTACTCCTATTATTTACAATTATTTTTCAAATTAAATAATCTGGGACAAAATAATTTATATTTGCTTGAATACGATTTAATTGTGACAAAAACGGAAAAATTTATCCCATTTAAAATTTCTGTTAAATTTATAAGAAAAAATATATGTTCATTTATATATGTAAACAATGGGAATTTCATTATTTTCTATAATATTATGTTTGTATATATATATGTATATATATATATATATATATGGTACTTTTCCATTTCGCCGGCCAAGCGATAAAATCGACAAAAATGATGCAACTGCCTCAAGACGGAATATATATATATATACTGTGTGTTGTCACCGACAAAGTCTGTTAGTAGAGATTTGCACTGGCGAAATGGAAAAGTACTAGTTATAATGTTCCTATGAATATCTTTATCATTGTCTATCATACTTATTACACTTAATAATGCTGATTTACATTTGTCACGGTTCAGTAACAAGGTAATATTTGCTTCTCATAGCAAATATGGTTGCAAAGCTGCGTCTAAGGTTAGTGAAAAAGAAACGCGAATGGAAACCTGTTACAAAGACTTTAAATAAACAATAATTCCAACTGAAATTTCTTTCTGTGTGTGATTTGAACTATTAACTATGGTAAAAAAAAATTGATACTAAATTAAAAGTTATCAGATGTAAATGTGCATGAATTTACGCGTGGTATTGCTTATTATTGAAAACTTCTTAAAGGATCTCATTAGCAAATATTGTCTGCACCTTTTTTTTTTTTTTTCAATTTCAAAATATTTCTATTTTAAGGTAAAATTTGAATTTTTAAGAATATTTCTCAAAGTGCATGGAAGATTATTTTTCCGAGGTAATTTTACTTAAAAGAAAAATATGTTATATAGATATGTTCAAAAAATCTTATTTTATCATAAGGTTATGCTTATTTTCAATAAATATAATCGCTTAAAAATGGAAGAATCGTATAGATTTTGAGTTAAGGTTTTTTTTCCTTATTAGCCCAATGTCATTCATATTTACTTCAAAAATCAAAGACTTAAAATTATATTTTTGTTTTCTTATATTTATAATTCTGTTATACTCTTCTTAATTTTAAATTTTATGAATTGTTGAAATATTAGGGGCACCGGAAACTAATGTCGTTTCTCTGGATGTCGATATTCGTTAGTCATTTATCAGCTCATTGTGTACTTCAAAGTCGCCGTAAAGAAATTTCAAGGTTAAAGTGACTTGTTTACCCGTAAGTAATTAAATCTTAACTTTTTTTAAAAATTTTAAACAAAATAGCCAACCAAATACCAGAAGAGGTGCTTAGCAAATATTACATGCTTTTTGAGTATTACAAGGGTAGTAACACAATGGTTGCTACTAAAAACGTTTGCTACCTGTATGCAAACGCATTGGATGTTCGTAAATACCAAAAATGGTTTTCTAAAATCAAATATGGTTAATTATGATCTTATCAATTCGTACCAATCAGGAAGACCAACGCCTTTAAAAAATGACATGTTAAGGGCGGAAGTGGAAGCGAATCCGTGTTAGACAATCAGTCAAACACTCTTAACCAACTTTGGTCAACCATCCAAGTACATTTGCAGCAGATTGGTAATGCAAACAGAGAAGGTATTTGGATGCCGCATTAACTGTCCGGGAAAAAAAAGTAACCGATGTGCCCCATGTAACTTATTGCCTCAGTGGCACAATATAAAAGCGTTTTTTGATCGCTTGATCACTAGAGTTGAAAAATTGATCCTCTATAATAATCCAAAACGCAAAATGCAGCAGTTCTCTCCAAATGAATCGCCAAGAAGTACAGCTAATGTGCTTTTCTGGGTTTGGTGGAGTATTCACTGGATCGTTCATTTTGAAGTGTTGGAACTTGAACAAATTGTGAATGCAGTCCTTTACTGTAAACAATTGGAGCGAGTAAATCAATCTTTAATTGAAAAGTGCCTAGTGATTGTCAACAGAAAAGGTGTTATTCTGCAACGCGATAATGCAAGACCGCAATGTGCAAGATGAACCATGGAAAAAGGAATTGTGATGAGAGGTATTGCCTTTCCTACCGTACTCGCCCGAAGTTGCACCATTGCATTTCCATTTATTGCTATCACTACAATATTTTCCAAATGTCAAAATATTAGAAAATTCGCATGATGTCCAAAATACCATCTCAAAATATTTTGTTTAAAAACTAATTGATTTTTATAGATCCGGTATTAAAATTTGCACACTAGATGGCAAAAGGTTGTTGAAAACGAGAGTGATTACATCATTGATTAAAAATAAAAACTTCGTAAAAATTTATCTGTTTGAATTTATTGTAGAAAAATGAAATTACTTTTTGGTCTTCCTAATAAAATAGAATGCGAGCAATAGAGAAACTATGATGCTATCTAAAGTTTGTTTTTTTTAATAAAAATTACTGTAACATTATTTTATGTGGTATGTCTTAAAAATTAATTTCAAATTACTGATTCTTCTTAAAATAAAGAAATTTAACATTTCCTTTATTTTTTACATGAAATTATTTCATGTGTGAAATAAAAGTTAATTAAATAATATGTCGATAATATGAACCAGAATGTGTTTAATTATTCCTCTCTTATCTAAATGAATGCAATTATAAAACTGCAATATAATTCATTTGAAAGAATAAAAACTTAAGACTTTATTATGCGATTATTTTAATCTATTTTTAGAAGTATTTCATTTGTATTCTAATTAGTCTCCTGAGGAATTCTTAATTCAAGGGGGAAATGTAATAAGAAGGAACAATTTCTCATTTTATATTCTTTTGGATACATCTTCATTGTAATGGAATAAATAACATATCTATATTTTGTGTGTGTAAGAAAAAATTGTATAATTCTCCTGGATTAACATCATTAAATTTCTGAATTCTAAATGCAGAGAAAGTTTAAATTAAGAGAATAGAATCAGTTAAAACAGAGCTAGTAGCCAATAGCAGAAGGACTGAGAGACTAGTTAACATCCATCGACTTCTCTTTTCTATTAAAATAATGGCTAAAAAATCTGAACTCGTTAAGTTTATTAACTATGGCTGTAGATTCTCATAAAGCTGCGTAAATAAAAGAATTGTATGTCTTGCAGAGTAATATCGTTAATATCATCTTATAGTCAATGAGTAAGGTAAAAACCATTTTAAAAGTTATGTCTGAGACAAATTCTATAAACGTAAAAAGGAGGACTAATAATCACATGACTCTGATCTTGAAGATGTTTTCTAGAAGTTTCTAATAATGAAATTGATTTTCATATTTTTCCGTCTAGACAAATTTGAGATGCGCAAGAAGTTTCTCTGTATTTTAAATTCAGTTTGTAAATTGAAATCAAATGCCAAATGCGCAATTTTCTTATTAACGAGTTTCAAAAATTAGAAGATGATAGATGTAAATGTTTTCTCACAACGATTTCAAATTTTTGGATTACATTATTTTGAAATAAATATTAAAGCTAAAAAGTAAAGCTTAAATTAGTTTGAATAAAACAAACTACTGATTTTGAAATTAAAATTTCACATAAATTTATATTAAAATTTTCATTTAAAATAAATTGAAAAATCCCATTTGATTCATAATTTGAATCTACTTTCTTTTTTAAGAGCTGAATTAAACTACAACACTATTCAATATTAAACCATTTTTTTTAAATATTTAGATCGATCAAACAAACTTCATTTTTCATATGAGAAAAATATACATGATTTAATATTTTTTGTGTCTGTCAATATATGTTAAATAAAGCAAACGTGCGATTTTTGGGTAAGGTATGTAATATAATGTAAATATATTTGCTCAAATGTAAATGTACATTTGAGCAACACAGATTTTTAAAATCTTTCTTCAAAGTTAAATGCATTTTCAAACACTGTTTAGTTCAGGAGAACATACATATATAAGTGTAAATAATGATGAATTTCACTGTAAATATTATAATGTATTTTTTTTCTTTCTGGAATAATTAATTAATTGCTTTAACTAAAACAAATTTAAAAGGTATCTTATGATCAACCTTAACGTTAACCTTATGGTCAACCATAACGCTTGAATAAAAAAAAAACTACTATTTTTGTGCACTGCTGAACAGAGGATTAAATCAAAATGAAATGTCGACAAGAGGATTTAATACTTTCCCCTGAACGAAGTCGAAGTTAACTTTTTTTGAACGAGCTATAAAATTTCGATTTAATGAACCTTCTAGAACTATAGAAAGAATCACAGGTGACTGAAGATAGCTGTTACAAAATAATTTTATAGTTTCATTGATTTATTGCACGTTAGAAGTATAGTGATAGAACTAAAAATGTTATAGATATATATTAATGTGAAGAGGCAATCGCGAAGAAAAGTAAAACACTTTCAGGGTTATAACTTTTCAAAGTTAGGAAACAACTTTCAAATTTATAATCTTGTAAAAAAGAAAGAGGCAAAAAAAAAAAAAAAAACAATATCAAAACAAAAAGAAAATCTGTCCTACATTTGAGTAGTACTTGGATAGGGAAATCATCAGAATCACGATTGACAAAAATTAATTAGGTGCAGTGGTTAAAATATCATAATTTAATTCTATGATTCTCAAAATAACTAGATAAAATGTTTATAGAATAAAGGGTAATAAAGTTTATTGCAAATAGATCAATAAGTTAAATTACTAAAATTCGAAAAATATAAATTTATTTTCTGGGATCGCCCTTTATATGCATATTCTTGTACATAATATTCCAACTAGCATACATTCCAAGTTTTCTTCGAATCTGAACATTAATTCAAAAACATTCAGAACAAAAAAGGGATCATAAACTAGATTTTTTTGGATAAATGATTTGTCGGCCAATTATTTTTAAAAGCGGGGGGGGGGGGTTCTAGTTATAATCTAACCATATGCATCAAGATCAACTCCTTCACAAATAATATCATATGATAAATTCGATATTGTGATTATGGTTAAAATAAATCTTAGTTCTGCTACTTATTCCAAATTTTCTTTCCATTTCATTTGTATTTGATGGAAAGAAAATTTAACAAAACACCGAATAATATTTTTCTATACATACATTGTGTTTTCGCACATTTTTTTGAGGAAATACTGTGAAGAGTAATATGAGTATTAATTCTTTTCTCTAATTAATAAGTTACAAAGAAGAGCACCTTTTGTAACAAAAGTGTGTTTAAAAAGAATTTTTATCGATTCATTATAACATAGATTGTTTTCCATAAAACTTTTTAACGGTCTAAATTATATTAATCATACTTCTGGTTTGGTGAAAATAAATAAATTTAATTTGACATATATTGTACAGGATTATTCAAAATGATTTATCCAATTTCAATATGTTATATTTTCATAAATAAACGAAACAGAATGATAAGTAATATAAAGATATGGAAGTATATTTTACAAGTGTTAAATATAACTTCCTATAGATACGTATAATATCAATTCAATATCTAACTTCCTGCCAAACACGTTGTAAAGTGTCTGTGGTAATTGATCGTACAGCAGTAGAAATCCTTTGTTTAAATTCAAATAAATTTGTGGGTAAAGGTGGCGCATATACTTTATCTTTTACAAACACTGAAAGAAAAAAAAAATAGCATGGGATAATATCAGGTGACATAGGTTGCTAGCTGTATAACATTAAGTGATCTAGTCCACTGTGACCGATCCAACTGCGAGGTAGCTAATTGAAAACTCCTAAAACAACTTTCGTGAAATAGCTTCATGAAGAACACATGATGGTCACTTATTTTTCATAACATAAAACTTCTACTTTTTCTTTGCATTGATGTATTACTTGTTATTCTGTGTCTTTAGTTTTGAAAATATGGAATTTCAAATTTGAATGATTCATTTTGAATAAACCTGTACTTTATTTTCAAATAGCTTATCTGTTATTGAAAAGAATAAATGATTTTATAATATGTGTGAAACTAAACTGAATTCAATTTTAAATTTTCAATCATTTATCAATTATTTTTGGAATTTAAATAAAAATGTCAGAACAGATAAAAATAAATGGGGATGTAGAAAATTAGACCAATGGAAATTAATTGTTTATACATTTTTGTATTTCACGAATTCATGTTCCCTTTTACGAGACATAAAACAATTAATATTTTCGCACCTTCTTCTTATTACTTTTTTCCAATCTTTTTAATAGTGAATTTATCAAAAACATTATGTTTTTAAAGTTCCATTGTAACGTTTTTCGTTTTTTATTTCTAGCTTATAACTATTCATTATGGAAGAAGTGGTTATGAAAATTTGATAAAAATCAAACAGAGAAAATAAATTTTCCACTAATAATATATCTTCCTTTAAAAGTAAATTTTTGTTGTTTTTTTAATATATATCACTTAAAATATGTCTTCTAAAATTCTACGAATCTTAAGGAATGAATAAATTTTTATAAAAAAGTATCAAAGAATTATCATAAATATTTTAATAATAAATATGTTCATATATTTCGTTCCATTTATCATTATGATTGATGCGGTTTTATTCTAATATTGAAATAAGGTCTTATTTGCATTTTACAGAAATAGTAAAATACCACCTATAATGTGTTTCTCAACCCATAATATATTTCTTTTAACAATTCCATATCTATAATAATTGTACCTATACGCACATAATTATGTTAAAAATATTAACTTATTTTTTATAGTATGCTGCTTTGGGTTTTCAAATAACATTGTTTCACGTTTTAAATATATATGAAAAGTAGATTCCTCTTACTTTCTTCTATAAAAATTCCATGACAACAGTGTGAAGTATCCTTAATATGTAAATAGTGTAAGATACTTATTGTCATTTATGTAATATTAGCACAGTTTTAATTTTCAACATACTAATGTCATGTTAAAATTTTTATAATACACAGGAGTTTTGAATGTGTGTGTTATAACAATTTTAATTTCATTCATTAATTTATCTAAAACTTACTTCAACTCAAATTGTAAGGCTTTCATCGTTTAAAAATATTTTATTTAACAAATCCATAAAGTTGTAGTTATTATCAATAGCAAACTTTTGCTACATCTCAGTATTATCATCTTAGTATTTCAAGTATACTAGCTAACGTAAGCGAAGTATCGCAAATATAATGCTGAATATGTTCAAATTCTTCCATATTAATTTTCAAAATCTGTATTTAATGTAATAAATATAGAATAGTATTTTATTATTCATTTTTGTCTGAGATATATTTGATTGAAAAGATAGTGAAAAATAGTGATAAAATCAAATAATTTAGTTTCACATGAGCAAATAAAAAACTAAAAATAAGTCTAAATGAGATATTTAAACAACTTACAACAGGCGTTTTTGGATCTTGATGTCAGTGCGAAAGATATTTTCCATACTTCAAAATTCTTTTGTCTGTAGGTATGAGGAACTTACCTCATACCTTCCATTGGAAGTGATTGATCTGCAAAATGACGATGCATTAAAATGATGTTTAAAGAACTGGATCTAATCCACATACATAATTCTATAAATATCTTTCAAAAGATAAATATGATCAATTAAATCATGTGCACAAAGATATTTATATGTCTTTAAGAGTACTTACCATTGCGAAAGGACATTTTTGAAAATGAAGAATGTCAAATATCAATACAGATCAATATGAACAGTCTAGTGAATTGTACAGTTTAATGAAGTATCTCAGAAAAAAGGATCAATCACATTAATGTTTTTAACTAATTATCAAAATTTAATCCATTATATAATGCGTTTATTAATAAATGGAAATATTTTATTTTATATTTTTTTTTTGTAAATCTCAACATGTGTAACATAAATATTACGCAAAGTTATCCTAATTAAAAATTAACCTAGTTCTTATACTATTGTTACTATAAAAGTAGAATTGTCGGCACAAATATCGAGTTTGCTTTTTGTCCGCCACGTATGAAAAGCTTACGATCTAGACTTTCCCCAAACAAATTTGCTGACCACCTCTAGAGTAATAAGAGAGTAATTATTCACGAACCTAGTAATTTAAAAAAGTGGTCAAAATATGAAAATGACTTTTTAAATGGTTAGTCACTTTCATTTTTCATAACACTACGTGATGACTCTGAGGCCGAACACTTAGGAATTTTTATTAGTTTACAAGATGTTCCATAATAAATCAGAATTCGAATAATACCGAACAGGAAACTAGAGACTAGAACAACTGGCCTAGGCTCACATAATTTAAAATACTAAATTGTAGTATTTATTCTGAATGTAACGATGGAAAGAATGAAATATCACCTCCTTTTTTTTATTTTTGTTGAAATATCCAGTGATTTTATTATAAATTAAGGGGAGAGACTGAAATACTTCAGAAAATTGCAAAGTTAGTTGAATTAAAGCTTTAAAAATTGGATCTTTTATTTACTCTCAATAACATTCTCTAAAAATGCACTTCAGTCGTAGATATGAAATCAATAGTTTCTCTGAGCAAACAAATAGCAGAATGAAATAATATATTTATTTTTATAAATGAAAATAAATCGAATCCATTTCTATCTAATGTAGCTAAGTAAAAATTCAAACAAATGAGTATAGGTTTTGAAAAAAAATATGAATAAGTTTCATTTGCGGATACTTTTCATGCGAAATAACAGAAATCTCAAAGGAATTAAAGTTCTTTTTAGTATTTTCAATGTTTATCTTTAAAGTTAATATTTTAAAAAATAACTCCTTTAGATTTATCTTTTAAACTTTTCAATCGTTCTTAGGATATATTTGCTTTTGTTCCAAACTCTTCAATACTGCAGAGCTATTTCTTGTTTAACTTTTCAAAGACAATTTCGAAAGGAAAGTTGAAAAAAAATCTTGATTTATTTTCGTGACCATTGAAAAGCGCCAGACTGTTAACCGCAGTTTTGCCGTTAGAACAATAAGCAAATGTTCACTGCTATTGAAAGTGTTCCGCGAAAGTAATTTAGGGGGCAGACAGACAGATGATTTAACCAGTGCAATCGGCGCTTTTAGCTCTGAGTGACAGTATTCTTATTTGTTTTAATCCGCTCTCAGTTCAGGGGAGCACATGAAAGTCAGCAGAAAAATTGCTAGGAGGAAAGATTTATGCAAAAAAATAACTACTGGTTCTTCTTCTCTTCAGTTCATCAACTCGAGAATAATAAAGTTTTTAGTATCGTTCAAAAATAGAAAGAGAGTTCATTAAATTGTAATTTAGATGATGATAATAAGACAATAGGAATTATTTTAAAAATAATAGCAACATTTTGATTACTTAAAGATAATTAGTAGGGTTCCTAAAACATTGTAATAATAACAAAAAATTCAATCGAGGATTTATTATAAAAAAATTTTAAACTATGGATTGATTTTATTTAACGAGCACTTAATGAAACAATTTTATTCAAAGAAGTATTTCCTCTCTCTCTCTCTAATTACCTCCATTAATTTACTTTCGTACTTTTAGAATAATTTAAACATATACAAAAACGTTTCTTTAGGACTTGAGAGAAGTTGTATGCAGTTATTAAAAAAATGTATTAAATTTGTAAGAAATCCAAATAAAATATTTTTGATGCATATCAAAATAAAATGTACCGACTGCATGAGGTTTAATTGATCATACTAAAAGAACATTTTCCATTTCATGGAGGAAAGTTTTCTTCTGTAGTATTTGTTGACACTGCATAAATATTATAGCTAAAAACAATTGAAGGGAAATTAAATTACATTTCATTAGTCGATATTATATTACATAGATAAGAATTAGTGATAATTACATCTAAAATTATAAGTAAGATTTTAATAAATCTTATCAATAAAAATGTAATAATTCGTTCATAACTGACAGTTTAGATATTGAATTTTAAACTTAACGAATTTTTTTATTATGCTGATAATCTTTAATTTGTAAAATGTTAGAAAGACTTGTAAAGTATGACGTGTTTAAGAATAAATTTTTACCAAGAAATTTATTCTTAAACACGAACTAATTAGCAAAATTTTTTTTTGACTTCCATATTGAGTTATCTGAAGAAAACTGAGTCTAGACAAATGAGTTGGCAATAAAAAAGACGCATTGTATATATTCTTTTTATATTTAATTCCAGTTATGAAATGAATATTCCTTATTTTTTGAAATTTAAAAATAGTTGAACGCAAATAATGCAGTTGTTATAGTAGGCCAGAATAAAACTTTTAAATAAGTGAGATTGATGATATCAATTTTTTTTGTGATAGTTTAGGTTCTATATTTAACATCTGTTCTTGATGTTTGACATATCCCAAGCATACAATTTTTTTGTAAAATTGATTATTTTAAAACAGTTTATATTCACACCCACCAAATCCTAGTAAGTGTGTTTAAATTCCTACTCAAGAAATTGAGTAAAGTACATTTTCAATTTTCATATTTAAAATATATATATATATGTGTATATATATATATATATATATATATATATATATAAAAGGTTAATTTATTTTCTTTATTCTTAGCCTCCATCTTACAAAAGGTACAATTATCTGACCCCCACAAATCCTACGAGCTGCCTAAGCGTGGCGAAGTGGGCACTGGGCACTGGGCAAATGGGAGAGAGGATCATCGGGAGTTTTTCTGGAAAAGTAACCCTAATTGTGCTCACCTAAAACTAGATAACGAATTCGGAACGAAGTCAGCATTCCACCTTTGGGTGCTCTACATCTTTAGACAAATAGAAGCTTTCACATTCCCCCTTTTTACATGAGTCAGACGTCATTATAACGTCACACCACATTGCTAACCAAGCAGGTTAATCAGAAGTGCATACAGGTCTTAGACAGATAGCTCTGTTGGAAAAATAAGCTACAATCTCCCTCTAAGAACGTATTCAGAATTCTTTAATGTAATGTCAACGTTTTATCGACTAGTGCTCTAGGATTAAGTTCGATGCATGTTTAGAAATTGCGAAATAATTTGGAAGTTTCCAATAAATCCAAATAATTGCCCTCAAGGAAACTAAGTTAAAAGAATCGCTGAATATCACACTTAAAGGATATCATGTTTCACTATATCACAGCCTGAATAAAGGAGTTGGAAGTTTGGCTTTCCTCGTTAAAAAAGTTTAGTATTAGTAGATCTATCACTCACTTATAACAAACACAAATCTGCAAATGCAGGGTATCAGGGATTATTCTGGATAAAAGAACCTTAACATCTTCAATATATATCACCCTCCAAATCAAAATAGTCTTCCTGCTTATCTTTTACCCCTTTTGATAATAGCACTCTTCATATATGGATGACTAATTCTGAAAATTCAGCTTGAGGTAGCATAGTTATTAATCAAAGATGCCTAGGAATTACTTATTTCAATCAATTAAAATGCATTTATTTGCCTTAACAATGATAATAAAACCCTTTTTACTCATTTAATTGCAGACGATCTTGATCTAAGACGCGACCGAACTGATGGTAAACCTTGATTGATAGCCAGCCTTTACATGGATCGTGCTTCAAAATATAGGAAAGGTCACTTACAAATTACAGTAGAAATTAAGAGTAGACTAGAGAACTTAAGAGTTCCCAAGAATTTCTGGAAATTTAAGAGGCAGTCTTTCGAAATCTTATCGATAAAGAGCTAAATGCTGAACGTTTTCTGAGGGTCTCGATGTAAAATTGCTTTTTTTTAAAGAAAAATTAGGACCCAGGCTGCGAAACAAGTCATTCCTAAAGGTAATTTCAAAAGATTGTATATTTTCTTTAATAATAATTGTCATTCATACTAAGGACTCTACTTAATAAGCGTGAAACTAATAAGAAATCTGAAGGTTGGAAGTGATCTTACTCTCAATAGTTAATGCAGTAATAAAAAGAGCTTAGTCTTACACAAAAAGGAAAAACTGTATGGAAGCATTGATGCATGTACATCTAACATGAAATTTTGGAATCTGGTCAAAAATCTATATACTCAGTAAGATAAAAGCAATTCCATTTATGATGATGACGAACAGGTAACTTCTACCGAAAAATATGTTGCAAATTTACTCAAGCGCCACCACCAAAGGACAAATAAACCAAATTTTTTGATGGAAGGCAGATACTTAAAGAAAATAACTACTTGTATTATTCATGGCTGTTGAAGGGAGAACAGTAACGATAACATTTTCTGTAAAGAATACTTTCTGGTGGAAATGCATACTGCTTTGAGAACACATGATATAAATATATCTCTTACCCCTGAAAGTATTTATAGAAAATAGATTTATAATCTGCCACCTAGAAATCCTTTTGAAAGATCCTTTTAGAAATTTGTAACATTTTTTGGAGTCATGTTAGACTTCTTCATGTCTGGAAACGTGTCCTCGTTATACCTATTAAGAAGTCGAATAAGCCTGCTGTCCCTTTGGCTAGCGTTACACTCATTGTCTTGTGACAAGGCTTTCTTATAAAATAATTGAAAAAAATGATTATTCAAGCTGAATCCAAATATTTTATTTTGATTCTTCGGATTTACTTCTAAGAAAACAGTGTGGCTTTAGAAGTGGACATTTTACGATCGACCATAACTTATACTTTGGACAGAGAGTTAGAGATTCGCATAACTTGAAACTTACAAACCATATAGTGGCAGTGGTTTTAGACTTCCCAAATGCCTTTGATCGGGTATGGATAGACAAATTATTCATAAAGCTTTTTGATATATTTAAGGTTAATGAAAAAGCTCTTGCTTGGATTGACGATTACATTTAGACTTAGGTCAATCTGTGTCTCACTCATTAAGTTCATATAGGATTATAACTCGGAGATTTACCTCTGTACTTCACCCACTACCCTACATAAGCTTAGAGAGAGCAGTTAATTTCAGCCCATTTCAGGTATCCAAAAATCACCGTTTTCGTGAAAACTTTCGAAAGTTTCTTTATAACTTGTAATTAAAGCCCACATATTTACGATTTCAAATTTTTTTTTGCTTTTGTTTCTTGGGTTAGTAGTTATTGCATTAATGTAAGTACATATTTTTTTAAGAACCATTAAAAAATTAATTTGCATTTTCTGGAAAACTGCGATTAAATTTTTTTTATTATGAAAAAATTCATTTCTCAAAAAATATTTGATATATTTAAATGAAATTTTATTGCAATGTTCTGTACATCTCTAGGTATGTTGCGAATCTCCAACATAGATTTTAAGTACATAACTATTGATTTTGGAATTATTTTATTGCTTCAAATATTCATTGCTTAGGTATATAACTATTTATTTTAGAGTTATTTTTATTGCAAATTGCTTCAAAATCGCACTTCAATAGTGGGCTCTGATTTCTATAACCTCAACTTTTCTAGAGACTCTCTAAAGAAATGGATCTTATATCAAACTTTTTTTGGCGTTCTCCCCCACCACATGACTAGTATTGTGCCAAGAGGCTGGGGGAGTCATCGTCTTTGAAGGTGATCGGGGCCAGCAGACTGCAATATCATGATTTCGAATCCATTACTTCAGGTGCCTCAAATTTCACAAGAATAAGATTTTCTCACCTATAGATTTTCCAACTCTGGACAGTCCTCTACTGAACATCTTCTTGTCTGTCTGGGGATTTCTAGAGAAGACTTGCCCTAGCATCCTCTTCTTGTCTTTGACTTCTTGGGTGTTTGAAGGCTCATGAATCTTATCTAGCCAGTTGGCTAGATTGGATAGAATTAGTAACAACAGCAACATGGTTATCTGATTATCTTGAATGTTTATAAGAATTTAACTAAGTCTTAAATTACGGGATGAATAATTAACTGTCAATTAATATCATAACTAAAATGAACTCAAAAGTTTTATTAACTATTTTAAAATAATATTAGCGTATTTATCGATCTAATAGTTACATTATAAATTTATTGATTCATTTTTATTGTTTTTCATGTTTTGTCTCTTACGTATCACAGTCGTGATGGCGTTTCTTATTTATATGAGCATAAACTAAGTAAAACTGGAATAAATTGCATTATAAAATAGTATTATTAAATCTATGAAACGTATATGTACTAAAATATTAAGAGTGTTGAATTGTATATAAAAACTAAATGATGTTTGAAATTTTTCTGTTCTATTTACAGTTAACATCTGTATGCAAAACAGATACTAATTATAAATAATACTTATGTTAGTATTTTTTTGTCTGTCTATAAGAAGTACAATAAAAATTAGTATAAGGATTACTAAAGAAATTATGCAACAGAAAAATATTACATAGCTGTTGATACAAAAGAATACATACTGCTTTTAGAAAAGATTTGTTTCTCTATTATTTAAGACTTATGCGTCAGCAAAACAATGTATAACAAACTTGAAAATATAGATCTGTTTTGAAAACGCAATACACGGTGATACTCCAATTAATGTGTAATATATTTAAGTGAAGAAGTTAACATCAAAAAAATTCTTTAAAAATTATTTGAAAATGAGAAAATTAATAAATTTGAAAATTGAGAAATTGAGAAATTAATAAGTTGAGAAAATTAATATTTTTTTTGTTGCTTCGATAACATTTCAAACTTAAAAGAATTGTATTAAGGATACATATTGAACAAAATCAACATTAACCAGTGAAATTAGGGAGTGGATTAAATAAATTTATCTTTATATATATCTAATGTCCTAACTTGTTAAATAAAATAATAAATAATGTATTACATAAATTGACGTATAATACTCGTTATCTTACGATTTAATTTAATAAAGCAAATAATTTATATACTGTTCAAGTGTTTCACAACACTAATGCTGGAAGTATTAATGGTCATGTAAACAGTGAATGGAAAATTGCCATTTTCCAAGGAGGTCTACATAATTGTGATACAATTAAATGTATAAAATGAAAGTAACTGTTTCAGAGATTTAAGTTTACATTAAATTAATGCACTTTTTCCACACTCTCAATGTAAAGAAGTTCATTGCATACTTTCAGTCATAATTTTTATTTTTTAATAGTTAAATGGATCTTGTCCGGATATGTCATTATGTAAGAGAAACAAAATTTCTTAAATGTTACAATTATATTTTAAACTTCCGATTAGGTTTGATAAATATTGAAGAGATTAGGATACAGAAACGAGATTACGTAACATAAATGTATACTTTGAAAGAAGGGTTTGAGTCTCTTGGGAACATTCACAACTATGTTATAAAAGTGATTAAGTTGCAACGCCACGGAGTAGCCGGCTGGCCATTTTTTCCACATATTACATTTAATTCATAAGCCCGTACGAGTCGAACCTGAGGTTTGAGCTCGATTTCCCCCAGAGCCAAACTATCCACGAGTTATGGGATGCGACGTTCTAGGGACTTTACGGGACGATCGATACACGGATGCGTTGGGCTTTAGGAACGAAATTTCTTCTGTTGGATGGCATTACTAAAGCATGTTTCTTTCAAAAGACCGTATTTAAGTATTTCTCTTTCCATGATTAGATTGTGGTCCTTCATGTCGTAATGAATCATTGAATTTTTGTGAGTGTAAAGAGAAACACAGGCTATTAACTCATTTTGAAGTGGTTGCTTATGTTTTCTCATTTCGTTTGGGATGGGATTTTATGGCAGGTATGTTCTATACAAAGAAAAGGAAATAAATCTATGCAAAGCTGTCATAAAAGACCTTCAAAGAATTCCAAAAAGTTATATATGTGGAAATATTTATAGTGTAAAAAGACATAATGAGCATTTTTAATCTCAACCATACAAAAATGTCTTAATTTTAAATACTTTTATTGGAAAAATACTGCATCAATGGGAAAAGAATATCAAAAAATTTATAAGGAATGATTACAATCAAAAAAATAGGCAATGTCGATCTCAGTTAATAAATGATGCATCAATATCTAATGTTTTGAAAGATCATCAAATGGAAGAAAAAACCCTTTTTTGGACTTATTTTAGATGGCTATTTATAATAGCTACATACATAGTCAAAAATATAACGCATGAAGAAGGAAATGTTGGAATAGGATGAAATTTGGTGTGTATAATTGTAATGTTGGTTACAAATTAATACATAAAGAAACAAAAATAGCTTTTATTTTGGGGGAAAGTATATTAATGGGAACACATTAGCATTTTATTGGGCCACCTCTAGCTCCGATACAGAAAGCCACACGATCTGGCAGTGGGGCATACAAGTGTCGTGTATTGTCCTGAGGCAAATTAGCCAACGCTAGCTGCAGATGGAACTATAATTTCTGCACGCTAATAGGGCTCTGAAATATTCGTTGCAAATGGTCCCATATGTGCTAAATAGGAGATAAGTACGGTAAGTAAGGTGGCCAAGAAATATTTTAGCTTATATCTGATAATCTCTAGAAACTTTTGCCGAACGTGTCAGAGAATTGTCTAGCTAAAAAATTAGAAATGGATGTTCTGACATGAGTGGCAAAACTTGTGACTGCAAGATTTCTTGAACATATCGTTGAGTTGTTAAAGCTCCCTGCATCACAACTAGTGATGACCGGATGTCATGTCTAATCGATCCTCCCACTATTACGCCTGAAATTGAGGGGTTTCCCTAGAGTAGTAGTGTTTTCCTAAAGAACAATCTAAATTTGACCCCTGATCCATGGACCACCATACTCGAACACGACCTTCGTGTGTTCCCAAACAGAGTCGGGATTAGTTATTGAAGACGATACTGCTCCCATTTCCTGGTCATCCAAGTTCGTCGCTCCCTACACCCCTTCAAACGAAGGCAGTGACGTCCAGAAGTCAAAGTTAACGTTTGTAACGGGCGTCGTGAGGAAAAACCTAGTTCAGCTAAGAGTCTGAAAATTGTATGGCGTGAAACAATACCCTCTCTACGATAACGGCACTTGAGATTGGATGGTGGGTATAATCACGTTATGGTTATGCGAGCTTGTCAACCCATGAAGTGATTCTCTCTTTTGTTGGGGGATAAGGATCGTTCATCTCATATGTGTGCATTCACCTACCCACTACAATCAACATCATCTTACCGGTTAATCAGAACAGACAAGGATTATTAAAGCTTAACAATTTTTCATCGCGAAAAAAAAAAGGATTGCTGTAATGAAAATTAATCTCAAGGCCACTTTATACAACAGAAACGATTTAACTTTCTCACCCTCTAGTGGCACGAATATTTGTATAATTCTTTTGTCACATAAAATGTTTCTACAGATTCATGTGACACACTGGCCTATCAAGTTTCTTAAAGATTTGGCTATCTCTTCAAATTGATTGTATATTCTTTTTAAAATCATAATTCCCAGACTATTTAACTTTCCAAAATTAAAATGCACTCTTTACATGAAATAATACATTAGACTTTAGAGGTAAAGCGTGATGAAATCATTACAAAATCTCCACATACAAGTCAATGGAAGTTAAGTGGTCGTCATTTTTCGAAATAGTACACTGAAAAAAATAGCGAAAAAATTCGAAGAATATATGTGGTTTGCTAAAAGCATTATTATTTTTTTCTATAAAAAATGGCTATTTAAATGTTTATTTATTTATTGAGGTGTTAAAAAAGTGAGTTTTAAAGGCCTTGTCACTCTGAAAGAATAGTTTAAAATGATTCATATTATAAATATTACAAATATGTTTTAAGGAAAACAATCTCATGATATTTAGAAAAATGTTAATTAAACCAAAAGTGTGATTCATGAGGTCAGAACCTAATTATTTTCATTAGTTTGTTTATTTTCTAAAAAAATTGTGCATTCAACTCGAAATGATATTCTTAAAAGTTTTATCACTTTTCTAAATTTAAAAATAAACTACATGTTGCATAAATAGTCAAATGTTTACAATACCATATTTGTAATTACCTTAAATTAATTAAAATTGTAATTATAACAGTAGTTAGAATGATATTTATAAATTTCTTATTAAGAAAACAAGTAAATAACATTAATCATGCTTATCGATAAAAATATGACCGTGTTTCTAAAACATTAGCTACTTCTTTTTAAAGAAAACAAAAAGACTGATAAACATTTTACACAACGCATTTGTTTTCAGAAAACTTTCAGGGGATATATATATAAATTATATTCATTCATTCCCATCAAAAAAGTATTGAACTCTAAAGATGACACATTTTCTTGACATCTTTCTATAACTTTTGTATGAGACATTCGATAAAAATTAAGGATACAGAGACACAGATTTGAAAAAAGGAAAATTTTTCAAATCTGTGATTGAAAACACAGATTTTTATTGTATACGAGGGTTGCTATTTATATTTCTGGCCTAATAATGAAAAAACAAATATGTAGGATCGAAATTGTTTTTATTGTTTTTCAAAATATTCTCCATGATGATCAATACACTTTTGCAAGCGTTTGAACCAATTTTCAAAGCACTTTTTCCAGTCCGATTGAGGTAACTCCAAAACATGCGTTTTGAATGCATCAACCGCTTCTTCGGGGGTCGAAAATCGTTGTCCACGTAATTTATTTTTGATGTGTGGGAATAAGAAGAAGTCATTGGGTGCCAAATCAGGGCTGTACGGCGGATGACCCATCAGTTCGATCTTTCGCTCCGTCAGAAATGCCTTTGTTTGAGTCGATGTGTGAGAGCTCGCATTGTCATGATGAAGAATGATTCGCCTGTTCTTCTGCTTTTTTCGAATTTCTCCGATGACTTCTGGCAAACAAATGGTCGTGTACCATTCAGAATTGACCGTCCTGCGTTGCTCTAACGCCACTGTTGCCACATGACCGTTAATGCCGAAGAAACAGGCAATCATTTGTTTCGATGTGCTTCTTCCTCGAACAACTTTTGTTGGTTTTGCCTCGTCTTGGAAGACCCATACAGTTGATTGCTGTTTTGTTTTCGGCTCATATGCATAGATCCATGATTCGTCACCTGTGTAGATGTTATACACAGCCTTTGATGTACCTTGAATGTATTTTTCCAACATTTCCTTGCACCAATCGACACGAGCCTTTTTTTGAGCGTTTGTCAGATTATGCGGGATACAACGCGAACAAATTTTTTTTACGCTCAAATGTTCATGCAATATTTTATTGATGCTAGTCATACTAATGTCCAAAGACGCCTCTATCTCACGGTATGTCACATGACGATCTTGCTTTATCAGTTCACGCACAGCATTGATCTTTTCTGGCACAACAACGGATTTTGGACGACCTGCACGGGATTCGTCCTGGATCGAACATCGACCACGATTAAATTCGTTATACCAATTTTTTACAGTGCTGTAGGATGGCGCTTTATCGCTGTATAAAGAATTAAGTTCATCGAAGCACTCTTGTCTTGACAATCCACGTCGAAAGTTATGAAAAATAATGGCACGAAAATGTTCACGATTCAATTCCATTTTTTGACAGAGAAGAACTTTTCAATTTACTGTCAACAACACAAATAAAGCTATAATGGTAAATCGTCTGCTGAATTTATGTTTAAAAATATCAAACTTTCGATTAAAATCGTCTTCGGTCGCCTAGCAACACTTACTGTTGCCAAGGCCAGAAATATAAATAGCAACCCTCGTATGTACGTAATATTTTTACGTACATATACAATAGAAACCGAACTGAAAATATTTTACTCATTTTACCTCACTCGATCTGACATCCTTCCGTCTCTTGGCATTTCTTCACAAATCTCAGGGGCTAATACCTTTCAAAGAGATCAAATTTATCCTTTATGGGTGTAGAGAGTGTGTCAAACACATAAGTTATCCGAAATCGAATCATTGCAGGCATCTGGAGCATTTCGCTATTCAGCTATCCGAAGGAAACGGGACACTTCAGCCAACTGCACTTGATATTAAAAGAACTCGATATTCTTTCGGTTTCATTTCATTGGCACTGATTCAGTTCAAAAAGACAATATTCAGTGCGATAGAGAAGCTTCGATACTAATCAGTGCTCCTTACATATATATTGTTCTCGCTACTACGAACGCTTCGTTAAGTAATTTAGCTCTCTGTAATCATAGGAAATCTGTTATATATATATATATATATATATATATATATATATATATATATATATACATATATATATGTATATATATATGTATACACACGCACACACACACATATATATATATATATATATTCGCTGTTTTTTCCACTAACCTTGGGGACTTTAATTAAGGTTGATTGCTTTAAATAACAATTTACTCCCAAACAAAACGAAACGTGATTATTCAAATTCGAGGCAGGTAGAAATCAAGTGAAGTGGTTTAGATAGGAAAGTATATGAGCTAAGAGAAATTCACATGATAGAGGTCAAGTGTCACTAGCTTTGAGTATATGCCTTACAGATGGTAGACAAAAAGAAGAGTTGCTGCGGATGATAGTGATCGTGACGAAGTCAAGAATCAAGTCAACTTCAACTGTGAAAGTTGCGGCAAGACACCCTTAATTCGGTATTAGTGAGACAGGTGAATATATGTAGGGTGTTATCTTGGAGAACAGGAATCCATTTATCATTAGAGTGCAAGTCTATAGAATAAATATTGTGCCTGAGATTTGTCTAACGTCTTCTTGAATAAATTATTCACTTCTTAGTGTTAGTATATTTGATTGAGTTATGGCACAAGAGGCGAATAGGAATATTAATTCGTCACATACATACATATACATACATATACCCCCTATATATATATATATATATATATATATATATATAGAGAGAGAGAGAGAGAGAGAGAGATACTCTATAAATAAGAAACGTTGCACCAAAAAGGAACTGTCCGATGGAAAAAAATTGGCAGATAGAAAAATTATGTACAGAATAGAAAATGATTAAAATTTCTGAAAAATTGAATGATTTATTTCAGAGTTACATAGTTACGAAGTAACGAGCTCAATAAGGTGTTGATCCATTTCTAGCCTGGATGCAAGCTGAAATACGATGTGACATAGGATGATAAATTTCGCTGATGCTCTCCTGAGGTATTTCTTACGAAATTTGCTCCAATTGTTGTGCTAAGTCATCAACATTCTATAATAGATGCAGTCGTCTTCCCTTCACATCCCAGACATGCTCAATTGGAGAGAGATCTGTCTGGCCAAGGAAGTGTTTGATAAGCTGTAAGACAGCTCATAGCAACACGTGCCGTGTGTGGTCTGGCATTTTCTTGCTGAAAAATAAGGCCAGGGTACTGCAAAAGGAAAAGTAGCGAAACAGGTCTCACAATGTCGTCGACGTACCGCTGTGCTGTAAGTGTGCCTCTAATGACGACCAAAGAGATCCGACTATCAAGAGAAATGGCACCCCAGACTATAATTCCTGATTGAGGGCCTGCGTGGGGTACAGGATCGACACGCTGCTCTTGGCATTTCCAGACACGTCTTCGGTAATCGTCAGTTGGAGGCGGGATTCATCGCTAAACACTATACGTCCCCAGTCAGCATCATTCCAACCTAATCGAACCAAGCACCACTGTAATCTGGTTCGACAGTGCGCAGGCGTGAGTGAAAGGTGGCGTAGCGGTCGGTAAAAGCGTAGATATCGCTCTATCGGCTGTCTGTGAATGGTAATGGTGGACTCTTGTGTGCGGATCGCACTTCTGATGGTTGATAAAGATGAATCAGTCTCTGCGACTGCTGATATGACAATCACTCTGTCCTCCCGATCTGCTGTGATCCTAGGTCGAAAGCTATCATTATGATGCTGAAATCTGCCATTGCCCAGCCATTCTTGCCAGCATCTTCTAATCCCCGCATCGCTTCGACCCATTTGACGAACAATTATCCGATTTCCCCAACCTGCCTCTTTCAATGCAATGATACGACCTCTTTCAAACTCTGACAGTTTCTCGTAATAAGCTCGAATTCTAAGACGAGGTATTTTTTTCAGTCGCTGAAAGATATCCTAAGTCTCAAAGCAGAAGAAAATTCGACCATCAGATTGAGAATCGCTTCTTATATACACCTGCTGAGTGTGCAGTTCCGAAGACCTGTATCTCCCGCTATTCAATCATTGGACACCAAATTCTAATTACTTGCGTGTTCGGACCAAATGTTTTTGCATACGAAATTTCATTACAATTGGGTAATTTCTTGGTGCGTCGTCTTATATATATATATATATATATATATATATATACAATATGATAAATTATAATTCAGAGCTGGAGAAAATAGGATACTGTTAAAAAATTCCTAATAAAAATAGAACACTGCATAAATCTTAATGTAAATATATAAAAAAAGCGTTAACATCTTAACATTAAATTTTTTTTTTTTAAATGTAATAAAAATGGGTTCGTATTCTTTTTAATTGTCATATCTTACATTAAAAAATATATGTATGTGTAATGGTTACAAAGAGTATATCTATGGGGTATATCGATATGTGGTTACTGGAAATTTACAAATTGTTATTGAGAATTTATAAATTGATAAGGATAAGATATTAACTGATACTATGCATCAAGGTACTAATTTCAAACTTAATATTTCCAAAATTACCATAGCCAATCATAATTATATTGTTAAATTATCAATTAATTATAGACTTCCTCTAAAAGTTATTAATTAGTTTAAATACTGTATCAATTGTGATAGTAAAAATAGAATAAAGAAAACATATTAAAAAGTAGATATTAGATATTAATAATAACGAGGATATTTGAATGATTTAAAAAAAGTTATTAATAATATCCAGGACAGATTAATTGTTTCTTATAATGATAAAGTTGCTACTGATTAGGCTATCACATGAAAATAATTTTATATTAATTAAACTAATAAGTATCTTGAAAAAAGCAACTTATTTAGAGTAGTATGTAACAATCAGAAATGAATTTCAAATGGGATTGTTGCTCTTGACAAGAACATTAGAGTTAATATCAGTTATATTAAATTACCTCATGTTTTTAACACCAAAATTTCATAAAAATCCTTTATCAAAATTAGAACAATAACTAATTATCCGATTGCATATATTATTCTTGCTGGTAAAAATTAGGAAAATTATGCGAAATGTACTGCCATACGAAGAATACTGCCATTATTGAAAAATGGAGAATGAAAGTGATTGTTTCTTAATGTCACACTGATAAGCAAAACGAAGGCTATTGGCAACGAACCTCGTAATTATGAACCTCGGTCATATGATGAGAACGACACCTGAGCTGACATCTCCCTCTCCAAACTTCCACACTACGCCATCGGAAAGGCTAGAGATCTCGATCAGATTTAACATGCAACAGTCTCTTTGCATAGCGAGTCTTTAATGGCATCAGGGTTCGATCTCACGACTCGACCAAAGGCTGCCCGCAAATTCACAACCATGACAACTATGCTACCGATGGCCACTATTAAGAAAATGGTACTGATATAGTCAAATATATTGTAAAGAGTAGTGACAGCCACTTAATGTTAAACATATTTCTATTAAGAGGCAAATATTTAAAAGGAATTGGGCAAAGTTAATTATGTTGATATTTTAGATACAAAACATTACAACGCATCGTCTTATCTCGGATCTCGCCACGCTCTGACTCGACTCAGCAAAAGCAGATTGTGCTACTGGGCTGCAGTTACGCAACTCTGGATGGAACCATTAAATGAAAGGGAGATGCGGGAATGTAAACACAGTCTTACAATATTAATAATAAACATATTTTGCTATGTTTTTGATGAACCTTTTAATTCTTACTGACATAGACGTTCTTATTAAATTCAAATAGAGATTTATAAGAAATTTAATGTTAATAAGATTTTTAAATATGAAAATTTTAATAACTTTGTTACTTAGTCTTAAAAGAAAATTTACATATTTTTAATAAGATTTATTAATAGGTTAAAGGTATAGGATGGCCCAGTAAGTAATTGTTTAATCAATATTTATTTACATTTTTACGAAGATAATATTTTTATTATAATTTCTAATTTTATACATTTTTCATGGTGTTATTTTCTTTCAAATTAATTATAGCATAGATGTTCAGCGTTTCTTATCTTTTTATCGAGATTACTTAAATTTGTTATAAACTAATGTTAATGCATATGGAGTGGAATATTCAGATTTTTTTTAATATATTATAATAACATTTCTAGTAATAAATATGATAAAAGAGAAATTTTTTCCCTCAGTGATTCTTAAAGTATCCTTATGAGGAAGTTCAATAAGGCTGAATATTTTTAAGAACATAATTAATATTCACACATTACCTAAAATTAGATTTGTGACTAAATTACAATATATTTACATTAGTTTGGATAAGTAAAAACAAATTATCTGCAAGCAGAATTTCCTTTGAATGTGATTAAAACTAATTTAAAACATAATAATTATAAAGTTTTTATACATTTTCTTGCATTAGTATGCTCCATCTCTGTGAAAGAGGGCACTGCCATATCTTTTGATAAAGAGTAAGTGGTAGAATTTTGCATTGTAAGTGAGATATTTGTAGGAATGTGGTTGTTATGCATGGTATTTCATGTAAGTTTTGGAATATTTTTTAATCCAGCCGATTTATTTTTAATTGTTATTTTTCTATTTTCTTAGTTTCGGATTGAATTTGTTTTTATGACGATATGTATTTTGTCTTTACTTCATTTCTTTTTCTGCTATTTGGTTTTATTTTTGTTGCATCTTGTTTCTTTTTATTAATGGAATTTCCATTTTAGTTTACAATATTTTTCTGTTGGGTTGTTGGACATATGCTTAATGACTCTATCTGTCAAAAGACAGATCCAGAATATATAAATGTAATATTTCATATATTCTATCTTTGCGATTTTTAATTTCTTTGCTTTTGTTGCCTTGTTTAGCATTTATTCGGGATTCGGAATGCATGTTGTAGCTGCTTTAATTTGTTTAGTATTTCTTCAGATATATTATCTATTTCTTATATGTTTCATTGTGGAAGTGTTTTGCTTTGCTACTGATTTTTGTGCAGTTAAAAGATTTAATTTTTTGTATTCTTTTTCGACTATCTGAAAAAAGAGTTTACTTTCTAATTATTTTTTTTTTTAAAATTAATCTTAAATTGCTGCTTCTAAAATAATTTTAGTTAATTATTTAAATTTAAATCATTGCTTCGTATTCCTGAATTATTACTTTAAATATCTACACACACACACACACACACACACACACACACACACACACACACACACACATATATATATATATATAATATTAATAATTGTTATCCCTACCCTAATTTAAGAAATAAATAAACAGGTATCATATAAGATTAGAATAATATTTCTAATTCAGTTACATAAAAAATTATCTTACATTTAATTGCAAAAAGAAATAATATAGAAATCAGAAAAAAATTAACTTTACATTATATTATTAATTGTGCAGGACAAACAGACTTAAATAGGAGTAATATTATTTAGAACTGCTTCTGGAGTAATAGCAAGAGTAAAACTAATTTAAAATAATAAATGTTACAAAAACAAAAGTAAATATGTTGATAAAGAGTGTTTCGAATAGAACGAAAAATAGAAGAGGAATAGTGGTAGAAAGGGGTAACTATCATAATAATTAATCACTATAATGCAATGTAGATGATGAATATTATCAAGTTGTATTTTCAAAAGCTGTAATAATCAATATTTCATCTAGGTAGGGAACAATGGGAATTTGTTTTGAGAAAAGAAAAGTGAGCAAAGATAGCATAGAGGCCATTATAATAGTCATGAGAGTCTAAGTCAGGGGTCGATTGGTCAGTGGTCGATATAGATTGGGGTTCTATATAATACAATTAGGTGTCGTTTGGGGATCGACGAATGAATAACAATGTTATTCAATCAAAATTTATTTAACAATGCAGTATGATCAATTTTTTGGAATGATTTGTACATATATAGTTAGTAAAGTTTTATAATTAATTAAAACTTATTTGATTTATCATTCGAATATTTTTTATATAATTTTATCTTTTTTACAGCTTAAAGTGTAATGTGTTTCGTGATGACTTATCATAATTAGACTTGAGAGAAATGATTCTTGTTCCATTTTGCTAGAAGATGGTTCAAATTGAGCAGAATCTTTTAAATCGCGGCTGTTGATAAGCTTTACGAGGAAAACGATGAGCTATCAAATTTATTATTGCACCTCGGAATATGATAGTTGTCAAAGTGTATGTTTAGAAAATTTGTTGAATTGTTTAAACTGTGACAGAAATTTTACTGAAATTAATCCAGCCTTAAGAAGTTGCAAAAAAAATTAAAAAACAATATTTCTATTTGACCGATGTATTTGTGAAGTTCAATGATATTCAATCAAGTCACCAAGGAAAAAAAGTATTACATTAATTAAGCACGTTTATTTTATGCTTTTTATGCTTTCATTAAATTAAAGTTGTTTAAGTCTTCATTGTTACATAGATTTTCAATACTTTTAATTTACTACAATTGGATATACGACGTAGATAAATAAATACAAATCATCGCCAAAAATTAAGCGATTATTTTAAACTACCCTTGGAACCATTAAAAATATAAATATCCCATAATGGACTATCGTGCCACTTTCTGCTAATAGAAAATAACGACAGTTATTTGCATGTTAAAGACATTGAATTATTATTTGATCTTGAAGCAAAGAGGCTTTTAGTAATGAGAGTAACTTTTAAACTATGAGGTAAATTTCTTACGAATATAAATATTACGCAAAAATATCCAAAAATAGTTATACGGCATTTCCTTCTTAATTGCATTCCAAGCTCACATATTGTACCATCTGGTTTCAGTCTGTGTGAGTTCAAATTTAGAAAAGAAATAAATAGAACGAAACTCCAAGCTAAGTAAGACTGAAATATAAATTTGAACCAATATTGCTAATCTGCAAGAGCCATCGGGCATCCTTCTCATTGATTTGGAATTAGATGCTGTCGAAATCAAAAGAGAAAAACTGTTTCTTAAATGATTTAATTTATTTAAGAAATAGGTAAGTTTTTTTTTTAAACTCTTTTTTATAGATGAATAGATAAGAAAATTATAAAATTTTGGGGGTCAATGATCAAAAAGTTTGACCCCTGTCTAAGTAAAGACATGAATGTTGTTGTAGCACTTTTGTTTTGCTCATCACCAAACAAGGTGGTGCATAGATATAGGAAAAACTGGTTTTAATTGTTTCTGGACCAAAACCATATAAAAGCAAAAGTGATAAAACCATCCACTCTGAAGGAAGTTAGAATAAGCTGCTCGGTTTGCTAAAGAAATTCAATATGCTGTTCGCCGTTTTTCCAAAGTGAAATCAAATAGATGTCCCGCAACAAATAAGTATCAGTTGTGATATTGCCAATTTGTTGCTTAATACGTTTTTCAATTCAGTAATTTCGCAATTGATCCGTATACAACACGTATTCGATAACTCACAGCCAAAGTCAAAGGGCTCAGGTCAGGTGATTGTGCGTCAGACGGTGATAGAGGACCTGGTGTGCTGTCAATTTAAAATGTATGTTGAAATTAACTGTGTTTGAAATGTATGGAAGTGTCCATCTAGCATAAAATTTGTGCTATCAGTACTGAAGTGCTGAATTAGCTCTTAGCGCGAATGAAATTCATAACGTTAACTGTACAAATCACACAATTTTAAGAGATCCCTCAAAATGAAAGGGCCAACGATAAATGCTGCCGAATGCGGCACAGCGCATGATCTTTGGACAATAATAGGTAATATTTGCATTTGAACAGTCCCTTTGCCCATATCTGAAAATTTTGACTATTGAAACCAGAGGGAAATGGGATCGATTCCTCCAAAAATAGCTTCCATGCATTTCTCATTTCCATTACACCAAGAAATTGCAGGGAAAGCTTCTCGTTTGAGGCCGACAGTGGAATCCTCCTGCGTAATTTTGTGGGATAGCTTCAGATAATGTTTTGTAAAATTTGGCAGCATCGATAAGCTTTCTTGAAGAGAAATTCTCCGTGCTGCACGCCTCTTCAATGCTGAGCCACATCCTCCACTGACGTCGAAACAATTGATTTTCTCTTTGCACATTTCAATGAAAACTCTCTATTAATTTGTGGATCATTTTCTTCAGATCAACAGTCAATGAATCAGAGCCATTTTTAAACTCTTTATTGTCAGGAATTTCTTCAAAGCAATTTAAGCACAGTCACCGTTCTGAAAAAGGTTTCACAAGAAGTACCAATGCTTTAATGATATATCTAGACAACCTTCTCAAATGCAAAATAACATGACCTGCATTTCTCCATTACGCGTGTAATGTGAGGTAATGTTAAGTATTTTAATTAGCATGTTATATTTACATATATTTAACAGCAATCTTTTTAATGATCTTATGATTAGTATAGCGCCATCTATTTTACTTCACTTTTTTTCTTCTTTCACAAAACAAGCTCCATTGCTTCTACTCAGATGAAATAACAGTTCATTCCTGACGGTAGTACTTTGAAAGCCTGAAAGTGCAAATTTATACACTGTTTCCATTAAAATTTCTATACCATGAAGGAAAATACAAAAAAATATTTATTATACGTAAACAGTATGGCATGAACACAAAGTGATTAAATTTGCAGCAGTTTGGGAATTTACAGGATACGAAATTAGTAGAAACATCTATACCCTTAGAAGCTAAACGGCTCTACCCAGTTAGGCATGAGTTGAACTGGTTTGGATAGATTCATTCTATACTGCTTCGAGTATACTGTTATGTCCAATTTCTGCATATTACACTTTAGAGGGTGCCGGCTAGTCTCTAAGCAAAATAGAGATGCTTTCAATGGGTGACAAATCTGAGATCATGCGGCTAGGCAATAGTCAATCTGCATCGTGGAAGGTCAGAACACAACGTCAATATGTGGTCTTGCATTATCTTGTTGAAGATAGCATTTGAAGCCTGAAGATAGAGCACAACCTCTGAACGTAGGATGAAATGTACCGAAGTGCGCGTTGAAATTCGTCGATCACAAAGAAGATGCTACGTATGCTTCCCAATGGCTGCCCTAACCACTACACTCAGTGCAGTGCTCTAATGCGATGTCAATTATATTATAGCATTTCAAATTTCTTTAATGAACTGTTTCTTTTTATTCACATTTTTTTTGCTTCTCACTCTTTTATTAAAATGTAACTATTTCATATGTTGAATAAACCTGTTATGGAATATTTTAAAAGATTCAGACAAAATGTCGTAAAAGGTTTTCCGAATAATATCGTCATTTCCTATCAGCAAAAAATAAAACAAACCATAAAATATGTTAAAATGGAAAAATGTTTTCTATTTTATACTTCGTATCCTGCACTTGTTTGAATTTGCTCAATTAAGACTCAAATGTGACTAATAAGCAGGGCAGGAACAGAAATGTCGCGACGAAATTTGTGTGCACAGCCTTATTAGTCGATATAATCTCTCGTTTCGCTGTACTGAAAGGAGTTGTAATTTTAGTTTTGATAAATGGCTTTGTAAAGTCCAAAATGGAATTATTACATATTTCGGACTTTACCAAGCCCTTAGATTAAACTACAGACTATTGGTAAAACATAGATTTTCCAAATTTCCACACACACACACTACACTACCACACACACACACACAATAATAATATATATATATATAATAATATTTAGTTACATGTGTGTGGTTATAATTTTATTCTTCATATTAATAAATCATTAGTTTATAATTTCGATATTAAAGGATTGATTTGTTTGGTTTTAAAAGATGTTGAAATTTCGATTGAACTCAAAATGCTATTCAGTCTTGCTAAATTATTTAATCCTAAAGCTAGAAGTTACAATTTAGCAAAATGTCTTCCAATTAAATAAGCTTGAAAATATTTCTTGATTTCAAAATTTTAGATTCAGAAATAAAATAAAATTTGATCACGAATGATACTGAAAATTTTCAGACAATGAAATTGAACAAGATCGAACAAATAGATAAATGTTCTGATCCTGTCAAAGATTTCTGTGAGAGAAATTAGTGAAAATTTCGTAATATTTATATATATATATATATATAATATATATCTATAAATTAATCCCTTAGTAAAAAAGGACATTATTGTACTAATCAAAGACAATGCTAAAATGCTCGAGAAGATTTTGGAGAGGGAGGAGCTATTATATGATATCGAAATATACATAGAATATATATTTACATGTATCTATAGAATGTAGATGTTTGTGCTAGTAATACAGATATAGAAAGTTATTATGTATTTTTCTTTTTTATGTTGAACGCATAAAGTATTTTAGAGTTTGCTATAATTGCTTAGATTTAAAATTTTGACTTCTAAATATGTTAGCATATTATTTTTAAAACTAATTTGTTGAGTAGAGTTATGAGTACTTCAAAATTAAACATAATTAAATTTCTAAACTAAAAAAATTCAAATAAGAAATAATAAAATAAATATAAACTCTCCTCACCATTTTTTTAAAAAATAACTACTTCATGATTATGGCCGTAAAACACCAAATAAAATTTGTAGTTTTAGATAATATATAATAATTCAGTTAACTTTTCAACAATTTATAAATTCAAAACTTTTCCTACTCAGGAATAATCTCAAATAGCTTAATTATTAAAGAGTAAAGTTACCTATTGCTTCCATTTGGATTCAGATCTAGAGCTGGTTTGGCTAATTGTTAGCATTATTTAATACTTTTTTTTAAAAAAAATTCTTAAACATAATGTATTTTTGATTGCCATTCCTAATACCACATTTGACTAGTTTTCCTTCCTGCGAGGCATAAAAAGTGACCCATTATGAAATTATTCAAGTGAGTTAAAAATGGCTAGATTAGATAAGCACGTAAAGAAAGAAAAGTATTGAAATTTTAAAAGAATTGCATGACTCATTGAATACCCTCTACATGGTGAGTCAATTGAGTCTTCAAGCATATAAGTATTTGCAAAATATTTCATCTTACATCTATAAATGTAGCTTTCTTACAAAAAAACTGAAATATAAGTAGCATTTGATTGATTAAAAGGGTGTATTTTGAAAATTCCAGCATTTGAAAATATTATACCAATTAAATTTTATAATAGCATGATTATAAATCCATGTAAAAGTTTTGCTTAAGAGTTCTCTTCCTTTCATTATAATTTCTATAACCACCTAAGATATTCCTTACGTCTCAGGAGCAGTATTCTAAGATATTCCAATGTAATTTATAAAGTCATGTATTCTCTTCTGATAATAAACTACGTCAATAGGATATCAATTGTGTCTTGAATTCAACCTGCTAAAATATCTGTCCATTAGTTTGGTGAGGGCGCGCAATAAAATGAATGGTATATTCTTGAACCGGTCACTGTATTAAGAAAAAATTACAAAAAACGACCCTCCTAATTTTGGGATCTATACTCCATCTTAAATAGCAAAGATATGAAAGGAAATGTCCATGGAGATTGATATTAAGCCCATGCTTCTGACACCTTATATGCAACATTTCATAAATCCTTTTGTGTTTCGCGGAGATAATGGCCAAGATGCAAACAAGTGGCTTAAGGAATATGACAGAATGGTTAAATACAATAAGTTGGATGAGATATTCCTCCTAATAAACGGATATTTTTTTCTGGATGGATAATCACGGGAGTGTTTTGAGAATAATGAAGGGAATTTCTGCCCTATTTTAGGCCTGTTAGATTAGAAGGCTCCCGTCGCATAACATACTAATGCTGGTGGTTACGGATTAGGCTCAGTTCTTGTACAATTACAAGGAGGGGGGCAAGAGAAAGTACTTGCTTATGCTCTCGGACACTTTCGAAAGTAGAAATGAACTATTCCACATCTGAAAGAGAGTATCTTGCCACCTTATAGGTAGTGAGCAAATTCTGACTGAAATTTTCGGGAAGCATTTTAAAAAAAGAGAAAGACCATCATTCTTTATGCTTGTTAATTAGTCCTAGGGACTCTTCGGGAACTTTAGCAAGATGGGTTTTGCGCCTTCAAGAGTATGCCATATCCATTGTATATAAAAAAAAGGTAAGAATCATAAAGATGCCGTCAGCCTTTCTTCATTATTATCTGTTTTTAAAATTTGTTTCGTTATTTTTAAGACCTTCTAGAATATTCTTTACGTTTCTAGAACAGTGATCTGGAATATTCTATAAATAAGTGCTCTCACTCTGACATCTATGTATTCACACTCTGACAGAAAGTTCTCAGGCAAGTGTATCTGTTCTTAGTTTGTTAATAAACGACATTATTAGGATACACCTTTCGTATCTTCAGTTCAACTTGCTAAAACATCTGCGCCACATTACATTAAGGTATCAAGTTGTATCTCCTTTTGTTTTATGAAAATAGAAAATAAATCTTTAGGATCATTTTAGGAAAAACTGCATTAGTAACACGTTTTTTAGCGTTGTGTGATCTAATAAAAAAAGAAATATGGCATAAAAAATGTTGCATTTCCGTAACAAAAAGAAAAAAAGACTATTTTGTGAGTAAATATGGAAACATAATCTTTACTACTTTACCATTCATTTGACTTTTGTATAGGATTCCATAACATATTTTTACCAATCTTTTAAACATATAAGTATACTTGCAAAATGGATATAATTTAATTTATAATCATATTATCGACGAATGAAAATTAAAGAAGTATAGTAAAAATAAAATTTCTAATAGAAGAAACAATAAATTATGTTAGGAATTTATTATCTCTGCTCTCAGATCCAATTTATGATTACTTACATTTGCTTATTTCACATAAGAATTTAATTTATCTAGAATCAAGAAGCCTTTATAAGTTTTACTACTTGAAACACTGGAAAATAAAATATTCTTTATTGGGGTAAGTATCATACCTTACCAAAAATACTTCTTTTCTCCCTCACTTCCGATTCAATTCCATTTTTTAAAATAGTTCGATTTCTAGGAACATTTTGTTATGTAACATTTATTTAGTTTCTCGTATTTTTCATGGAAAAATTGCTTTCATTTAAAACGAATACTTCAATTCGAGACTTTGATTATATTATGCAAGCATTTTTAAGAATATCGTTTAACTACTTTCAAACAATCAGCTATCAAATTAAATTAAAGTCTCAAATTTTAATTCAATACACATTTTCAAGAATAAGTGAATCATGAAAATAAGAAATAAGAGAGTTTTAACGAATTTCAATTGTTGAGAAATAATTCTTAAAGTTTAATTATGTAACAGATATTAAGGGAAACAGACAGAAGAATGTTTCTTCTAAAAATATTCTTCTAAATTAGTAAAATATTTAAAATTTATTATTGGGGAAGAATGAATACCATCAAACATGTATAGAAAATAACATTTACTTTTAAAAATATTGTGAAATGTTTAAAAAGAATTTCGTATAATCTTAACGTATTAGAGAAGTAATGGTGTAAAGTATCAATAACAGAGTTCATTTCAAATATTCTTTTTCACTAGAATCCTCAATTTTCTATTCCCTTTTTACTAATACTGTATTATTTATCTTGGTTATATTTTCATCAATTTCTTTCTTCGTCAAATATTTTGATAAAGAAATAAATTAGTGAAAAAGGTAATCGTTATTTCTCATAAACTATATATATTTTTTGTAAAAGTATCGTTTATGAAAAAGAGAGGTTATTTTTTAAATCTCTAAATTCTTCTACAATAGCTGTTCCATAACTATATAGTGACTAGAGCTAAGCAAAGCAATCAATATAGTGCACGTTTATTGATTACTACCATAACAGATTGTGAATTGAGAAGGAAGGTGGTTTATTGAAGAAACGAATTTTGGTACTCTTAATTTGATAAGACGCTCTCTTACATTTCATTTAGTTATAGAACTTATCAAGCCTTTCACTGACATTAATCAAATTCGGATATTCTGATAGTTTAATTTCATTTTAATGAACGAAGCAATTAATCAGCAAATTATACAGCCCATGACTGACCACGCAGTTGTGGGTTGTGGTAAAGACCACAAAAGGCACTTGTGTTTAAATCTAGGTTAGTCTTCCGAATTTTTCTTATGAGTTAAGACATAGTTATACGCTCAAAAAAAAAAAAAAAAAAAAGCACAAAGAAAATGGGGTTATTATATTTGACTACTTCATGCCATATTTGTCAATTTTAGTAGATGCATTTTGCATTTAATTTATTCAGTACTCATTGCAATAGTTTTTTTAAGAATAATGAGTTTGTTCACTAACCCATTTTCTGTTTTCTGATTTGCGACAAAACTACACTGAGTAAAATAAAAGTATTTAGCATTTTAAGAAATCTAAATATCTGCTTTCATTGTAAACTTCTGTATTGGAATGCAAGTCGTATACGAATGTAGTATTCTGTACCAAATTGAAAAACGTAATAATTTAGTATGCTACCTAGCACTTTGGATAATGTTAAAGAAATTTTGATCCAGAATGTTTCACGAATTTGTATCAAAATGAGGATTAAGCGATGCTCAACATCTGAAAAAGAAACAAATCCATAACCAGCAATATCTCAAACGTGTTTGATAATAAAAATATCAAAATTCTTGTAGAGAAAACTTCAACTCGAACACATTGAATTAAATGAGAAATAGTCACAAGCATTTGTGGAAAACAAACATGTGGGTAATAATTTTGAATATCTAGCTTATATAAAAATCGTTTTTAAGTAAAAGGGTAAAGATTCTTTTAAAATTAATTCCTAAACAATCACTATTGTAGAGGTACGAAGCAGAAATTTATAGTCCATTGAATTTTCTCCTGGATTCCGATATGGATTTTAATCTAACAGAAAAATTATCAGAGGTTAATGGTTTTTATGCGGTTACATTTGTACGTGTTCTTGATTTTTGCTGTGATTAAAAGGGAAGAGATGCAAAGTGTATAGGGTACAAAATATTTACAACTGTCTAAAAGGGTTATGATTAGTGAGCAAATATTTCAGATATTTTAAGATTTCTATTCTCCGATGTCTAATGACTGTAATAAAAATAGATTTGGATTTCTGCTGTTCTTCTCACAACAGCTGATAAATAGAAACACGAATAAGAACATTTTTATTCATGAACAAATATTCAAAGAGCTATGTAAAATCTTTTCCTTTAAGGATAACGATCGAGGAAAATAAAATTATTTCAATGCTATATTAATATCTTTTTTATAGTAATTGAAATATTATATAATTCATAAGCTATTTACATGCGATTTTGATTGCTCATTAATTTCGGTCATAGAAACAATGAAAGGGTTATTGACGACGGACCTCTTAACTTTAAAATTCGGTCAAGTGATGAGGACTAAACTTGTACCTCCATCTCTAAGTGTTTTTAATCAAGTCATGGGAATACTTGAGAACTCAAACAGATTTACCCTGTAACTGCTTAGTTACATGGTGGGACTTTAGAAACACCAGGGCTCGAATCCACGACTTCAACTCCAGTTTGCGACCAATACCCCAAGGCAGCCGATGCCACTAAGCTTTTTACATCTGTATCAAGAAGGAAAAGTGAACATAAGTAATGCAATGTATGTGCTATTTAAACATATCGGTCAAAAAATATTTCTTCATGTATGTTTTAAAAATAAAGAGAAAGTTTACTATACACATTATTTTTGGTCTAATGAAGCATTATACTTCTATAACCTGAAATTATCAGTGTTGCGTTCACGAAAGCAAATTTTAAAAGGGTTTTCGAATTCTGCTCAAATCGGAAACATTGGTCACAATGTTGAAATTAACACACCTATCTATTTGCATAATGCATGAAATTTTTAGAGTTGGAATACAGAGCTCGTTCGAGAAACGATTTCTGAGCAACTTTTTGAAGGTCCTGTGGGGGAAAAAAAGATTATGGTGTTATACAATATAGCAATCTTGATTTTTGAATGAGAAAAGCCTCAACTTTGTCAAAGCAGAAGAAAAGGAGAAAATTATGATTTAACGAGCGAGATCTCACAAATTTTCACTGGATAGTAAACATAATGAGGAATACAAGTTTGAATACGCAGTATATAATTCTGTTTCTCAAAAATCGTGATTTGTCACAAGCAACGTGTTTCGTTGAACAGACATTCGCAGGACATGGAAAATATTTTAGGTTCGTTTATTAAAAAAAACTTTTAGTTATTTGCTTTTAAATGTTCATGCACCATCACCAAAAGATCTACATATATGTGAATCTTTATTTTCCTATCGCGGTAAGATTAAATAGATTTTTGTTCAAGTAGATCGAGTCAACCAAAAATTCATTTGTAGCATGTGTTGGTTGCTGCCAGTCTTGCTCAGGAGAAAAAATTTTAAAGAGCGCTTCAAACGTGCAAATAAAATCTCTATACAAAATCTATCAAAATTTATTGTCTGGTAACATACTGACAGTTAAAATCAAAAGATTGTGTAGTTACAAAAGAGGGACATGATTAAAAGCCGAAAAGAACTTTCGTTTTTCTCACAAACGTAAGTTGCTTACTACAAATCAACAGTTCGGTGAATTTCTCTCGATCTTACCAGTTGCTTTACTTGAAACTTCGAGCTAAATTTTGAGAAATTCTATTAAATATTTTAAATATAGCAACAAGGTTTCTTAAGAAAATTAGGCCTCGTGATGTTAATACCTCAAACATTTGGAATTTGAAATTTTCTAATCAACGTTAAAAAATACTTGTATGTGTATGCGTAAATCAATCAATAGATAACTATTTTCCCATTTTAAAAATACAATTATATCCAAGTAAGCAATATTACTAAGAAAAATATGAATAATTAAATATAATTACGAAAAAGTTAATTGTAACACATATGCATTTTTAAATATTGGAAATTCCCCTTATGCCTTGAAACATATAAATCTAATTTTTCATCTGATTAATTCCAATAAATTGAAAGACAATTTAGAAATAAGTTGTAATTAACTATTTCACAGCTTTAAGTTGTAAGTGTTTAGAGTTTATAATTATCTTTTGGAGCTCAAAATCAGGACACAAATTTTTTCCAACTGTTTTTTGTTATTTTTGCTAATGCCATTAATTAAGAAAAGGTAATATTTTTGAAAAAAAATATTGACCTTTTGGTAATTAATTAAGTTTTTAAATAATTTCTAAGAAACTATTATACTCCTTAATCATTTGCTCAAAGTATTCTAGTACATGGTCCCTCAACGATTTGTCCTGAATGTCTCGGGAATTCAGAAACATAATCTCATAAAATTTGGAATATTGTCTATCTGGGCCATTTTCTACTTAATTGAGTAAAGGTTAGGCATTCGTAAAAATAAAATTAATTTTAAAAATTAAATAATTATGCTATTTAAGTATACTATGCAGTCGGAAATAGAATCCAGTTCTCTTTGTGTTGAAATAGACAACAATTTCTTCTAATTGCCATGATTAGCGAAAGTTTATTTAGGATTTTCCTGATTTTATAGAATTGCGTAGCCGTATAATGAAATATATACCAAAAACAATTTTCGAAATCTTACATTGTATTGAATTTTATTTTTGTTGAATGACTTTTAATCAAATTCTATTGCTTGAAGTTTATTTTTTGACCAAAATACTGCGTTACACTTTCGAATTTCAGTTCAAAGATCGGTTTCTTTAAGATGGCATGATACAAAAAAAAGCACATTCAAATATTTATATTACTAAATATACTGTATAAATGTAACCAACACACACACACTTGTCAAACATTAAAAAAATTATAATTTTTCCTTCTTACCATTTATTGATTGATTAATAATTTAAATCAATGTTACATCTTATTGTTCTAAAATGTTATTGTTTCACTAGCTACATAAAAATAAATGATAAGTACTCCTGTTTTAGCGGTCTGTTTTGACTCCTAATGACAGAGAATTTAATTGTATTTAAGATGTATGCTATTGTCATACATAAATAGATTCTTCAGAAAAAAATAATAATAAAAAAGAAAAATAAAAAGCATTAACTCTGATATTTATGAGATAAGGCAACAAAAAGTGACCTTCTTTAGTGAGTGTTCTTTTAGTTCTTCTTCCTTTTATTTCTTTATATATATATATATATATATGGCTTCACAATGTAGACGAAAATAAACGGACCGTATTAAGCGTCAAGTGCAAAGAAAACATATCTTCTGAAAAAGACATATTTTTATGAAATATTTATCTTGGAAAAAATACAGAGAAAGGAAATTGAACATCCGGAGTAATTTCAGGAAGTTATGTATCTTTCTCTCTGTCATATAAGATCCATGAAATTTTACTTTTTGCTTACTGAAAAGAGCAGTAAAGGTGAAACATTTTTTTTTCAAAATTTCGATTTCACTTTCACGGGGCAACGAAAGTCATACAAAAAGTTTAATACTTCCATAAAAAGCAATTACGCAGTGTAAAATAAGATACATATAGTTTCATAAAAAGCAAAGTAAAATTATAAGGTACAATTTAATATTTCTTTCAAATCTTGAATAATAAGTAAAATATAAAGTATTTTAAATTCTGAGTATTTTTAATGTAAATTCAACGAGAACAATTGTCCAGGACTATTTTGTCGATACAAATTAATTTTAAAATTATTTTAATGAACAACATTGAACCTATATACATAAGAAAATGACTGTCAGTTAATATATTAAATATTTCTTCATTCAGGCGAATACCTAGTAATCTATTAATATTCAGATCATGAAAAATTTTCTAGTAAATATTCTAAGAAATTTCACTTTACACCTAAAATACGGAATCAAGTTCCAAATAAAAAGAAATGTTATGATTTAATAAAACCCGACATTATTTTATTAAATTATAACGTTAAATCATAAATCATACTGAAAAGAGCAGTACATATTCCCATTTTTAATATAATATATAGTTGTAAATCACTGTGCTCAGTAATGAAGTCTGTAAAATAGAAGCGTCAACGTTTTACAAACGACAATGGCAAGAAACCTAATTTTAGAAGCTCAAAAAAGTGCCTAACATTAAAATAACTAACAGCCAAAATATGGAAATTTGCAAGACTATTACTGATAGCAAAACAGGATTTTAAATTGCTTAATATTTGCTGCATTGCGTTTTTGTCAGACATCATGTTATTAAAGTAAATTATTCATTACGTAAAAATATATTAGAAATATTTCTAATTTTCTGGTTTACATTTTTGATGTATATTTATAATTTTTTGTGATTAGTGAAATAAAAACATTCGCATTTAATAAAGTTTCTTAAGAATAAATACTATTACTCTTACTGCTCATTTCTTAAGACTTAATTAAGAATTAATTTTGTAACCAAAAATATATGAAACACTTAAAACATATTCGTACATTTTTTGCTTATCTCACTACCTCTGACATATATCGTTCAAAATTTCCTTTCTGCAAGATCTGCTTTTTTTAAAATGTTTTACTTAGAAGTATATTTTTTTTATCAATCCTAAACTTTTTTAGAAGAGCTTTGAAAGGGGTTTTATCTTTTTTCTTTTAAATAAGAGCAAAATATTTCAGTATTTATTCTAAATACGATTTGACAAAAAGTTACTTTCTCATAGTATAAACAAGACTTTCACAAAAATTATAAAAAATTTTCTTTCTGCCTTATTAATCCTATAAAAAAAGGTTAAATATTTTGCTAAATCTTTATTATAATTCGATATTATGAAAAAAGTTCAAAATTCTGGAGGCGTTTTATAAGTGAGATTTGATTTTTCAATTAATTCAAGAATAAATACAATGTGTATATATTTATTTCGGTAGTTTATTTATAACAACTTATGATAAACAAATGCGAAATACAAAAATATTACAAAATTTTAAATGTTTATCAGACTAATTAATGAATCAAAGTAATTAATAAATTACTAGAGTAATTAGTGTTTTTACTAATTTACCAGAGTAATAAGTGTTTAATTTCTTAATTAAAATAATCGAACATTTTGTATCAAGTTACAAGTAAATTTTTCATTTAAATATGATAAGTATCAAGTCTTCTTAACACAAATTTTCTTTTAATTTTCTGACTTTAAAAATAAAGTTTATCTAAAACATTTCGATTTTTGAAAACGAAACATGTATTTTTTTTGTCAAATAATCAATAACGCTATTTCTGCTTTTAATTTAAGTGTACCATGAGACTTTCGTCTTCATCATCTTCCCACAACTGTAACATCTGAGTTTATTTTCTGATGTTTATATTTTAATTCCTAATCTCTTTTCAACAAAATGATTTATTATTAGTTTAAGTGTTTAATCAAAATAGATTAATAATAGTAATAGAAGTATAATTGACGAATTTAAAAAGAAAGGCGTATAAATCCAACGGAGAATTTAACATAAAGGTTAGTAATGATTTGGTAGTGAAATTATTAGTGATTAATCGTACGTAGATGTTGTGGATGTGTACGAATCTATATAAAATGTTATCGAACCAAAGTCCAGGATCTCTCGGAGAGAATATCAGCTAAGAAAACAGCTTGATTCTCTAGTTCATTGAAAATTAACTCCCTTAGAACCTAGAACACTGGTAAAATTGATCGTTAGAATTAATGTTAAATTAGATTCCAAAAGCATATTTCATGATTTAAGACAGATCAATAAACTGAACCTACTTATAATTTGTCTTCCTCTTCATTTTATTATGTAATTTAATGAAAATATTATTAGACTTACACTGGAAGGTGTATTAATAGCAATCAGTGGGCATGACGAAAAGAAAATTACTTTAGATTTTGAATGGTACTATACAGTTGCCGTCGGGATAGAAAATAAAAAAGAAACTGTTGCAAATGTAAATTAAATAACTTTTTTAGAAGACGAAACATTTTTTGCAATAATATTGTAAAGAGCAAGATGATTAGAGTAGCAATATATATATATAAGAAAAGAGCCGACATTTTCAACTTAGAACACACACATTGCAATGTAAAATCTGTAACATGTTACAATACGTTTGAACATCAAATAAACAATGGATGAAAGAATTATTTTGTATCAACTAATTGTATTAGAAACGGATGCAATCCTGAAATCGATTTCTAAAATACAGGAACTCAATGCAGATTTATGTTTCAGTACTAAGAAAACAAAATAAATTTATGTCATTATTGAAATATAAATTTTATGATGGAGGAAAAATTCATTCATTAGGGAATGATAATAATTCGGATGTTCACCCAAGTTTATTTGAAGTAAAAAAAATAAATATATCACTTATTGAATCTCTAAAATTTAATGTTTTCAAGCAAAAACTGGTATCTAATTCCTTTCTGGAGTTTAAATTTGGTGGGGAAAAATGTTAGTTGTTATGTTGTTTTAAACTTAAATTATCCATGTTATTCAAAGCTAATATCGGAAGCGTCAAAAAAATTACCCCTTTAAAGGGATTACATTCTGCCTGTTTGTTATCCCCAGTTTTACTTATATTGTATTATATTTATCATAGATCATATTAAATATTTTCTGTAGTTTTATTAATTTATTTATGAGTTTATTGAAATACATAGTACATTATACATTTTATATTTTTATTGCTTCACTACCCTCCCCCCTGAACTTCCGATCTCTTATTTGCACAAACCGTTTTAAGTTTTAAGAACTCTAGAAGTATTAATTATTTTTTTATAAAGTTTCTATCTTGTACTTCCGTTGTTCTAGGTCCATTTGTTTAAAATTTAACGAACAATATTTATTTTAAATAGTGCATATATAGTTATTCTTGATAACGAAAAGCTAAGTATGAAGTACACGTCCTTTTTTTCGTTCACCGATCTCTCTATGGATCGCATAATTTGTATCTTCCTCATATCTTCTGGTTTTTCACCTGCTGCAATCACCAATTTCTTCTTTATCGTAACTATGATATTCTTTTCCTTTTTTATTTTTTTGTGAGATTTAGTCCAATATTTTTTAGATTCTATTCTAAAACAAGCAGTTTTCTTTTCACTGATTACTTTGATTCTATGAAGGAATAATATGCGTAAAATCAACAAACATATTTAATGCAGCTATGGCACATATATTGTAGAATAAATTCACGGATAATTTCCTAAGTCTCTTTGCTTATATACGTGGTAGCTATTTTATCACTTTTAGTTTCAGCGCGTCTGTTAATTTCTGCCGGTCCCTCGCCGTGTAATACTCTCACTCGTTTTCTAATCTAGTGTATATAAAATGAAAAAAATTTCTTCCTTGATGTCAAATAAAATTAAAGGAATTTTTTTTTAAATCAAAGAAAACTTGACTCGAGCATTTAAAAAACCAACGACAAGTTTAATTTATAAGTATAATTTCAAATATATGTTAAAATATCTATATTATAGACATTATTTTGTAAAAAAGACGTCACTTATATTCTCGTAAATACAAAATTTAACATTAGTCTAGTTCAGGGGTCGCCAAAGTGGTCTATATAGACCCCTAGGGGTCTATTTAACAACAGTAGGGGGTCTATCTGACCCAAGGGGTCGAATGGGGGTCTATTGGGACTCGAAGGAAAAACAGTTCTTAATACGCAAATCACACATATCTAACTGCGTACGTAAAAATTTAAAATATTTTTATAATTGACTTAATATTATATTCTTCATAGAAAATAAAATAATAAAAACAATCTGCCCCTTTTTTCCTTATGTGTTTTCGTATGTATACCGTGACGTCACAACTTGACCTTGTGACCAGTTTGTGAAACATTACGACCTTGTGACCAAAAATATGTGAAACTTTACGAAATGGCTCAGCCATTTATGCTGGCGTTTCCAAGTTCGTATATGGTTGAAGCCGGTTTCAGTCACGTTAATTCAATTTTAACTAAAAACAGAAATAAATTAAATGTGGAGCTTCGAGGGAATTTACGGTTAAAATTCACTAATTTCGAACCCAATATAGCGAACCTTGCCAAGAAACACCAGGCACACTCATCTCATTAAGAAGTAAAAAATATGTAGCTACTTTACTTACTGTTTCTGATTTATTAAATATTTAGACTAATATATAGTTTTATTTTAATTACCTGAAAATTACCTTTGTGGGGGTCTATGGAGATTTCGAAAAATTATATAGGGGGCGATGATCAAAAAAGTTTGGCGACCCCTGGTCTAGTTCATCACATCACACATATAAACGGTACTAGTAGGGAAATATATTAGTATGAATATGAAATAAAATAATTCCAAACATAACTATTTATTATTCAGTTCCATGGGCACAATATTAGCTATTTAGCACACAAATATGGAGGTTGAAATTGTTTGTGAAAATTCTCCATAGATGAGTTTTGGGAAGGTAACACTTGATGAAATATTTAATAAAACATTCTATGAGTCATTGCAAGTTTTGTCAAATCGGTTTTAAAAGTTATCTTTTTGAATATGTAAGAATCCCCTTATGAATCAATACTTGAGATAATATAGATATGATCAGAAAATGTTTGAGTTTAACAATCGCAAATATTATTGAAGTTAATCTAATGAATGTTACAAGTGTGATTCGTAACTAACAATTAGTTTTGACTAACTCTTAAAAGGCCTTTAATAAAATTGGAGGTGAATACATTATAACTGGAATTGACGAATTAAAATATGAGCTTAGCAAATATCATTAAAGCCATAAATTAAGATAGTTTCTTTGTTTTTGATCTTGGGGAGAGAATTTTATCAAGGAGAGAGAGAGAACATTTTCCAGGAGAATTCCAATTAACAAAATTAAGGAGGAGACATTGTTTGAGACATTGAGTTGATAAAGAACAATAATTAAAAAGTTCTAAATATTGGAATAAACATTCTTAAAGTCTTACAAGATCGTAAAAGTTGTAAAATAAAACAGCAAATGTATTTATTACCAAATAAAAATAATAAATTGCTTTCTAATTTTTAAATTTCAGCGGAACACTTTATCTAAGTTAATGGGATCAGAAGTGCTCCACAAAATAAAGGTTAAGAACCAATGTGTATGATCAATGCTTTTCATAGAATTTTAGAAACATATCTCAAAGTTTTTGTTAACAAAAATTGCGTTAAATGACAGGATATCTAGAGAGTGCTGTTTACACAAATTTAGTGCAATTATTTTAAATATTATTGATGATATTTATAGTGCTTATAGCATTTATAATTTCTATTTAATTATAATTTTTTTGGTGTTAGTCGCACGCTAAAATAAGTAGTTTCTATGATCTCTAACTCACGGTGATCTGGTTTATCGTTTAGGAGACTTTGAAATGTTCAAAAATCTACAGAAAAGTTGTGTGGAATGAAATCAGCCACTCCTGATTCAAAGTTTGAAGACATAATATTTTCTTTTGGTTTGATAAGTGAATTAATAAATTTCGCTATTACATTCACTGATCATCCCAAACTCAAGAGCAAATTACACTACCAAACTGTAGCATATAGCGTGGATCGAGACTTCGTTTCAAAAATTCATGGGAAACAGAAATTCACTTTCGCGCGAGTCCAGCTGCCTTTATAAAGATTCTTTCATGATGTAAGAGAAACTACTAAAGAATGTAAAATGTGGTCGCAACACCATCTTCATTGTAGTAACGACACGAAAATAATTTGAGTAAGTTTTTCAAATACAGTTTTATATTATAATATCTCTCTTAAACGTTTTAAAATACAATAGGAAAAATATAGGCTCGTTGTTACCCGTTTATGATATTATAAAAGACATGAAAAGTTAATATATTTCCAATCTGCTTTAAAATTGATAAGCTATTTGAAGCAATTGAAATCAAATATTTGACATTTACAGTGTTGCTCATTTACAGCTAACCACGAAGTAAAATTATTATAGAAAAACCCCTGTGTTTTATTTTAATTTTAACTTTTGTTTTTAATTCATTTCGTTTTATAGTAAGTAGTCAATGAATGTATTATAAAGCTGAATAAAAATCCATATGTATCTGAAACAAGCAAAAATGTTGTCAAAATTTGAAAAATTTAAGTAAATTGGTTTCGAAATGTATAAGCGACTAAAGCCTTCACCATGAAAGGTAAATAAAATATTTATTTTTGAATTACAATACAAATCGAAAACGCCATCAGAATATTACGATGTATTAAAAAAAACACTAACTTAAGTGCATTAATTGACATAAAAATTTTGGAATAATTTCATGAAAAATATAAATACAGGGAAATATATATAACAATTCAAAAGTGTTTACCAGAATTCGTTAAACCATAAAATTATAAGTGTCAAATAAAAATTAGAAGAATAATGGGAAAGAGTAATGAAATTTAAAGCAACAAATCAATGCACGTCCACCTGTGATCCTATAGTGGCATGGAGAATATCGAAGCGATAGTAATTTCATGCCAAACGCTGTGTAGAAAGGAATCTAGTCGTGGATCTAGATGGGAATTTGGGTCAATAATCTGGTCGTGTGACATTACGCAACAAACATTCACTTACTGGGCTGTCACAGACAAACTCCATCATGTAATGGGGATTCTCTGAGACTCATATTCGTGCTTTATGCCTATTCACACTTCCACAAACGTGGAATGTATCTTCATCAGAGAGATAAATGCGATTTATTCAAAATGGAAACCATTCTCAATGCATTGTAATAAATGCATTATTTTATTTTGGTCGTAGCGACGATGGGTACGTGCCCGAAACCACTGCCTCATGATTTCATCGTAAAATATAGATGTTAGGGTGGTCACCGTTTCGTTATATATATATATAGTACAGTTTTCAGAGAAAAACTTACAAAAGATGTAATAAAATTTAAGGAATATTATTTGTCTCACAATAATAACAAATTCAGTAGATAGTTGTTCATTTTATCTTACATTGATCAAAACACTTGTTCATAAAAGAGGAACTATAAAAAGATTTTAAAATGAAAATACAATTACCTTTTGCTGTTCATAAGGGATGGATATTCTACTGAATTCTTTTCCATAGATATTCTATTTTCTGCATATATTTTGCTTTCTACAAACACATTAAGTTAAATAAATATCATTGTAGTAAAATTTCATCATATTTTCTACCCTCTTGCTTCGAAAATAAATTTCTTCAGGGTCATTGTACCTCCACCTTTTCATTCGCTCTTAAGCAGGTCATAAAGTACTAATGTGTTTTTTGTTACTTTAGTGGAGCTCGCATCTTTGTTTAAGTGTACCTCTGAGAAAACCTTACAGAATTTTCTATCTGGCGCCGCATTTAAACTAAAAAATACCACCGTTTGAAGCATTGTGCCATTCAGCTACATACAGAGTTTTTGTGATGCCTAATATCCTTTGATCCCTTCGAAAGTACTTGTCCTGTTAAATAGTTAAGCTTCTACTGCTTTTAAAACAACAAAGATTGTTAAAACAAACTCTGAGCACTACGAAATATTTGAATTAATGGGCTACCAACTTGAACAACCACAATTCACATATTGTGATTCCCCTTTTTCTTTGAGGCAATCTGCCGGGTAAAAATGAGTCGCGAGCCAAACCTGAGTATTGATGAGGGCTGCCACGGCCACTCTCTATTCTCACCCACCTTCATGCGTGTACACTCTGGTATTATACACTATACTGGTTTCAGTATAATGTATAATATTTGGTTCATGTTCTTTCTCATCTAAAACATTGACCGTAAGGTATAAAATTGAGAGTAAGATTATCCATTTTTTATTCTCGTTCCATGTGTCCATTCCATTCTAAATTTATTTTTATATATATTTCTATGTATATTAATAATGTGAATCGGTTGAATTGAGTCTTATTTTGTGAAAAAATGAACAATGCAATATGTTTCAAAATTTATAAACAAAACAAATTTATTTATTTGAGGATAATTTAAATATTAGATGTCCTATTTAAAACCAACGGAAACTATCACGAAATAAATTATAGAAATTTTCGGTGAGACTGATTTTTCAGGATACAAAGGTTAAAATATTATTTATTTAAAATGAAGTAACCCTTAGATATTTGTAATATTATAATTAAATTGTAAATAATTTTAAAAAAATAAATACGAGTGAATTTAATCTTTTATCAAATTCCAATGTTGTATTTTGAAAGTTATAAAAACATACTTAAGAATGATTAAACTTGAATTGAAATATTTAAGCATGGATATTATCTGCAACAAATAATTTTTCCCCCATTCTTTCGTTTTATAGAGTTTTCCTAACTAATTGATTGTTTACTAACGTCGCGCTGAGAAGCAACAAGAAAGATATTGGCATATACTTCGAAGTGACTTCCAACTTTATTTGAAGAACATATACTTCTTTAATTACATAAGAATCAAAGCAGAATTATCATTACAGTCATAAACGTTTTGTGACAATAAATATTTTCAGATCTTGATTCCACCAAAGAAATTCAGATGGAATATGCGGGAGCTTGAACCCATTTGAATCTAACTGAATCTCCAGTTAAACGTGTAGCGGAATATAGAAATTTGTAGATAAGCATCAGAGGTTAAGCTTCAAAATGAAAAGTAATTGAAATTTTGGAATCTCTTTCAATACTGTGTACTATTTCTTGAGCAGTATATGAAATCAAACTAGGAAGTTAATTTTACTTATTAATAATCACATTACTGATAATCCCATTACCTATTAATTATCACTTTCAGTATTTATGGTAATATTTATAATTGTTAAATTTTAAAAATAATTTGGATTTTTCCTATTCTTGTTTTCATAAATTTATTACATTTCATTTGAGGTAACTTTTTGGCGTATCATTTTTAACTGTCTTCACACCATTCACCATAATTTGAAAATATTCAAAATTCAATTTCTAAAATTTCGATTTTTAATCTGTTTATGAGTGAAAATATTTTTAAACGCCAATAATTATTATAAGAAATGTTCAACATAGAAAATATATGAATTCTAATAGAAAGCAACACTTCTAGTGAATGAAACGCCACGGTCAAAGTACAAATTAAAATTTACGCTCGAAAAAAAAGGAGATAAAGGTAAATATGTGGAAAATGTTGACGATTTAATCTAAACATTGACTTAAGCTGCATTCTTAAGACGCTTTTATTTCATTCTTAATTCATTTTTAATATTAATATTTTTTAATAATTAATTAATATCCATATTTATAAGCAATACCTAAGAAAATAGAAGGTTATTTTTATATATATAATGTATTTTTACTTCAGAGAAAAATTTAATTAGAAGCATACGCTTATAGCTAAAATAAAAATGTTTCTACATTATTACATTGAATTAACATAATAATGATTCCTTATAAATAACAATTAAGAATATATAACATATTATGAAGTAAAAAAATGTCTTATATTCCTGAAAATTCCTAGTTTTCCTTAAAATTGAGAAATACTTTATTCTTTAAATAAACTTAAGGAATTAATAAAGTTTTATTCCTCAATACATAAGATAAAGTAGCTCGTTTAGTTTAAAGACACATAGCAAGAACAAAGTACAATAAAAAATCTAAGATAATTAAGCTACTGGTTGTTTTTTACATTTTCATACACACACACACACACACACACACACACACATACATATATATATATAATACTTCGATAGATTTGTAAATGCGGTATGTTGAAACATGTGGAATATGAAGTTTAAACACGGGTGTAGATGCGTATTGCACATGATAGAGAGAAATTTGAACATCAAGAAGAAATATTTCTTGGGAAAACTAAATTTTTTTCATTTCTAAAATCATTTCATCACATCATAGAGTAGGAACAAACAAATGTGATTTTTAAACGTTCAGTTTTTACCATTAATGTCCTCAAAGTGTGTTTTCCTACTAAATCAATAATTCTGTTCACCTTTGCAATTCCTTACCTCCATTTCACCCCTATTTCGAAATAGAAGCTCTAACTCCACAATTTACCACCAGGAGTGGCTGTTCTGTAGTTTGTAGCCACTTTACTATACCTATACAACAATAGTATGACTATAGCTGTAGCCATTCAGAAATAAAGAAGGGGGAACCCTACTTCAATATATATATATATATATGTAACAATATACATGAATATTTAATTTTATTAACATCTAACCTTTTTTTTTTTTGTATAAAAAACAGCAGTTCTATTATTATTAGGTAATTTATCAATAGTAGTAAATTTTAAATACGCATATTTTACTTCATGATGTTTCTTAGTAATTAAATTATTGTAATGTATGCATTTTAAACCATAACTACTTGGAACCTTGTCAATTTAAATGTTACGAAGTCTTTTTGTAATTCTGTTATTTTTCATTGATGAATTATTATACTAACTTTAGCCTTGAAGTTTATATTATTAATCACTTCATTAATGTACCATTTGTATTGACTAACTGATTTTTCATGAAAACCATATTTTATCGCACAATTATTTCTAAAACTGTCAATATCATCATAAATAATGAATTTATTACTATTAGATATCATTAGCCTGTAGCCTTACTTATTATATCCATCAAAATTTTGTATATTTCAAAACTCATACTCCTATAATTATATGTTGGTGTTCCACATTGATAAATTACTTATGAATTCATCAATTACAATTTAGATTACTTTTAATTTCTTAAACATTTTTTAAATAAAAGTAAATCTACCATATTTTTGCTATACCTAATCAATTACAGCTGTAATATCTTTATTGAAATAAACTTCTTATGTTTTCAAAAATATTATTAAAACATATCCTATTAAATATTTAAGCATAAAACTTAAAATACAATTATTATGTATTAAAATTTTCTATATTGTACTATTTATCAATTATGTAGTGATTAATATCTTGAAGAATATTCATGTAATGGCTATCTATTTCATTATTTTTAGCTAGTAAGTCTTTTAAAATACTAATTTCACTTTTCTTGGGACTAAAAATAAGGCATTTATATTGTATAGTTATTTTCGAAATTACCATTTAATTCACATATCAGATTTTTTTGTTCTTTATCTAGGCATTTTCTTTTATATCTATAACTTCTAATTTATTTATTATTCTTATTTTTAAACTTATTATATATTTATTATGAGTTTTATATATATATATATATATAAAGCTCAAAATAAATATGTATTTATTAACCACGCTAATTTTTTTTTGTTTTAAATCAACATTAGAAAATACCTCATTTTATTCTGAAGAAAAAATATTTGTTAAAAAATGAAGTAAATTTAACCAAGGTCTGTAATAACTTTCGAACAATATTCCACAGTATTATATTCCACAATTGTTTCTTTTTTTTTTCAAACAATTGGTTTACACATACTTTAATGCATCTACACAGTAATTCTGAAATAAGGGAGAATTATTTTGATTAAATGCTTAGAATGAAAAATAAAAGCTTCATTTCAATTAATTTAAGGAATTTCAACTATTTTAAAAAATACTTTGCGATACAAAATTTAAAATCTCTCAAATATTTTGTATAAAATTCATATAAATACTACAGTTTATGTGTTATAACACAAATAGGCTTTCATATCATAATTACTCGTATATATTTTATCTACTGTAATAATGACTTCCCGATGACGCTGTTTTTAGCACTGAATTTTGTAAATTAGGGTTTTATTACTGAATTTTGGCACATTGGGATAAACGTGGTGATGGACTCACGGCTGGCGTTGATTTTTTTGGAGTCATAGGCTTAATCCCAATGCTACGAAAGACCCTCCGTGTACGAGGGGTTCATACATGTTACATCTGTCGAGTTCCGAAGTTCTCCCGTTAGCGTGGAGAGGAATTTTGGAGCAGTAGGAACTATATAGTTCAGGTGTAGTCCTCATTTTTTGACCGAAGTTCAAAATTACGAAGTGCTTCAAAGTGTGTAAAATTATTAAGCATTTAATCTATCAATATGTGCTCTAGTGCTCGAGTATTCGTTTACATATACCATTTTAGTAAAGAATTTTAAAAGCCTTTTTATAAATGTACAACCGTGTGAATTGAAAAACTTTCTTCCGGTTTTTTTGATACATTTTTAATTTAGCCTTCAAATAACGAAACTTTCGAATTACCGCGATACTATTTTCACATACTTAAAAATAATCAATTTTTGCTTTCCAAAGAAATTTCCTCGTCTATAGAAATACAGCATTATTACGTTTTAGATTTCTTTTACTTTCCTTTAACCTTTTTTTCCTGCAGGGTATTTAGTTTTATAAATATATAATTACAATCTTTAGAAAATGCATAATGTTTGGGATATAAATATTCGACTGTTTGGTAAATGTATAATTGAACCAAATCTATGCATAAATGCAAAAAAAAAAAAAAAAAAAAAAAATATTTATTTATTTTAAAAAATTTTAATTAAACAAAATAATTAAAAAAAAAAAAAAAAAAAAAAAAAAAATTGATGTATATTGAATCTAAATATTTGGAAAGAAACATTATTCCTATAATGCTATAATATTTCTCAAATAATATGATTATACATTATTATATGAAAATCAGTGGTCTAACAAAAAGGGCTCTCTTTTCAGGTAATAGGAAAAGTATAATATTTGACTCTGACGTTAAAAAATGTTTTCCACACGCAATATTTTAAAAATGTTACTGAAGGCCACCAGGAGAGATTTCGTCTGTTTTAGTCAGCAAAAGACTCGATAAATAAATGAGTTTGAAAGACGTGAAACAAGATCATGTAATATATGTGCAAGTAAATACAATTGCTTAGGAAAGACGAAGGGAGAAAAATTGGATCATAAATTTCCCAAGGGTGTACGTGTAAACTGAATGTACACAAGATTTGAAGCATAACTGAAATTTATAGGGAAATGTCCTTCTGTCAGCATCTTTGTAGAAGGTAATACTAATAAAAGGTTTTGTACTTACGTGAGTTAAAATTTCAGCTTTCACAAAATTTATTTTCTGTGCTTTGCTATCTTCTTATTTTGATACAACTGTTTTTTATATCTAAATTGTATAGATTTTTATATTACGGAAATGTTAACCTAGGTGCAGAAAAATAATTTTGTTAATTTCTTTATTTTTTAGTTTCTTAAATGCTTTAAATGATATTAGTTAAAAGGATCTTAACTGTTTCCTTTGAAAGATGTGATGATGCTAAATAATAATAAATTATGTGTGTTAACTTAAACTGTGTTCGTTCTTTTAAATATGTTTAAATATGATTAAGTTTTGCTTTAATTAACAATTTATAATTAATTATTATAAACTATGTCCTGTTTGAAAACACCCAAAAGATCAGAAAAATGGTTTCCATTTCTGAAAAATACAATAGCCTTAAATTAACGAAATCTTCCTTGGTTCTTTCAGTATAAATTCCTATAAAACTGATTTACAAAAGGCTATAGGGTTACAATTTGAATGTGAATGTAACTATCATCACTACATTTTTCAAAAATGAAGAGAAAATAAAAATAAATACGGCAATACCAGGATAATTTTTTCTAGTATACTACAATTTCTCAAGTTCCTATGAATGTGACTCTGGAAGTACTTGTTTTATTACTACAGATGGCTTTGCCATTGTATGTTGAGGCACATTAAATAACGTCAAAAGAAATTTGTCAAGTATCACCGGTGTGCTTTCACTATGAATCATATACTACCAAATCAAAATTTGATTGTTATCAAGTTGAATTGTCCTATTGATGATAGGTGGATTCATCATTCTATGTACCTTGCAAACCCAGAAGCAATCATAGCAATGAATTGCTGACAATGAATATGATCTCACTGACTGGAACGGAAATGGAGACGATTTTCTATTACTTAGACAAATTATATTATATTACTATCGTACAAAGTATATTATTTCTTAAGTATGACCTAAATATTCTGAGTTACGTATAGTTTTTTATTCTCTTAATATACTTTGATTGAGACTTCAAAACGAATCAGGAGTTAGCAGAATAATCCAGGAAATGTCAAAGCTTAGCTCTGAAAAAGAACAGCAACTTCATGTGTATATAGACAAGGATATATATCACAATTACATCTAAAATATAATGAGCAGATTAGCTTAAAAATTCTCTCGGAAGTTGGTGTATAAGTTAGGACAGTGATTTAATTTGATGTCGCCACACACATACATATTCTTTTTATCATTATTCAAAATTATAAAGTAAGTTGCCAATTATTCTCAAATTGTATTAAACTTTGTCTATTCAAACAAAGTAATAATAATTTGTAATTAAAACATTATTATTACGTTGATTTTTCTTATAGTCTTACAGTTTAAATGACTAAAATTCTTATTTCAAATATTACACTTTAGCATTTTAATGTTGTACAACAAATTTTAACGCAATATTTGAGATAATATTCAATAATGATATTACAGTCAACTATATGCAATATGTAAGATAATATACTATAATGATATTACAGCGGATTACTTCAATGCCTTTTTCTCAATCATATATTCTTTACAGCTCAATTCTTCTTTAAAGAGTTGTTCCTTGATCTGAATAAGAATTTTTATCTATTGCAAAGTTTCAATTAAAATAAGAAAAATGATGGCTATTATGATTAAGTACATAAGTCTTACATTTAAAAAAATACATTAAAATTATAGATTCATTTAAATTCTTAACTTACTGATTCATTTGTGTTATAATAAAAACTAAAGTACTTTACAATTTTACTTACGTATATAATTTTTGATGCACCCTTCTTCAATTAAACTTTTTAATTAATGAGTAGATTCTCTGAGGAATCAGTTGATTAATTTCTCGCCAAAATGTTGAAGTTTGAAATGTAACTCACAAAGTCTTAAAATATAAACTTTATCATTATTTTATGTATTATTATAAACATATTTACAATTTTTTCTGGAGAATAATAACAAAAGTAAGTTTCGTTTTGAAGTTAATAGAATATATTATTTGTAAATGATGTAATTAGGATTCAAAAAGAAATTTTAAACAAAAAAAAAAAAAAAATCTAACATAATTCTAAATTATATGTATCAACGTCTACGACTGTAGAGCAGAACTACACTATTTCCTACACACACTTAAATCAAAAAATTTCTAATATACCCTACCCTTATAATCTTAGAAGTTATCTCTCATTTACTCAGCTTGTCCTCTTGGTAGCTTAGAAATCAAGCTTATAAAAAACTAGAACATGTAGTTCGTTTCAAATCTTCCATCTACGAATATTCTTCTAAAAATTAACGTGGTGACAAAGAAATATGAATTGAAAACATAGAATAAAGTCATATAAAATAAAATTTTAAAAGGAAGAGCAAATATTAAGATTATCTTTAAAATTTGCTAGCAAAAACATCTCTAATTTTTTTATGTTAATAATTGTAGAAAACAAGAAGAATCACATATTTTTACAAAAATAAGGACTAGGACAAAAATTACTAAATGTATCGTAACCTAAGTAGTTTATTCTAATGAAATGTAAATTTATTGAATGAACACATCAGTGCAAATGTAATTATAAATTGTTAAATAAAAGAGACTGAAGCAACTTGAATAATAAACCGGGTATAGTTATTAAATAATGAGTTTTCAGAAATGTCGGAAGTTATTTATTTAACAAAAATTTTCATTCACTTGTCTTGAATAAAATAAATCTAAGGAAGGCCTTAATTTTGAAATTAACTAAATAAAACAAAACGGAGAATCTTATCCTTTTTGACTATATCATTGAGCAATGCACACTAGTAAATGAAAACATAATTCGAAATGAATGGTTTTCCTTCAACATTACGCCAAATGGAATACAAATTGTAATTTATTCTTGTTATATTTTATGAAAAACTTAAGATCTTGTTAATTTCTGTGATGTTACTTTCTTTTTTATTTATTGACGAAATAATTAACAATTGCTTAGTAATTAATTTTGACTATAATTTAATTTCTATAATTAGAAGTAAAAAGTAAAGAAAATTCAAGAACACATTTTTTAAAAACATGCAATAGAATTCTCAGAATTATTTTTAAAATAAAATATGTAATAAATTTTAGCATAAGACATTTGAATCATATAAAGATTAAACTCTAAGAAAAGATGATTTTTTTAAAGTTTATTAGGTAGTTTAATACTTTAAAGCGATTTTACAATTTCATTCAACGTGAAATTGATACAAATTTTTATCGTATTTCTCATTCAGATATAAATTTCAATAATTGCTATTTAACTATTTCAATATAATTCAATCAACAAATTTTTTTTCATGAATTTGATATGCAATTACCTGTTTGAATTATTTTCAAAATTTTCATTTAATATATTGCGTTAAAAAATGCTTTGATAAAAGACAATTTTATTTAATTATTTTTAATACTAGCGAGTCAATTTATTTCGTTCACAATATAAATGATTATATAAGGCGTATAAAAATACAATTTTTTCTTTTTTATACATTTCTTAATCTTTATTTTTAAATATTTATGATGCGTTAACAGATTAAATTCCAATTGTAGATGTTTATTTACCATTAAACAACTATCAATAGGAAGTTTATTTCGAATAATTGTGTATATGAAAAGCTTCTGAATTATTTTTATCTTTCATTATAAATGTAATAAAATGCGCCTTTTATGTGGCAAATAATACAGCACAATTACATGTTGGCAACATGTTGCTTGAAATTATAACTCCTAATTTGTTCTAGTATAATGTGCGTGTGTGTCGCTAAAAGTTTCTTGCTTCAAAAAGAAATGGAATTAGTAAAAATGTGTTATATCTATTTTTAATGCTGATATTGACAAATACTGAGAATATCACAACACATCCAATTTCTGCTATACTAAAAAATATATTTATGTAGAATGAATACAGAATTTGTGTCAGAATACTTAAAAATATTAAACATTTTTCAGGATTAACTCTAGTAGTTTATATTATACAGTTATATTTAATTCAGCTCTAATTGCAATACTTTGACTAAGTTTAAGGAATCTGAAAAATAAAAAAGAAAGCGAAAAAAAGTCAAATGAACAAAACAAAGAAAATTAGTGGAAGCTTAATAGTTTGCAAAAGAAAAAATTAAATGCAAAATAAATATTAAATTTTGTACATCAATTTTGATCAAAATAAGAAGACGTCATATTAGATCAAAAATTGTACTTTTAAATCATGATGCAATCGAAATTCGATGGTTCCAAATAAATGCTCCATTCTTTTCCCCCAAATGATTATTTCGCGCTTACTAGAGTTTTGTTGTTATGAAATTATTAAAAAAAACTTAACGTGTTATTTATTTAAAGCAATAGCAGATATTATCTTAGAAATATATGATAACTATATGTTGAATCAACAAATAAAACCTACTATAATATTTCAAATAAAATAGAAATAACAAGTCTTATGGAATACTTGCAATAAAACAGAAATAACTAATATAGTGTACTGAAATATTTCCAATAAAACAGTAACAAGAAATATAGTCTTCCTACACATACATGAATAAATACAGTTTTTACGAAATTTGTTTTGAAACTATAATATGAAATTTAGTTTTTTAATGATACTTCTGAATATTTTTCATTGAATTAGGAACATTCGATCAAATTTCTTTATAACTAATTGCTCTCGAAATGATTGTGTAAAGAAATTTACCTCTAATACTCATCTACCTTATGAATGCATTAAGTTGATTTTTTTTGTATTCAATTACACAAAATTTGTAATAGCTCAAAGAAGTCAATAATATTTTATTTCACATATATTTAAGATAAAATGAAAAAAGAATTTATGTATTATACAATTGAAGATAATAATTCAATTCTTTTAAGCAACTTTTGAACTATACAGCATGTAATGTTATAGTAATAAAAGGATATATATACGAAGCATTTTATAACAGAGCATAATTTTATGTAATAAAAAATATTGCAGTGTAAGAATGCATGTGAAAGCATTTTCTTTACAAAATTTAAAAATACACTCGGAAATTTTTCAGTTACCCTATTTCACTTTAATACTTTGTTTGAAGAGAAATATCTACATATAAAATATTTTTATATTGTTTCTTTGAGTTTCCCGTTCATTATATTTTAACAATTTCTCGCCAGAAAATTCCGTGTCGTAATAAAAAATTATGCCTAGTGTAATAAGAATAGAAAAAACAGAATAATTTTTATGAATAAGACCATCTGATGTTCTTCCGTCATCATTGTATGACGGATATGGCCTTGAAAGAACATCAGTAATAAATAATAAGCAAACAAAGGCTAAAATGCATTCCTTAACATTTTTATTACAAATGATTTATTTCTGATACTTGCATATTTAGCTTTACGTAGTATATTTTAAACTGAATTCAGTACTTTGCAAGTATAGAAGCAAAACATAAGCGTAAGATTACTCTATCACAAACAATGACTATCCAAGCAGATATTTATGCATTCGTACAAATATGCATTTGTAAGTAAGTTGGTATGACAGTATAACAATTCATTCCGCTAGATTTTTCATTGTCTAACTAAACGCGAACGATATTTTCTTGCGGAAACTTAATTAAAATGTAGGTGAAATGAAATGAATTAAAAACATAACATTTATATGAGAAAAGTAAATGATGTTAGATAAGATCATGGATGTGAAATAATAAACATATAAGAGGTGACAGAGTCTTAAAAATATATCAAAACATAAAAGGAGACAAATACATTGATAAATTAATTTAATTTCCTTTAATGCATGTAAGGGCATGCATTTATTTCTATATCTTGCTCTCTCAAGTGAAGCATTCTAGTGATCTTATACAACTATAGTAGCTCTGAAAGTTCATGGATTATTTAATACCATAAAATTGTAATTATAATAATAATTACAATAACTAATACTTTGAGTTATATTTATATGGAAAATTAAGTGCGGAAAAACTGTTAAAGTTTTTTCTTTTTCAATTTTAAATTGTTTTTGTGTAATTCTATTTTTAACAATATTTAGAGTTTAAGAATTGACTAAATATTACGAATTTATTTTTTAATCAACTTTCAATACGAATAAAATCAGATTTAGTGTAAAATAACATTATTTAATTTAATGATTAATATTACTTAGATTTTACATTTGTTTAACTAATCTGTTTTTTAAATAATAATAAAGCTCTGAATTTGTTAAATAATTAATATAAAAAAAGAAAGCAAATACATTTTGAAGTTAATACCATTTTCAAGTGGTTTGGGGAAATCAGAAATAAACTGTTGTTTAAAATTACATAGATTTACAAATTTTATTTCGTGAAATGATTATGATAGTTTCTCGGGAGTTTTAAGAAAATTCGAGAAATATTTTGAGGTATATATTATTATTCATTTGATAAAAATGTCAGGGAAAATTGTTCATAGAGATAAAATGCAATTGAATTTCAAATGTACACATTAAAAGATATTAAATCCCCCATTTATCTAATTTAGGAATTTCAAAATTCGCTTAGATTTGATTGGCCAGTTGAGAATTTTTGAATTTTTTTTCTTTAAAGTTGATAGATTTGAATAGATTTAACTTCAATTTTTTAGAGATTTTTACAACTAAATGCTCAATTTTTAAACTCACCAAGTATTGAGGCTGACAAATTAGCTGGTATTTCACTTCCATAACTTGCGATACATCACTTAAGAATTTTGAGATTCAAAAAATTAAACAAATGACACCCATTGTTATTCTCCACTACCGATTGATACAAAACAGATTCAAACACTTGACATACTTCCTGCATCAAAAGTATACAAAATTCTTATTTTATTCCCTGAGATAATGAATCCTTTTTAAGGATTATAAGAAATAGATTATATAACTTACAACTCATATTTTGAAGCATTCTTTTACAATACAAGCAACAACAATTCTCATTTTATCAATAACTGCGTATTCATAGATTTTTAAAATAGCATAAACAACAATCTTATAAATATTCATTCAAACTTTAAATTTTAAATATTGAATTAAATCTGAAAAAGGATTTTCACGCAACTTTATGGTTTATCCTAAATTTACTTTTATAGTGAAATAATAAAGTTAATTTGGTGCTTGAAATTACAAATAAATACTGAAATATATCAAAACCCTTTTTGTATTCTATGCAATAGAATGATAAAGCATATCTATTATTCATCAAATTGTATCAAAGTAAGTATTAAAACCATTTCTTATACTCTAACTTTATTTCGGGAACAATCAAAGAAAGTGGTGTGAACATTTATGTTTATCCAAATGCGTGTAATTATAATAGAGAATCCACCGTTTATATTTAATTCAGAAAGCATTGAAAGAAATTGCTTTTACTCAGAAAAAATCAGAAGTATATCTAGGATCATAAAAATAAGATTAATTATTATTCTAAGCTTATATTAGATTCAGTATTCGTAAAAAGAAATATCGTAAATTCATTAATATTTTCACAAAATAATTATTTCAGAAAATTTTGGCCTGTTTAATAAATTTTACATTTTTATAATATAAATAAAATTATTATTATTATTAAACTGTATGATTATAAATAACTTTAATTAATATTACTTTGTGCACTATAAATCATACATTCATTGAAATTTATGTGTGTGTTCTGCTTTCAAACATATTCACTTTAAACGATATCAAGATTTGAATCTTTGTAGTTGAAGGTGATATTTTTTATTATAATATTGTATAATATATTATACATCAAGATTCAACGAAGTCTTGATTCAATGGGCTATACAAACTTCAGTTCTTGTATACTGAGTCGTAGAAATTAGCTCGGAAGAGAGAGACTTTTCAAATTACTTTTTTATTCCTACTAAATACAAGTCTAATTCAAAATAGTAGATTAATAAGGAAGTGACTATGGTTATAAAATGCATGATATCTCTAAAAATAAATAACGAGGAAAAATGAAATAATTATAAGGTATTTAACGAAATATAACGTATGATATTATTGTTCAAATGTGTCTAAAGAATTAATATAGATTTTATGAAATATCGATATTTTTCACCTTATTAAAATATAATATTTAAAGAAAAGTATTAGATTATTTATAAAATTTCGTGATTGATTAGAATTGATGATTAAATTTACCTAAATGATTCCGCTTCACAGCTGCTACACTCTATTTCAGCTATATAATCGTCTCTTATTATCTTTACTTATTTTTTTTTATCTTTCATAGAATCCATAGATATCTGGAGTTTTTCATTATGATCATGCATTTCCACTGAAATTTTTTGTGTTGTGTTCCACAAGGATGAAATCATAATTAAATAATAAAAAAAGTATATGCTTGCTTTTTATATATGTATTGTATAAAATACATATATAAAAAGTATATATGAATATGTATTGCTTTTTACTAATAATTTTGTCGTTATAATTCCTTTTTGGTATTTCCTGAAATTCTTTTGCTTTGGACGCAATATTTTTATGCTTTAGATATCACACACACACAATGTCGTACTTTGAGTAAAATAAAATAAAAATAAATATTTCTTATAAGAAAATAGTGATTGCTTGCCTTTTTACTGACTGACAATAATTCTATCTCATAATCTTTGAAAAGAACAATTTTTAGTTTAATTTGGTTAAAGCAGTTATAGTTTTTCGTAATATATGTGTTCATTGCATTGAATATAAACTTCATAATTCTGTATATAACAATAATAATATTGTTGAAATGTTGAGATCCATTTCAACTTTTTTTCCTTAAATGTTAAAGTCGAGTACATTAAATGCAGTGGAGCTAAGATTTTCCGAAGAATAGATATAAAAAAAATATTTTGAAGTTTTAATCGTATCGCTTCAGAATGACTACAATCAAAAGTTTTTGACAGAATTCAGAATTAGAATTTATCACGGATATAACAGAGATATAAGAGATTATTTAGTTGCAATAAGGAAATATGAATTACTTATTTTTTTCCATTTTAATAGTTCTTGCTGACCAACCTAATTTAATAACAGTTTTAAACTGCAAAAATGACTTTGGATTTATTTAAAAATACGAATAATATATAGGAATATAAGCATCATGAATTAAGATTTTCAACCTTCACAATTTTTGCAAATTTTATATATATTAATCAAACAGAATGTGTAGAGTTTTGATATCATGTTTTGGTTCCTGTATCAATATTATATTCGTTTTTAAGACAAAATTTTCTTGGGGATTCAGATGTAGTTTAATAAATTAAGTAAAAGGATATTTTTTTGTTAAGAATTTTTTTTTTAGATTTTACATTAATTTATCAATTTTTGTAAGCAATCAATTGATGTATTATCCTGTACTTGTTTTTCAATTTCTTGTTTCCAATAACAAATTTGTTCGGAAAATATCTATTTTTGAATAAAACAAAGATTTAGCATGCCTCATATTTTTCTAACAATGAAAAATTATGTTAAATATTCCAAAGAGATTTTTCAAAAAGATTTCTTAAATTTAGATTTAATTGCTATTGTGATGTTATCAAAAATAATGCGAGAGAGACGCTTATGTTTCTAAGGTAATAGTATATTATAAGAGAGTTTCCACAAATATCATCATTCGTCATTCTATATTAAATTGTATTTTGTTTAAAGTTAAGAGTTATTATGTAATTAGTATTCTTATTTTCCTGAAACACTTCTTGAAATTTATTCAAAGATGATTCCGTTGCCTTTGATAGAAAATTTATATAAAGCAGTGTTAGAAGCACTTTTTTTCTTACATTTCTTTACATTTCATACCCAAACGTTTCATTTCGAGAAACTTGCTTTATTAAAACTAATTCAAGATAATCTAAATATGCAACATCTTAACTTATAAAATCTTATTAAATTCAAGGGAGACGAATCACCTATAAACTCTTCGATATTATGATACAACGCATATCTCCTTTCTTCATTACATGTTATAATCTTAATATAAATAACAGCTTATGTTCATGTGTAGAGTATAAGTATTTTCACTTCAAACGATAAGATTCTATTTTTAATCATTTTCAAACAAACCCTTAAGAGAAAAGATAATAGTTTTTCAAAAGCGTTTGTTCACAGCAAACTATTTCAAATGATTCTGCGTCTATAAATGAATATTAGGTTAGCTCATTCTTTTCTTATATATATATATATATATATATATATATATATATAATTAAGTCTCGTGTTCTCAAACATCAATACTATTCGTAATTCCATTAATCCTTAGAGAAAATACTTTTTTAATGTACTACTTATTTCAATTTAAATGAAATTATTTTTTCCTTGCGTAAATTATGCTCCATACGTCATGTCTACTATTATAAGCTGTAACTGGAATTTAACCCCGTTTGTGAAAGAAAAATAATTGATTTAATTATAAAGTATTTCAAAATTTCAAGGACGCGATATAATACATAGATATACATGCAATAACTATCCTAACTTATTTTAATACTAAGATCTTTTTACGTCTCAAAATGTGTTCCGAGTTTGGAATAATACTCTTAGACATTAGATTAAACATTCTTTCACCAAGATAAATTTAAAAGTACAGAGTAAATGTTTTACTTCCCTTTCTTGGGATAAATGTTTTGTTTCTTTTAACTTCATATATTCCAATCGATGTAACAAGAGAAATATGCTATTTCGAAACAGGATCATTTGTTTAACATTTTCAAACAGTATCATTTAGTTTTTAATCACTGCGATAAAGTACTTTGTTTTTTATGATGTTAAAAGAATTGTTTTCATATATATGAAAATGTACTAATAGAAATTATTTAAGAAATAGTGAAAATGATTTAAAAATTGAAACTTTTGTTATTTGTGAGAGATTTAATTCATTGCATGGAAAAATACAATTCTTAAAATCCATTTATTTATAAAATTTTCGCATTTTTGATAACTACAAAATAATGCTACTTGAATATTGTTTAAGAAACTTTCGATTTATTTATTTCATGTACTTTTTTAATATTAATATAAACATAAAATCTTCGTATGATATCCTTTCGAAAGTTTTTTTGGGAGTTTTCCAAACTTTTCTGTCTTTTTTAAAATATTTGCGAAGTTCAAGTAAGATTATCAATACATTTAAAGAAGCTCTAATTTAAAATATGAAGCTATAATATCACATTTATATTTTAAATTTAATTAAACATAGATTTTTAAATTTACAATAACACACTAATTCATGCAATGATTTATAGTTAATATCCTCTGAGTAGAAGCTAAGTCGGATATCAATTTTCAGTAGAGAAGGACTTTGGATCTCTATCTCAAAAGAGACCTCTAGTCCTGAATGATATGTGTTCTTGCCCTTTCAATGATTTTTCTTATTTCAAGTTACCACAATTTGTATTTCCTGATTACCAATACTGTTTTCATATAATATTAGTTTAATTGAGAAATTCTTGAGAAACTCTTATTATGATTGTTCCATTATCTTGAGACAAATATTGAAATACGTTTACAGCAATAAACTTTATGAAATTGAGAATGATGTCAACTCTGTTTGATTTTCTAAATAATCTAACAATTTACTGATTAATTGTACTGTTAGAGTAACATAATGCATCATAACAGTTGTTTTCTAATAAATGTTATTAATCTGCTCATTAATCTTCTAGTTGGTAAAAGTAGTTTAAAAGGCATGGCTCAAAGAAATTGTGACAAAAATTCTATATATGTGTATTTAATAACATTTTGTTCTTACTTGAAAGATTCAATTTAATTATAACTAAAAACAATGACATGTTTAAATTTATTTCTCATTTAATCTTAAGAAATTAGTTTAAAGCATAAATTAGACAGTTTAAATATTAAAAAAATCAGTCTCTTCTCCTCTTTAAATACACTCTAATTTTTTCAAGGTTAATAAAAGTACAATACATTAGCACATCAAAATGTAGCAATTGTAATGATGCTAATAGCATACCATATGTAAAGTTACGAGAATATTTAAAAACTCGAATTATTAGCATTTTTTTTTCTGCATATGATTTGTAGATGATAGTTTTGTAAGCCTTCGACGGAAGAACTGTACAATTAATAAGCATATACCTCATAATTATTGAACTAACTTTTTTACGAAGTAAAATGTGATAGTTTGAGCAATTTTAATCAATTAATTACATTTAATTTGATAATTACATATTTCTATTAGTGATTTAATATCTCTATTCATTTTATTTGATGATTTGAATACTTTCAATACTTATACAAACAGTAATACGTAACATATATGAACCTCCTTTGGGTTTTTTAAAATCCCTATTTTGCAAGTAAAATACGTTATGGGATATCTAAGCAGATTTACCCATAATAGCAGCAGTCAATGCAATAAATTATGTGAATTTTCCACATTTTGACTTTCGAAATTTAAAACTAGGCAATTAAATATAGTTATTTTTACTATATTTTGAAACTGTTAACACAGTGAAATTTAAAAAAGTATTATTCTATTTTAAATATAGTTATTTTGAAGTCTGTTATAACTGACACGTACGGAAATCCAATATTACCTTAAAAGTGGTAAAAATAAATATACAGATTTTGTAGTGAGTTTATTATTATTCCATCCATGAAAAAATAATTTTATGTCAAGAAATTAGATAATATTAAACTGTTGAATCATATTCTTATGATTTTAATATAAATTTAGAAATTAAGGAATGAAAAGTAATTGTCAAAAAATTATTGGACATTTTAAAATGCTTATTCTGAATTAGTTGATGTTCAAAATTTAATATAAAAATATATTAATATTAAAAAAGTAATTTCGGTTAGTTCAAAAACACATAATCGTTAATATGAAATAATGCAAACTCCCGTTTTATATATCAAAGCAAAATAGATACCAATTTATATACCAAGCAAAAATGAAGTTACGAATCTGAATATTTTCTAACAGTTTAATTTGACGAAAATGAAATTGTATATTTCTCACTTTCTTATTCATTTCCTTTCAAAGATAGCAGCGACGGAAACTTGTGTTAAAGTCTTGATTCTATTAAATAACTATTTCACGAAAACACGGAGAATATTTCACATTAAATGTAACATTACCTTAAATATGTCACGTGTTTCAGTGTGGAAATCTGAAGAGTGAGGAAACAGAAGTCTGCATTTAAAGATGCTTTAAAATTATGAGATTATCAAATATATTCTTTTCAAGTTGCTTTCGCAAGATGTTAGCTCAAAATATGCGTTTTCTTCAGAAAAAGTCTCTTGCATTTACTTTTCTTTCCAGATTAAACTCAAACTAACGAAATATTTGTTTTTGAAAAGATTGCTGTAACTTCAAGGAAATGAAAACCTTTCCGAAGCAATTTCTGAGAAACTCTGTTTATTATTTTTGAAATAAAAACGAAATTGTTTGCTTTCCGAAAACTTTGTTTCAATGAAAATAAAGTCGGAAAATATTTACGTTTGTGTGTAACTCCAGTTTCAATTCAGATATCTCTGCATTTTATTTTTATAAAAGTCTACGCAGTTTACTCTCTACTAGTTAGGAAGTAGTTTTCCTGTTATTGCTTCGTATATTTTACGATAGAATTAGAGCTTATAATTTATCATAAACAATTTTAAATGAATGATAAAACAAATAATTCTGTCTTAAATTTTATAATATAAAAAAGGGCAATAAACTAAATTACAAAACTTGAAAAGCTATGATAGCTTCCTAAGCGGAGGTTGCAAGTAAGAAACTTTAATTCACCGATAAATAGTATGATAATGAAGGGAAAAGGCCTGTGCATTCATTTTAATTGGAACTTGAAGTGTTCTCCTGTCTTGTCAAAGAGAGATAAAAAATATGAGATCCTGGTAAATGTGTTCAGCAATTTCAAGGCCGAGAATATAAATTTTTCTTTAAAAGCCCGTTGTGTTCTTTCATTATGACATAAATAAAACTACATAAGTAGCTTTATTAAAAATGATTAAATCATAATAAATACTTTTTATAATTATACATTACTCCCCCCCCCTTTTTTTTGAAGTTAGTTTGAAATGAAGTTACTCAGATATAAAATTTTTCATCAAGAGCCCATTATGTTCTTTTATTATGAAGTAAATAGGATTACAAAAGTAGTAGTATTAAAAATATTTAAAAGATAATAAATATTTTTTATAATTATACTTTACTCGATTTTTTTTACTTTTATTTTAATTGAATTTAGTTTAAAACTAGCTTCCTTAGCTTTTTATAATTTTTACATTTTTTTTCATATAATGTTTCTTTTAATTGTATAACACATCCATTTTAATAAATTTTAATAAGAAAGTCATATTCTTATTTGTATTCCTTTATTTCATTTTTCAAAAATATGATTATTTAGATTTTTGTTTTAGTGACGGGCAACTAAGCAATTTTTAATTAACTTATGTCCAGTGTTACACTAATATGATAAGAGTAAAATCATCAAAAAACTACCTCAAAAATTTATTTTGTATTTTGTTGTAGTTTTTAATCTGGTTAATGCTTATATGAACTTGACAAAAAATCAGTGAGGGAGTTGAAAAATTGATTTTGAGGATTTTGGGGTGTTCCTGATGTTCTCTAGACTATGTTATAAAACCCTGAATCTTTATAAAACCCTGAAATTGAATATATATATATATATATATATATATTATTTGCAAATTTTACTATCATAAATTATTGAGTGAACATGTAATGAATAATAATACTTTCCAGTTATCCAAATATAGTAACAGAGAAATAAATAATCGTCTTTTGGCATTCAATAAGAAGGTGGGTTTACACCTTACAAACATTAAATTTCCTTACATTTTCTTAACGCCAAAATTTCACAAAAATCCTGTAAAATTTCGAAGTAATACGAATGGATATAACACCTATATCACTAAATCTGGCAAACTTCTTCAATCCATTCTTCAAAAATCTATTGAAAATATTGAAAATACCGCTATTATTAAAAATAGTTTTGAAATTGTCAAAAACATGAAGGAACAAGAGGTATTCTCTATACATGGATATGATTTTGAAGACCTTTTTAACTCAATAGATATTCAAGATTTAATTAAGGTTCTTGCAATTTTATACAATAAATATCATTTAAATCAAACAATAAAACAGGAAAAATTCAATACTCTCGTTAAACTTGTATTACAAGAGAATTTTATAATTTTTGGTCAGAGTCTCTATAAACAAATTCAGGGTCTCCTCAGGGAGGTCCAGCTAGTAATTGTCTGGCCAATTTTTATTTACATTTTTATGAATTAAAACAGATTGATAATGATTCTTACTTTCTTTTTCGTTACATAGATGATCTAATTATTTTAGGTAAAACTGAGGATTTCAAACCAAATATTTCATTTTACCCTAATTACCTCAAATTATTAAAAACTAATCTTAATTCAAATACAGTAGAATTTTTAGATCTCGATTTGCAAATAGTTGACAATAGACTTATTAGTAATATTTTTGATAAAAGAGAGAGATTCAAATTCAATGTAATTAAAATACCTTTTTGGAACAGTAATCTACACAGATCCATTTATAGGAATATTTTATTGGGCTTTTTATTACGTAATAACAAATTAACCACACATAAAATAGACAAATTTAATAACATTTAAAAATTCTTCAACAACTGTTTGGATCATGATTATCCAATAAATTTTTTAAATACTTATATACATCGCAAGTGTATTAAACATCTTTGCGAATCGTGATCCAATTTCAAAACCACCACACAACAATAGGTCCACAAAGTCGGCTTGTTAGTGGTCTAGCCGTGAAGAATCTATTTATTTACATTTACACAGCTTATATTTTTACTCACTCTCTGGACCGTTATACTCCTTTACCATACAACTTATTACCAACCAATTGTTTGCATCCTTTTACATTTTTTTACCAATCAAACAATGATTTAAATCTTTTTTCAATTTATATGGTGATGATGTGTTATATTTTTTCATTTTGAGTATGTGATATACATCTTGAAGCTTAAAGAAAATTCCGTCTTACTACTCACATATTTGAATCTACATTTCTTTGAATTTTGTAAGTAATTTTTATATTTTGATCTGTTGATAATTTTTAGAATGATAGATTTTATTTTGTAAATTTTATCGTTGAAATTTTTTGCATTTTTTAATCATTGAACTATTTTGTAATTTGGATTTCCCAATTCAGCCTACCAGGAATTATAGATTTTATTTTTGTAGATTTTATCGCTGAATTTGTTTGCATCTTTTAATCATGAACTTTTTTGCAATTTGGATTTCCTAATTCAGCCTACCAAGTCGCAAAGGGGGAAGGTTGGTACCATTAAACTAGTTTAACCCCGCTTAATCGGTCCTCAGCCCGATATTGCTTTTTGACTTGCTGGGTTCCATATTTTCTTTTATTTTTCTTTCATTGTTACATTTCTTTCTGTTTTTTTGTCTTTTTAATTATTTTAAATTATTCTTTCTTAAATTTTCAGTATATATATATATATATATATATATATACATATGTTTGTGTGTGCGTGTGTGCGTGTTTGTTTGTGTAATAATTTACTGAAAAAGTAGTTTCTATTCCTAATTTTTCACATTCCCTACTCTTAGTAAACAGTTCATTCTTATTAAACTCCAGACTGTCATTTAATTTATGCAATCACGTGCTCATAAAATCTGCTGAATCAACATTTCTTATGATCACAGAGCTGTTCGGATGATTCCACCTACATTATTTGTGTCCAGCCAAAGACCCTGAATTATCCCTTTATCCTATACTATGTGATAATCACAGGATCTGAATAAAACCCTCCATGTAAATTTGAAGCAGGGTAAAATTGTCTCTCTTTTGCTTCAATCATGATGGCTAAATTCAAACTGCTCATCTGCTTAAATTGTTTACACTATAACTCTGTGTATATGTTGGCTTTCACCATCTATTTGAAAAATTGCCTCTCTGTCACCTAAGAATAAACAGACTTCATAAGTATATCCGGTCTTCCTATTATGGCCATTTTTACTTATTCCTTTAAAGTATACATACATACATACATACATACATACATATATATATATATATATATATGTGTGTGTTGTAACTCGCCACTGGGCAGCGCTGAAACAAATCAAATATACCGTTCAACCGATTGCCATGAAAATTGGTATATTTCGTTATTTGATATTTCGTTATTGGAAAATATTTCAGGGCTATTCATTTTGTTAAAACTCGCCACTAGATGGCGCTTTTTCTTACATAGATATTTGACCGAGGAGAATAATTACTATTCTTTTTTTGTTTATAAATGAATGATATTCCATTCTTCTTCTCCTCTGTCATCAAACATTAGTACTAGAAATTATTTTAAAGACCACCCAGAAAATCAAACATTAGAAGATCAGCTCATTTCCAGCCAGTAGATTTGCTTAAACACCTAAAGATCGAGGCATGTGAAGGTAAACTACTACATGAATCAGAACCTCTACTGCAAGAACTACTGAAACAATAGAAAAGCGAAATGCATAAGTGGAAAATCTGCGATTGTGAGCTACTACTTCAAGAACTGCTGCAACACTGGAAGAGCGAGATCACGACGCGAAGATGAGTGCTTACGGCAGAGTCGATCAAGAATGAAAATCGATATCAAGAATACGACGTTTATTACGATAAATAATACGATTACTGAATGCATCGTTATGTTGTCATTAGTTGATTGATTTATTTATGCTTTCACTATCTATCTTTGAATTTTCAAAAGGAAACGATTCGCATTTGTCGCTCCAATAACAAAGTCAATTTGCTACTATTAGTTGAACCACCAAATCTACTTTTAACTTAACCCTCTCACTCCTCTGTTCCTTGGATGAGGCTTCTACAATCATTCAAAGAAACAGTATTTTAAAATCATTTTTTTCTATTATTTTGCTTGCATAACACCTGTTATACATTTAAAACTCAAATGAGACATCAAACTGCTTCAGTATATTATAACAGATGGCAGCCCCAGGTTTGAAAAATAGAAGTCTTTGAACCAATTATATCTTGTCCTTTTAAACAATTTAGTAAATGATAAATATTACAAATATTAGTTACTAAAAATTAAGTTTATAGACAATTATTTGCGATATATTACTGTAATATTTACACCAAATTGCGCTTTTAACAATTCAGTAAACATTAAATATTAGTTAGTAAAATGTTAAATTAAAATATCTAAATAAATACACACAATTTCATGCTATATAAAATATGTAATTGTTATATTTGTCTAAAATTCTTTCCGCCGTTTTTCAGTAACAAACTCCCGCCAAATTACACAAAAAATATCTAGATTAACAACTAGAGAGGCCACATTTTTCTTTAATATGTAAAAAAAATTACGGTCCCTGTATCACCGTTTTTAAGCTATCAAACAAAGTAAATTTTGCTTGTATATATTCTTTGTAATACAAATAAAGTAGAATTTGATACGCGTCAGCGTAAATTGGGGAAAAGTTTCGAGTTCGGCTGCAACCATTTGGGTCGAAATACTTTCGACGAGCTGAACTCGTCAGTGCCCATTTTGGTGCTTGACGGGTTCGTTCATAACTATTGAAGGGTTGATAAAATTTCTGAAAAAATAGTTTGGGACTATCTTCTTTAACATAAAATGAATAAACAGGATGCTAACTTTGAAAAAATGTAATTAAAAGTTATGTATATTGCAGTTATATGTATATATATGTATTGCTAAATGTTTGAGTCCTAAAAAAAGTTATGGTTCTTTTGAAAATTAATGCCCTGAAAATGAATCCATGGATTTATTATAATTTAAATTATCATTGCGAATTCTATCATTTATAAAGACAGTTTAACTCAGAGCAAAAATAAAGAGAGACCAAATACACTGCAGGATTCACTAACAAAGAAATACATTTAAGTGCAAACTGCTGAATTGAGGATAGATGGTGATGAGCTTCATCTTGCTAAAACTGAGAGGAAATAGGCTGCCAAGTGCCACTTATCCGGCAGTCCAGGAACTAAGTACATAAGTGGTGAATGCAAGGAAGCACTATGTCCTGAGTGCTTCCAGACCTTTCACTCATGATAATTTTTCTAATATATCTTAATTTCATTGTATTAAGTAATAATTGCTAAATATTCGATAGAACATTAAAATAAATATAAAAATTAGCTAAAATTTGTCACTTGTCTGTTTCCTTTCATTTTTCTGAATAGGCATAGTTACAACCTTTTAAACCTAGAAGTCTCATATGCGGCTTCACAAATTGCCATTAATAGAATCAAACTGAATAAATATTTTTTTATAGAACTTAAGACAATAATTTAAGTATATTAATTTATAGAATGATTTTTTTTCCTTTACTTTTTTCATAATTCGTGAGTGAGAGGGTTAATATGGCCGGAGCTACTCCGGAGTCCTAATACTTTCTAGAGCATATTTCGAAGTACAGTTCATGCTTTCAAGTAACATCTTATAGAGCAACAACAATTGTGAGATATGGCAATTTCATGGCCCTGTGCAATCTCCAAGCACTTGTGTATCATGAGATTTGGTCGTTTTATCTAATACCGGAAGAAGATCCTTAGTTTTAGTTAATTAATTTCATAAACAATGTGGAGAAAATGACTGGCCGATGATTTGCTTCAAGTGAAGTAATATATTGAAAAAATTACTGCTGAATTACGAGCATTATTAAATGATCTTAATGTTTGGTGCGAGATTTTAAATTCGCATTTGAGAATGTAAAAGCGGATTATGTGAAAGTAATTATCAGGACAGACAAAAAAAAAATCATTGAATAATGATGAAAGACTCTTTAATGCACCAGTTTCCTCGTCAGATGTACTGAGAAACACAAAATGGTGGCGATAGCTATTCGCAATACATACAACGAAACCCAGGTAATGGAGGATACACAACAGTTATCAAAACGAGTAACGTTGACTTCGAAATTAATAATCAATGGACTGTGCCTTACACTCCTATTTTTTTCGAATCAATGTAGATGTAACTGCCATGCCCCGTTAAATCTATGAAATACATTTGTAATTAAGGCAGGGATATGACAATTTTAAGACTTGCGAATCCCAGTGCATTCGACAATGTAGTCGAATAATTTCAAATGGGACTTTATATTAACAGTAATGAAACTATATGGTGAATTCTTGGTTTCAATATTAATGAACGTTTTCCATGCATCTCAGGGTTCACTTGGAAAAGGTCAACGAGTCAATTTCTAGGACGAGAATGAACCGCAAAGAGCTGCAGATTCCTTATTGACCCCTTTTTGCCAATTGTGTGCCACTGAGGAATTTGCAAAAACGTTCCTATGTCACGAAGTTTCACTCTATTACATATCGAATCAATCGATGAAGAAATTTTGCAGATGAAAACAGGGTGTCAGACATTCTTCGATAGCTCGTATATTTTCAATTGGTACATAGGGGCTAGTAAACGTTTTTTTTTTTCAAAATAATGGTAAATGCTATTATTTACGAATGCTGCTTCACGTGGACAAAGGACCAAAAGTCATCAAATTTCACCAAAATGGGACAGAAAATGGTGTTGATAGAGAAGTATTTCGAAAAATCAATATGATGTCAATGCTCTTTATGTTTATATTGAAGCGTATAAAAGACTCTTAACAAACGATCAACGAATCACGTAAGACAAATTTATGAAGCCTGTAAGAGGCAGAAATGGTGGATATATTTTTCTTAATGCAATAGGAGGCACTGGAAAAACGTTTATGCTCAATTTGATACTCGGTGAATTCTAATGAAGCATGAGATTGCTCTGGCTTTGCCATAATCGCGGATTGACGCTACGCTTCTTGAAGAGAAACGCTCTACTCATTCAGTTCTACAAGCTGCCAATGAATTTAAATCTCGCTTCAGTTCCATTTAACATTATTAGAAAAATATCTGGAATGACAGTTGTATTGAAAGCATTCTAAATCATTATTTGGGATAAATATAACATGAACAATAAGAAAGGACTAGAGGCACATAATCGTACTCTGTGAGGTTTTTGAAGCGATCAAAATCAAATGCTTTGAGTTCTGATATTACTCACTGCTGATTTCCGTCATACTTAGCCCGTCTTTCCAATATCAGCACCATTAGACGAGCTGAATACATGCCTGTAGAACTCAGTTCTTTGGAGGTATGTGAATAAGTGTCGACCAATATGCGTGTTCACTTACTTGGAAATTTTTGCCAAGCAGTTTTTGGATATGGGCGAGGATGAATTTTTCATTCTTCATGAAACACAGGAGATATCATTCCCACTGAGCATCTATCAACTTCAGTTATCAATTGAAAATCTTAAAAAAAATACTTTTCCGAACATCTCCATCAACTTTAGGAATCACAATTAAGCAAGAGAGCTATCTTAGCTCCAAAAAATGATGTGAATAACAAGATTCCAATAAAAGATTCCAATCAATAACAAGATTTCAATTAAAATTCCTGGTGCGACTACGAAATACAAATCAACTGACATTGTTTCTGAAAAGGATCAATCAGTTAATTATTCAATAGAATTTCTCAATTTATTGGAGCCTTCTGGAATCCACCATTTATATTGAAGGTGAAAGCTCACCAATATTGGTCCTACGGAATATCGACATACCAAAATTGTACAATAGATCCAAACATTCTGAGAAAAAAAAATTGACGCCGAATGTGATTGAAACAAAATAATTAAAGGCAAATGTGATGGTGAATATGCGCTGGTTCCGCACATTCTCTAATGATTCCCAAATATTTCACATCACATTTAAACGACTACAATTTCCTGTGCATTTTGCATAATGACAATCAACGAAACTCAAGAGCCCTTATTGCCCGTTTCCAGATTACATTTAAAAAATCCATGTTTTTCGCATGGTCAAATATATATTGCTTGCTCCAGAGTAGAAACTTCAAAAACTCTGTACGTCTACACACAGAATCAGTAAGCTAAAAACATTGTTTATCCACTCATATTAGTTTAAACTATTTCAAGTTCAATTATATAGAGAATAGAAAAGTAAAAAATAACGTTTGAAAAAGAATATGAACTAAAAAGAATATGAATTCCAGATTACATACAGATCATCCATTTTTATATATACATAGGTAAACATTTTTATATATACATACATAGGTACAGACAGGAAAACGTCTGCCGGATCTTGCTAGTATATGTATAATATAAGAGAAATTTAAAATATAATAATTACATTTTTTATTTCTTTGATTTGGTTGTAGTTTTTTTTAAAAAAATTGTTTTTTTAAATATGGTTTTTGTCTTTTTTTTTTTCAATTCTCTATTTTCGCCAATTTACTATTTTTCAAAGTCTTTAAAAAAATTTTGTAATGTTATTGATCCCTTGGATAGAGGACATTATTATATTTCCGGTTTTAACATAGCAAGTATAGTATGTTAGTAAAAAATACATAATTTGTTGTTTCAAAAAATTTATCTCTGGCAAGGTTTTTAATCTATTTCAATGTGATTGATTAATTTTTAGATTGTTCTTTCTCTCTTTTATTAGTTAATATTTGAGTATTTCTCTTTATCTATCTGTATTATTTTTTTAGTTTCTTACACTGCAAGTTGGTTTTAAGCATTTGGTATTTTTAAACTCTATGGAATCTTCATAAATTTATATAACATTTTTTGTATGGAATGTTGAATCTGTAAAAGGTAATAAGCCGGCTCATCTGTCACAAGCCAATTTCAAAATTGATAGATATTCTATTTCATTTATTTCTTTTCTTTTCTTTCAATTTTCTTTCGTTTGCTTTTATTGTTTTTCATGCAATCATTAATATGAGCAGGATATTTTAAGAAGTGAGGGACAAACTGTCCCCTTCATCAATTACATTGAATAAAAACATTATAAAACCAAAAATGCATTCGAAAAAAGACAAAAAGCGGAACAAAAATATTATGCAGTAAAACTGAAAAATATTACAAGACCAAATAAAGAAACTTGCGATAATTAGAGGAACACGTGAATACAGTAAGGAAATACAGCTAACTTTTTTTCTGTTTTGAAAGTCAAAGTTATTTGCATTTAAGATTTCAATATATTTATAAAATATATAAATTGTAAACACAAATACTGATAAATATGAATACATTATTCAATGTAGTGATAATCAAAATAAATTTAAAGTAAAGTTATTAAAAATATTTTTTTGAAAATTCTGAAAAGTTCTAATAAATAAGAAATTATTAAATTTTAAGAATTAAAATTACTTAAAAACCAATAAAAGAAGGCAAAAAACTTAATATCACGAATAATATATGCGGTGAAAGAGCAAAGTATAACTAAAAAAAGAGAAATATCTTTTTAAAATGAAAATAAATTTATATAATAATGCCTATGTTTATGATAGAGGTAATTTGCTTAAACATGTTTAAACGATCAAATCCTCGCAAACAGTAATACCTCTATAAAAGAAAAGCCAAATCCTCAAAACATTTTTTTTCCTTTTCATGTTGAGTATCATAATAGAAAAGTATTAAAAGTATTTAGTAACAGCCTACTTAAATATAAAATAAGCTTTTTCTTGTTTTATATTATAATTTATTTTTAGAGCTTATTCAAAGCAGAGTTAAAGCAAAAACACTCATATATGAGCTATTCTAAATCATAACCAAAGTTATTAAGAACTTAAAAAAATTTTCTGCGTCTTTTGAATACGACTTTTACTCTTATGACTTTTAAAAATAAATTAATGTTTCTTACTATTCTGAAGAATTAAGTTAATTTGAGTATCATTCTCATTTTGAAGTTCCTTTACGGTTTTCTTAAAAAAAACCGAAATAGTTGAGTCTACCTTATTCATTATTTTAATCGGGTTTTCTGTTTAGTTAAAAATTTTCCCTCACATATTTACAAATGTATTATTACATTAATGATAAAATAGAAACATAACCTACCGCAAAATTCTTCCTTAAAACTCCCCAAATATGTTTATAACAGGAGAGAAGCAAATAAAATAAGCTTCCAAAGGTAAATGTGACTTGAAAGGATATTCCTTTTGGTAGAAAGATTTCTTCTGCTCGGAGGTTGGATCGATTCAATGGGAATATGTATTGTTCAATCGTGTAAATAGGGAGGGGAAACTTTAAGAGATTTATAAACAGCGTATAGGTAATAAATGTATGGTTTTCTTATATTTTATGGTCTACCCAAATATGTTGGATATTTCTCACCCTATATGCATTCAGCATGTATATTATTTGTGTTTCTTTCTGTCTTTTGATGGATGAGTAGATATATGTAAATGTTGCACAAATCAATACAAATATCAAATAAAATGCTTTTCTTTAAATTTTTCAATTTAAAAATTGGATGGATGGATAATCTTTTAACACTTTTGTTTACCATATTTATAACATCAAAATATGTAAAACTTCATCAATGCCTTATGTATATAGAAACGTGATAACTATATATGGAATTTTAATTGTGACATATTTTATTGAAATGACATGTATAATTTTTAAACTATTCAGAATAAAAAAAAATCTAATTTAAAAATAGTATTGCTATCCTATTCAATGGCTTTTCCTCTGAACAGAAACTATATAATTTTTTCCGATAAAACTTAATAGAAAACAATTGATCTGCAAAATATTTTACATTTATTCAAGCTTAAAATTGCTTATTTTATAGCTTATGCAAATGCTTATCAAACTCCTTTCTGTAAAATCAAGTAACGTGAAGAAAAGTTGTGTATAGTATACTTTTGTCAGTAACAACAGTTTTGATTTTCAAAATGTTTACTTAAGTCCATCTTTCTTTATTCAAAATAAATTAATGGTTTTCTAAAATTAATGGAAATATTTTACTTTGATGCATAGTTTTTATTCAGAAAGAAAAAAGAGAAGAAAACAAGAGTAAGAAAGTACATTAATACTTATTTACATCTTTTTTTTTCTGAGCGCATATGCTTATTTGATTTATTTAGGCACTCTTTAAAATTTTTTTACAAAAGTATTATGCATCAAAAATAAAAAAAAATAGCAGTAATAACAAAATTGTTTTTGGAATATCAGTATTTATATAGTAACATTCTTTCTCCTTCATACTCCTTTTAGGGCAAAGAAATTATTTAAAAAGTCTGTATAAGAGAAATATTAATAAAATCCCTGTATAATTAACACAAAATTAAAAAGCTCACAATGGATCATGGGAAGAAATCCTGTGATGCTTAAATATATATATATAAATATTAATAAAATCCCTGTATAATTAACACAAAATTAAAAAGCTCATAATGGATCATAGGAAGAAATCCTGTGATGCTTAAATATATATATATAAATATTAATAAAATCCCTGTATAATTAACACAAAATTAAAAAGCTCATAATGGATCATGGGAAGAAATCCTGTGATGCTTAAATATATATATATATATATATATATATATATATATGTATGTGTGGGTGTGGGTGTGAGTGTGTGGGTGTGTGCTTATTTATTTAGAAATACGCAATATAAATGTTATTTAGACATTATACAGCAAAGAATTCAGCTTCATCATTTTTTAAGGCTTAGAATTCATGCAATCGGTAAATGATCTTCCAAGAGGAACGTAAAATATTATTTATTTAAATGAAGAATCAAGATCAATTTTCCCTCTTGCAAGTGTCAATTTTTAAATAGAAAACTAATCTAAGTAAGGAATATTTTAATGCATCAATTTATTATTATTATTATTATTTATCTCGAACGCTTATATATTTCTTTCATATTCAAGATTCTTTAAAGCCTCAAGCAAAGTGAAATCGATTACATTTTATGGGATATTTATTTTAAATCAAAGACATACAATTCTAAACAAGACTTTAAATTATTCATTAAAGGATATTCTTTGAAATGAAACTTAATGTTTTTCACATTCGGTATTTTTTGGTAAAATGTACTGTGTTCATTTTACAATAACTGACCATGCTATGAATTACTTACATAAAAAGGAAAATATTCGGAACTAACACATGCTATACAGATATTTGAACAGGTGTAAGTTAAAATTGTATGATGTCCAAAAATAATTACGAATACAAAAATACATTTTAAAAAGAAGCTGAGAATTTTTTAAATTTAATTTATGGTGTTTCAGATTAATAAAATAATTCAAAAATTCGATAAATATATGTTTTCTTCTGGATGAGAAAAACAATTTAGCAACCCACTGCAATTTGCGATGTTGGCAAAATGAACCTTATGTCGTGGTGTGGATGTTTGGAAGAGAAGGTGATAACTCAAGCATCGTCCTGATCACTAGAACGAAATTCAAAATAGCGATGCCATGTTCCAATTGCTTTCTTGTTCATCGTAGTGTAATTTTAATAAACAACCAATCATGCAATTGTTTGGCAAAGTGAGGCTTAAATTATACAGTTAAAGATGAAAAAAAACACTATTTCATTGTATCGTTCTAAAAGAACTAAAACCTTTTTGGACTTTAATTATAAAATAAGGCAAACTGTTTGATTTCTGCATTTTAATCAATGCACATGCTCTGTTGAAAAAAATCTAATTTTGTGTTCAAATAATTTATAAATTTTTATATTCGTGACAGTTGGGAAATACCCCAAAAGTGATAAAACAGAATTTTAATAAATGCGTAAAATGATATTATTACGTAATATAGAATGCAGTAAATGTAGCTAATATCTTAAATTATTTTGATTATAAATAATAAAACAAAATACTACATGCCCTATTTGACCTTATCAGAAAAACTCTGTTTAAAGTATAAAGATATATATTTATAAAATCTTATATATTTCACCAAATTAACATTAATTTAATATAACTATGAAATAATTTTTCGAATATTAATACATATGAGAAACAAAATAGATACAAATTTTTGAAGATCCACCAATATCTACAGTAAATGTAGAAATGGAGTCAAAATTCGTGAAAAAGTGAGCAAGATAAGAAATTGATCAATATAAGTATGAATTAATGATGTTTCAGATCTCAAAAAAAAGGCGATTCTATAATGACCACCTTAAAGAAAGTCAAATTATCAGGGAACTTTGATTGACTGATTGTTTGATGATCGTCTTTCTCAAAAGCAACATGAGAACTATTAACAACGGAGATTTTAATTTTGAATCTTGGTCATGTGAAGAAGACGGCATTTGAACTTTCCCTCCTCCTTCAGTCTTCCACACTATCTGCATGAGAGGCCTCTTAGCCCGGACAAATTTAAAAGCTTCAGCCGCACTACACGACAGATCCTGATTCTTAGAGAGCAATGCCATTATTATCTCCTTAAAATAGTAGAATTTAGAGAAATAGTCAAGCATTTACAGCATGGGTGTCTAAACTATGACCGTTTGAGGGCCACATTGCAAAAAAACAAAAACAAAATGCTGGGCCACACATATAATATTTTTTCAACAAATTTAAATAAAAATTTACTCTATGTAATTTTATTAAAATAAATTAACTTCTTTTTGTTATACTTTTTTTAAATTTGAATTAGATATGTGTAAGTTCATATTTATTTTAAATTTGTAAAAGTTTCGTTTCATTTAGTTTGGATTTCATAAAGATGTAAAAAATTCGAATTAATGAGATGGATGAATTTGCTTTTGTTGAACAAGAAAATCGATATCGGGTTCAACAGACGAGGTAGCAATTCTTACTGCATTTTCAAGATGTTTGTCTGTGATCTTTGCTCTATTTTTGTTTTTTGTATGCTTCATTCTTGAAAATAATTGTTCTAAATATAGGTACTGCCAAAAGCTGAAGACATTAATAAAGCCTGATTGTGAAAAAAATGATATTTTTTGCGGGGTAGGTAATCTTTATAAAACTCCAGTAAAGAAACATTCTCAAATTTTTCTTTCAGTTGATTGTCACTTTGTAGTTCAATGCCTTCCATTTGAATATTTGAAGGCAATTTATTTATTTATAGAGAAAATAAGCTAGAAAATATATTGAAATACTCATTTTTTCAAAAATTTTGAAATCTATTTTCAAACTCTTGAATTAAATCAAAAATTAATGCAGCGTATTTTGTGCAACCCACAGGTTTATGTGAAGCCAAAGTACTGAAATGTGTCAAATCTTTTACTTTTATTTGATTAAGCCAAAATTTTAATTTTGGAACATATTATTAATAAATTGATTTTTTCCTTGAAGTCTCAAATTTAAATTATTCAAATGTTCTGTTAAGTCTACTAAAAAAGCTAAATCTAAAATCCAATCTTCGTCTTCAAATTCAGTCACAGATTTCCCTTTTGTTTCCATAAAAAAAATTTTCATCTCTCAAATCGTAAACTCTTTTGAACATTTTCCCCATACTGAGCCATCTTACTTCTGTATAATAAATAACATCTGCAAATTGAATGCTCATTACCTTAAGAAACTCTTCAAATTGTCTATGATTAAGTCCTTTTTCTTTTATAAAGTTAATGGTTTTTATATATAACTACACTTAATACACTTTCCATTTTTAAAATTTTTCCACAAAAATTGTCCTAATGTACAATACAGTGATATGCCATCAAGATCGTATTGCCGGCAGTGACGACTTCATTATTAACCATTTTAACGAGTTCCCATTTTTACCAACCATGGCAGTGGCTCCATCGGTTACGATAGCTGATAAATTTTTCTTACATAAGGAAAACCTTTTCATCGAATAAATCTACAGATTTGGTTGTGTCTTTTAACGATTTTAAAACAAACATTTCTTCCGTGATATTATAATGTTCATAGATTCCTCTTATAAAATTGCCAATTGTGCCGTATCACAAGCGTCAGTGCTTTAGTCCATGGCTAACGAAAAAAATTTAAAATTAGTGCAATTGTTTTTTAAAGACTTTTCAACTGAATGTGTAAATTTAAATATTTTCGTAATTTGCGTTTGGACCGCATTTTAAAGGCTTTTGGGCTGCGCTTTAGACAGCATGATTTACAGCTACTAAGATAAGTATGCAAGTAAATTTTAGCTACTTTGCTTATTTGGAAGTTGAATCTAAAACTCTTTAACTGTAACATGATCATTTCATGTGTAAACATATTTAAGGATAAAGTTTTGATCTAGAAAAGTTGCAATAGTACTTTTGAATATGTACCTTTTTCATATATTAATGTCCTTGGAGATCGTTTAATGTAAACTGAAATGGGAAACCACGAATCTTAATATCCAGCTAATGAAATAATCCTAGAAATAATCTCAAAAATTAAAAAAAAAATAAAATTTACAGCTTGGAAGAAATTGTTACTGTACTATTGAATAAAAACCATGTACACCATTCCGTATAAATATGAAAGTAAAACACTGCAAATAAAGAAAAAATTAATGAACACAATATGCAAATTTTACTATACAACGAAAACCTTATATATTACTGAAATTTCTGAACGAAAGTAAAGTAAGTGGAAAATTAAAAAGGCAACTCCTAAAATTAAAAAAAAAAAAAGATAAATTTAAGAACTGAAAAAAAAAAAAAGAATTGAAGGAATACAAGAGAATGGAGTGTAATATAATTTATATTATAACAGGCTGGGTTATTTTAGAATGAATGGCCAAACTGTCCTCAGTAATTGAAATATTAATTCTAAAAAAATATCTAAAACATAATATGAATAGAGAACCAAAAATATTATACAATAACAGAAAATAAACACAATAATTATATACCATATGTCAAGAAAAATTTTCATAGTGTCATGTTCTTGCAAATAGAAATTTGAAAAAAAAAAATTGAGCTTAATAACACTCTAAAAGGATTCCTGGCTGTTATAACCAAATTACTCAAAAATGTATCTACTATCTATTCGAGATTTTATATGTAAATAATAATTATAATTGTGAAAACTCTCCATCCGAGGTTGATTTGATTTTGCTCCATTGATTTACTCCATTGATTTTATCTTTCTAAGTAATTAAATTCTAAGGAGGCGCATGGGGCTAAACATTATTTGAATAATAATTTAAAAATAATGATATATTAGGTTAGAGAACCCCAAACTCTATGAGTCTTGGATCATATTCAAGAATACTGAAGATGAGGTGAACAAATTTATTTTTTTTTTTAAATACGACCCTATAAATAGAAATAAGTATAACCTGGATTATGTATTTCGGTTAACACCAATTAAAAATGGGGATTCCCTTTTGTAGAATTCATTTCAATGCAGAACAAATACGCTCTTCGTAAAACGCTATCAACGAACAGTGCAATCAGTACAGAAGCACCGGGAAGCATTAAAGTATGTGCTTAAAGTAAAGCGTGTGTATTTAGCATTTTTTAATGTTTTAACAAACAATCAGGACAAAACTGCCAAACCATAGCATATTTTCAATTTAATCACTGACAAATCGGGACGTTTGACTACCCTATAAAAAGATGTAAGCCAACAAATAAAAAGACATATAATTACAAACAATACTTTTTCCACAAAAAAGTACGATTTCATTTCTCTAATTACTTACTAACTGTATAAAAATTAGACTCAAAATTAATTTTTTAGACTTGGAAAAAGTTTCATAAAATTTATAATTGGCTTGTAATAAATATAAAACTCAAAGGGAATATATAGTTCTCAGTTATATAATTGTTTAAATGTTTTTGTAGTGACCGTTTGATATAATATACATTATTAAAATAAAACTGTCTTATTTAGATTAAATGATAGCTTCATTGAAAATAGCAACAACAAAAAATAATATTAGTAAGAAAATATATTTAATATTTTTACAAGTATTCATTATTTAACTCTCAATAAAATGCATACTTACCTAAGTAAACATTGATATAACGTTATTCAAATGCATATAAAATGTAATCAATTGCCTATAAGAATTCAAATGCATATAAAAATGATTAAACGATTAATATTTCCTCATTCAGAAAATCTCAAATGTCCCATGAATTGTAAGAACAAAATTCGTATTTTTGTGATTTATGTACGAACATCTATACAGACAACGATTATGTGTTGATTGATATAATTTTAGAAGATAAAGCAAAGAAACATCCTTTTAAATTATATTTATTCAAATTCTATGAACATGTCACTATAAGTGTGATAAGAAATAGTGAGTTCTATTGAGATTGGGAATATGGACTTAATTATCACTACCAGAATTCAAGTATTATACTATGAAGTAACTATGAACACTTTATTGAAATTATATTACGAAATAATGACAAGAAACCATCACTGGTGAGTCCATTCATACACGTAGCTCTAACGTAATATAACACATCGATCAATAACTCCCGAGTCTAAAATTGAAAACAACATTTTTTTTGCAAATTTTTTTTTTATTCATCAACATAACACCTTTTGTTAATCACCTTTTAGGGTGATACAATAGTTCCAACGCTTTTCCAAATCTTTTTGTTGGTTTCCCCTCCCAATTTTTCCGAAATCTTTTGTTGCAGTAAATAACGATAAACAACTTTCTGAATCATCGACTCGTTGCTGTTTTGTTCCGTGAAAGCAATCGCGGCACCCGGAAAACCTTTTCACTTCACTTCAAAAACCTTTTACTGGTCGATCGACTTAAAATTTTGACACGTTTCAAGCAAAGGTTAGTATTCTAGAAAGACCTGGTTACTGGTTTACTACGAGCGCCATCTCTGGGTTAGTCTTTGGAGTTATTGATCGGTGTGTTATAGTTCAAATTTATTATTGAAAGATAGTAGGGAAAAATAATAAAGTAATAATTTCTTCGGTATGTCGAATACTTGCTGTAATCCTCACAGAGTAGTGTGGGATGCTGAAAAGTAACATATACTTCGATTATAACGAGATTTTTTTTTATCAGAAAGCATAGTATTGCAAAAAGAACAATATAATAAATTCTCTTCTTAAGCAATAGTAAAAAAGTAAGCTCTGCTATAAATAATCACAATGAAGCTTATAAATTAATAGTGTGGAAAAAACTTTTTATATTTTTACTTTGCAAATAAATTGATTATTACTAATTTATAAATGCAGATATTTCTTGATATTAAATATCCCTTACATATAAATTGTTGACAAAATTAAAACGGACAAATCGAATGAACATGTATAAATTCATATTTATAATGAATTTATACATGTTCTTTAGATAATCCGGCAAATATTGGATCAGACCATCACCGTATTATAAGAAAATCTCTTAGATGAATGAATTTAAACTGAAAAGATTATGTTTTTCAGTATAAATTTATTAAAATACAACGCAAGTAAGATAACAAATATACAAATAAGCTAAATTTACGAAAAATATTACTGTTTTGTATTAGTAGCTTTCATTATTTCTTAAAATTAAGAGGTATAAAATAGTTTTCCGGGTATTGTCGGCCAATGTAAGACAACTGATGGGAAAGCGCAGCAAACAGAGACTGGAAGAGTAAAATGTCGGATTATAGGGGAGTAATGCATTTAATATGTTTTATGTGTAAATACCTTATAAAAGAATATTTATTTGCGTATTACTTTTTCATTTTTATTCCTGACTGAGGCCAATAATTTATAATATGAATGATATACAAAAACCATTACAAGATTGTAGTTAGTTAAATTATGACTGAATGAGAGAGATAGTAGCATTTATAAATTTGTTGTCATACTATTAATTTGCTAATAATAGTATAATAATCTTCATAAATATTATCCTGTAAATATTGAAGAGAGCAAGACGAGTTGATGACTCGAGATGTTCAAATAACGTGGTTTATAAACGAGATTCGAACTGTTACACTTGATTGAGAACTTTCCCAGACTAAGAAAATACATACCTTTATATACAATGAAATATTACAGAACACTGCTCTGCAAACGTAAAGAATGTTCTGGAATGTTTTAGAAATTATAAGGAACAAAGAATATTTTAATAGAACTTTTACATAAATTATCGACGGTGCCATCACTGGATGTTGAAAATGGAAATTTTTCATTTATAAATAAGCTTTGTACCTCAGCACCATCGCTACCATCGAGATTTGGGATGTTCATCTAAATTAGCTTGTGGACCAAAATTATTCTTAAAGATCCTCAAAATAAATTTTCAAGATTAACAGAAAGCGTCTAGTTTCACCAAGGAATAAACAAATGAATTTCTCCAATGCATTTTTTATCTGACAACAATAACGTTGAATGCTATGCATATACCTATAGGAAAATTAATCTTAACACATTCTGTGTAGAAACATAAGGAGAAATAAGTTCTGAATTCTCTCAAATTTCAATAATCTGCCCATTCAGCACTCAGTAATGTTTTCTGAAGATGTTCTGTTGATTCTAACGATTCATGAATGAGCTTAGGCCCTTTCCCACACATGGAAACTGTGAAGTAATTATTGAACTCCTTTTAATCTCTTTTGGCATATTTATAGATACAAAACTCTGAGACATGAATTAAAATTAAATGTTGCCTGCTTCGTCTTAACATTGAATTTATCATGAAACAAATTTTAGGTTCGTTTCATAATTCATCCATAATTCAATTTTGTTTAGGTACCCCTTACATTCTTTAAAAATGGATTTGAATTCAAATGTGATTACAAAGATGAGATTAAAAAACAAAGATGATGTTTCAAAAAGTTACAATAAGAGTAGTTCAACTCAGAATTACAATTCCCCTTAATTTTTTTACTGTTCTTTTTGTTATTTCTAGATGTTTCTCAAAGAAATATTCTCTGTAATATGTAGTCAATAGAATAATGAATTATAAACAAAAATAATAGGACACTGATTTGTGTGTTGTTTTATGTACAAAATCTTTCTTTCATTATGTTTAGTTAACAGGAGAAATGGATGGATATTTCAGAGCATACTAATTTTTAAGCCTACGTTAAAGACATTATGTTTTAGATATCAATAATTCTTCAATTTGTCTTAAGCAATCCTGATGGTTCATTAGACAATATTTCGAAGTTAATATAACAAAACTCTCTCTCATATGCTAGGACATTTCTTGCTACAACTTCACCATAGCTCTCGATTTTAGTTTAAAAATCCCATTAGGCTTTGATAATACAATTTATGGGTAATGCATTAAGTATAAAAATCATTGCTAAAAGAAAAAATAAAAAAATACTTACAAAAAAATAAAGCTTTATAGAAATATTTTAAGAAATTAAGTAATAGGTATAAACATTATTTTAAGTTATATTTGAGGCAAAATAGTTTACTGCATACTTTTAGATATTATTTTAATATCAACGTATTACAAACAAATACTGTGTGAATTTCGTATCTTTATGATTTTTAATTCGTTCTAATATGTTTCTTTGTCGGATTGCTATAAATATTTCATTCAACCAAATAATATATTACTGAAAGTAATATATTTACAAAATAAGACAAATAAGATCTTTATTTAAGTCTGTGATACTTTGCTACATTAAGAACAACAAATGTAAAATATTCATACGCGTAATACATAATAATAATAATGATAATAATAAAACAATACCATATAAATATGGAATAATAAAGCAATATGTGTAAAATTTATTGAATATTAATATAAATCACAGCTTTCTGTTAAAAAATAAACAAATGCTTTTCTTCAAAGTGAAAAAAATTGCTTTTAAATCAAAAGAAAAAATGGATCAAATTAAATGTCTGGAAATTCTCCAGACATTCTTTCGGTATGTATAGAGACGTAAAAAAGAAAACAATTGATTGATGAATTTTTTCGATGACATTTTCTTAGCCGATGATCTTTTTCTTTTTTAACATAGAAATTTAGAAAGCAATATCAAACATTTATGAAGTGATCAGAATGTCAGAAGATGCCTTGAAAATTGCAGTTAATACTTGCATATTACATAGATCACATATTTGTAAAAAATAGGTGGTTACAAATATTTTTTTTAAAAAATTTGAATTTCTTCCCTTATAACATACAAAAATAAATGATATTGTAGCTTACATAACAATTTTCTAAAAACTAATGTTCAAAAACAAAATACCATTCAAACTATTTTTAAAAATAAAATATCAAGAAAAGAACTTACGGGAAACCTAAGCAAGTTTCAAAAATTATTTTGATTTCAAAACGGGAATTTTATGTTTATTAGATGGCATGTGAAAATTCAAGTAAAACCATAAAAAATCTCAACTGATTTCAGAGCGTTAAAATTTAAAAATAAAACTAGGGATAGACATTTGATATAAAAATAAAAATGCACGTTAAAAAAAAGATTGGATAAGTTGATATTATTTAATTTAAATATAGTTTAGTTTCTATTAACGTCTCACTAGAAGCAACACGTTGGCTATTGGCGACGGACCTCGTAATTTTGATCCTCGGTCAAGTGACGAGAACGACACCTGAGTTGGTACCACCCTCTCCTAAATTCAACACCACACCATGGAGGACTTTGAGCCCCAAACAGCTTTAACTTCAGTCCCAGCTTTACGTCGGGTCTATAGGAGCCAAGGATCGAACCCGCGACTGAAACCGCCTGCCATGAATCCGAAACCATGACCATTAGGCAGTGTGTATATACTAAAATTTATGAAAGAATAATTTCAAATATTTAAAAGACAAAATCAGAAAGAAATGTGAAAATGAAAATAAATGGCTATGGAACCCAGTTAGTCAAAAGCAATATCGGGCTGAGGACCGAATAAGCGGGGTTTAAACAGGTTCGCCAACCTTCCCCTTTGACATGAGCTGAATTGAAGTAGTTTATCTAGTTTATCCTAGTTTATATATATATAATCATATTCTCTAAGTAAATATTTATACAATACAAATTATAATTATTAAAACTCTTAATTTTTTTATTTAGAAAATAAAAATACTAAAATACCACAGAATTCAAAGAAAAAACAATCATGGCACTAAATTAACCAAAAATAAAATTAAAAATATTCTAAAGAATAAAAGTAAAAATGTACTTGTATCATATTGTACGTACTTAATAATATCAATTCGGAGAGATGGAAGTCATATTGAAAAACTTACAGCCAATGTACAAAATAAAACAAAGCAGCCATATCAAAAGAAAATAATAAAAGTACGGCTCAGAGTGAGATAAAATAACATAATGCTACTGTTCTACTCATTGAAACGAAAAAAAGTACTATAATTAATGAGCCAACTATCTTAACTTCAGTGAATTACATTATAATACGATCATATAAAACCAAAAATTAAGCAGAAATGCAAATTTAAAGCACCATTTGAATTAAAAGAAAGAGAAGAAAAATATACAAATTCATTTACAATATTAAATCATTTTACCTTATAAAAAGTTATAAAAATTATACCTAAAAAACAAGGCAATGTGATGTTTTTATACTTCTTGCCAATAGGACGCAATAACGCTTTTAACAAGACCATTCTAACCATCAAACTGTATTATTTATTGATTGATTTTACGAAGCTAAAATAGCACTAACTTTAATTTATTTACTACCATTTAATAACTTAATAATTTTTGGAATTTATAAAGCAAAAATACTTAATATTCTAAGAATTTTTCAGAAAAGATTATGTATAAAAAAATGTGATGACATATACTAACATATTTTATAATTTATACAAATTTAAAGACAAATTAAAAAGGTATTGAAAACAAATTTTCTCAATAAATAAATTAAAAATTAACATAAAAGTGATCCTAATTATAGAAATATATAAATATATATACCTATAAAACAGATTTTTACTAAGACTGCAAAAATATTTAAAAAAGAAAAGAAATAAATTGAAAAATTTAAAACTGTAAAAAGTTCTTTGCAAAGATTTGCGAAGATCAGAATTAGACACCAAATGTGCGCTTTTTTATAATTGTTATTTAATTTTCAATTAAATATAAGAATTAAAACAAACGATAAACTATCGAGAAATGAACAATAGGGAAATTTTCCGATATTAAAATGAAAAGAAACGATCAATCATTAAATTGCATATTATATCAGGTACATGTAATTTAAAGTAAAGCAAACAAATTATTAAATTGAATATATTTAAGCTTAATGTAATTAAAATTGAAGCAAACAATAAAAAATTGAAATTTGTTCTGGTGTGCCAAAACGCCTTGCCTAAAATAATAGCGTCTTGGGTGGCTAATAATTCAACAAAAAAAAATTTAGAAAAAAATTAAAACCTAGATTGAAACAAATATTAAGCAAATTACCATTAAAAATAATTAAAAATTATTTTCAAAGATTTTTTATTTTAAATTTCAAAATTAATAAACGTGAGATATAACAAACAAAAAATTTTGAAAAATAATTAATTTAATTCATGATTTTAAGATTTTAATTTTCTCTTTAAAAATCAATAGGAAAATCCGCCCTTTTGCCCTGGTAACATCGAAACTATTTAAGCCATTTTGAAAATTTAGAGGGATAAGAACTTTTTTTTTTTTTATTTTTCTATGTAAATAGTTATATATTATGTTTCTACATATTTCTAAACTTAAATTACTGTAAAAAAAATTATACTTTACTAATATGGAAACAAAAAAGGGCAGAGTATACACCTTTGTTTCTTCAAAATGGCTCTGATAAAGACCGACGGTAATTGGACATTGTATGAAAAGGCACCTATACCATTACATCATTGTATCTGGATGTATAATGAGTGACAACAAATCGTACATAGGGACGCTGACCACGAAGCGTCCACACACGGATGCGGGTTTCTTTCTCACCAAAATAAAAGTGAGAAAATTCGTAAGAGACTATCTGCCGCCATTGTGTATTTCTTCATGCTGCAGTTTCGTAGCACAATTGCAGTCTATGGTGAAATTGTTGATGTGTTAGGGGCCTTCTTCGTAATAATGTCCGTGTAAGCTATGCAGAAGCATGCAACCGTCTCTAAATGGTAAAAGGCATTCGCCTTCGTGAAGTTCTACGATGCGACATCTCTCATAGGTCTGCAAATAATCAAATTACTGTTGTCTTGCTCTCGTAGGCATCGAAACATCAAAGTGTTTAATTAAACAAAAACACTCTAGAATGAACAAAATAATGCTCGTTAAGAAAACTTTTTATATAGTCCTTTTTGTCTATTTACTTATAAATCTATTTTTTTTATAAGTCTTGTGATTGCTGACATCACTCATGTAGGCTAGATTACCTTTTTCATTCTTTGCATATCTAACAGAGACGGAACTATTCCTCAATTTGCATTTAAGTGCCTTGCACATTTCCAGTACAACTTTTTTAACAATGAGTGTGGAAATGCACGCGCACACACACACACACATACGCACACGCACACGCACACGCACACACACACACACATATATATATATATATTGGTAATTTTTATTACATGCATATACATATATATGCATGTAATAAAAATTAATAAATTGTACAGAATAATGAAAATTGATGAAAAAGGTAACATCAATGTAAAAATAGCTGCGAAGAAAAAAATTATGTTAAATCCCTTATTTACTGCATAATAAGCAATAAAGTATGATAGAATTATTTACTATCTTCTTTTCCTGAGAGTATACCAGGAAAATTCATGATACCAATGTATTCCGATACACATTAATTAAATATTACGGAAGAAATTTACTTGCTTATTTAACACTTTTATTATATTTTTAGTTGTTCAGATTATTTCAGTGATATTGCTGTGTATGTATTTAAACTGTTCTTTTTGTAACTGTTGTTTAATCTTCTCAGAACTGGCATCTCAGGAAAAAATATTGTTTTGTTTTGAGTTAATACAAGCTTTATTTAGAACACTACTCTCATTTAAGATTCATTTTTTTATTTCAAGAATTAAAATTTCAATGAATAGAGCTACAAATAATCTACAACACACAAACAAATATTTATTAAAAGTTAAGGTTAGTGCAATAAATTGATAACAATAAGAGAAGAAAAAGAGTTACCACGCTAACTCAGTAGTTTTTGATGATTAATTCCATGGTCAAACAGAAATTATATAATTAGAAGGTATTCGGTCAAGAGATATTATAGTTAGGGATAACATTTCGATATTACTTTTATTAAATAAAAATTTCTTTTTTTTGAAAAAAACGGTATTTGATATTAGACACATACATTTATATAGAAAAAGTTATTTATTATCATCAATCTTTGTTTCATTTAAGAATCATATAATTAAAATTCGTTCAAATTTTCCACAACTGAAATTTTTATTGAGCATGGTACAATAGTTATCTACATCATTGAAATAAAAATTTTAGCTTTTGTAACTTTGATGCCAAAAAATAAAACTATTTTACTGTCATCGTATCGTAGACGGATCTAAACATAACCGATACAAGTATTCACTAAATAAATAAATTCGAAAAAAGGGTCCCATCTCTTCTATATTTATGTCTTGGTCTGGCAGCTTTTTTGGTAATAAAACTGGATAATTCCTGAGAGTTCCTATTCAGTATTCCCATAAATATTTTTTTTCTCCTTCTGATCTAGAATTGTTTAGCATCTTCGATCAGAAACAGTTATCTCTAGCAACTGTAAAATGCTTATGCCACTCGTAAACATCGTATTAGTATGCGTGCGAGTAGCTCGATTCAAACATATTATGTATTAATAAAAACTAGAAGAAAATATTCTTATAAGCTACATGGAAGGTAAGCGATCATTTCAGAAGTTTATATTGAACATAGTCCTTTATTTCTATTTACTAGTTTTAGTTTTCTAACAAATAGAACAATGATTTAAAAAATTTTCTTGATATAACTATAAGGAATATTTTACAAAAAAAATTAAGTTGAATTATTATTTTTTTTTCCGTACTTGATCATGTTAAGAAATTTTTTAAAAAATTACAAATCCTTAAATACTTTCATTGTAAAAATGTTGATACTTTAAAATCTTTAATGTTAAACAAATTATAGTTAAATTTTATTCAAAATTGATCATTTTTCTAAGAAATATACCAGTAAATAATTTCCAAATAAATGAATTATGTAACTAAAATGTCTTTACATAAGTTATACTTATAGAATTAAAATCTAATATTGATTCATAAATTTAAATACACACGATCAGTTTCGTCTTATAAACCTCCTCACTTTTTAGTAAAAATATTTATTATAAGTGAAAAAAAATATAATTTCTGAAATCTAATTTCCTTTCATACAGTTACTTCATTATAACATAAAGATACTTTTCTTGATATATTTTAATGTATTTTTATTTTTACAAAATTGAAAAAAAAATAATAATATTTTTATGTATTTAAAGATTCATGTTTTACACTAAATAAAACTAAGTATTTATTACTTTTCCTAGAGATTTGTAATGTAAATAAAAACTGCATTTTCGAATAGAAAAATGTATTTATAAAATATATTAATATAAATTGAATATATATTTTTTTAAAATATATAATCATATAAATATATGATTTATATTTATACGTTAAAATCACAAAGTTTAATTTTATGTGTATAATAGAAATTAATATCGCCTTGAATAGCTATTACAAACCAATTTGAATCATATTTTGAATCAAATTAAGTTTCAAAATATGAACAAAAAAATGAATTTTACTCTACCTTTTTTGTACAATATATTTTTGGAGCTCAAATTACGTACATTTAATGAGCAAAAGATATAAAACTAATTGAACAAACTCTCATTATTTGAATTATAATTCATCTTATGAATATCTTACAGAGTTAGTAATCTTATCTTCAAGACCATTTTGAATTGTTTTATGATATCAGTTTTTATTGTATAAAATAAATCGTTGTATAACGTTTGTAATTGCAATAAGAGTTATTGGTAATGTATAGCTCAACTTCTTTCCGGTGTCTTATTCTAATGTAAATAATGACAGCCATGTGTCAATTATGATTTTAGTTGTATTCAATTTATTTAAAAACTAATTATAGACACATTCCATACTCAGGCATCAATCCATACGTAAAATAGTATAGCTGGTTTCAATTAATGTCTTAATTAATCTTATTTTGGTCACTGAAGTTATATTTCCCTTAAGATTTATCAGATCATTTCCATCAACTTGATTACTTTGAACAAATAATAGTTAATAATTAAGTGAGTATATGTTTTATTATTTTGATCATACACATTAAAGATATTTAAATATATTTAACAGTGGCATCAACACTCATACATGTTTAAAGGAATAAAACATACATAGAAAAAGTATTACTTTTTTAATTAGATTTTGCCTATAAATATGTTACAAATTAAAGTGAAATGTGGACACAGATTAAAACATCTGTCATAAAGAAATATCAATAAAATTGCTATGTTACATTTAATTAATTAAAATTGCTATGCAAATAAAATCACCAAGCTACATTTATTAAAAATCCTAGAAATCTGCATATATTTAGCCTGAAATGTAAATTAGTTCAACTTTGTTAAATCAGAAAAAATATTTGTAAAATTTGGTATTTCCTAAAGAAGCACGGAATTATTATGAATTGAAAATATTATTTTTCTTCTGATTTCTAATTCAGTAATCAGAATATAAGTATAACAAACTAAATTACCTGTAAAATTCTAGAAATACAATTATAGGAGGCCGAAGGATTTGGTTATAATTAAAATAAACAATTTTTAGATACAGAGTTATGCATGAATTTACTGAACATTTAGTTTACATAAATAACATAAATTCCTGTATTCTAAATATTAAATAACTCTTTTTCTCTCATTAATGACTTTTATTCCAAATCATTTGACCTCATTCTCTTTACAAAAATCGAAGTTTAATTCCTATTCCTGAGTTCGTTACCTCGATTGATTCGAGTGTACTTTTGGAGAAATATCTTTTCATGAAAGTTGTGGAATAAATCACATTATGCAAATAGAGTTACACAGTAGAATTTAGATTAGAATTTTTCTAGTATTTTAGGTACATTAGATACACATCATTATCGGATATAAAATTGCAAAAGGAAAGTCTTACACTTTTTGTGTTTAATTTCCATAAAAATATGGCATAAAATGATTTACATTATGAAACATGTTTTAATACTTTATATTTATTTAGCCAGTTTTTTGACATATACTCGTACAACAATTATCAGTAAGGAAAGTAAGATATGTATGTTAATAATATGACACTTTATTTTGTGTGTGATCAGAAAAATTAAATACTTGTAATAGGAATATATATATTGAAATTATTAAACATATACACTTATATGTGCACGAGTAAATAGTTCAGTCCTAGTATATATTATTTAATATTGATGAAATATGTTGACACTTACGCGGAAAACAGCCTCAACACCTCCAGTTGAACTTTAAAAATTATGATTGAGTATTCAAAGCGAAAAAGTATTATGTGACCTTTCTGTGTCTGGCGTTTGTGAATTAGTCACACTAGATTTATACATAGACTTACCTTTCTTGAAATTCCATACTATGTGAAATCTTTTTATTTATACCTGTGTATCTTGAATAGTTAAACCCGGTTGATCTTCTCCGTGGATAAGTAAATATTAATAATTAGGGAAGCAAATGAATTAATTCTATAGAAGCTAGATTCATCAAGAAAATACATTATTCAGTTCAATACCTTACTCTGCGTTGTTGTGGATATGCAGTGTAATTGAAAGAAAGGAATCAAAAATATTTTTTTACTGAAATATGTTTTTTATTGAACGAAATTTTGCGGATTCGGTTATTATCTATCGGAATGAGTGGCATTCATGGAAGTAGTACATTTTCACTTTTTTGAGACCCAATGAGAATTGTTGTTTCAATTAGATTATTCATCAATTTTTTTAACTAATTAACATTTACCATTGCATAACTGTGGCTGATTGTTGTGTTGGAGTAATATAATTGGCACTTGAATTTTCTAATTCAGAATGTGTGACGATATTTCTGGAACATCGAGTGAATTTAGAAATTTGATTGGAAAGTTTCATCGTAGAATCAACTAATTAGTATATGTTTCATTTGTGATTTTATTACCTTAGTCTACTAATTCTTTTTTTGAATTAACGATGTTACAGAAGTTACAATAGATTGGAAGGTGATTTTTCCTGTTTCTGGATTCGTAGGTACAGTATTGTTACCAACTTTCAGTAATTGTCTTTAAAATATGGTATCGGTTTGAAGTTGAACTCTCATATTCGTTATTAAATGCATTTTTACTGTGCTCCAAAAAGTTTCAGATTTGAAGCAGGCATGCATTCATCAGCTGGTGTTGAGCGAAGTATCAATGTAAGTGTTTATCTGAAGTCACCGGATAGTAGCACCAATGGAAATTGATAATTTTACAAGTCTTTCGTTGTCACTCATTGCTAGACAGAGATCCGCAATAAAGATTAAAGCTTCATTGTACATTTTTTTTGTGAAATTCAGTCCATGATTATGTGTTTCTTGAAGAGTTTTGTACAAAATATCTTCGTCCAAGTAGTCTTCATATTTCTTCCATAATCGTACTGGTTGTGAAGAGAAATGTGTAGATAAAGAAATTGCGGACAGCATATGTGTTTGATATGGATTAGAAGTAGTGGGTGAATCTTCAACAGAATTTTCCTAATGATTGTTGCTTTCCACTAAATTAAGTGCTTTCTACGCACTCCGATACGTTTTATATATATGCACTATTTCCTCATCTGTTCGTTATTGTATAAATGATGTTGAACCACAAACGTAAATAAAGTATTCTACATAGTTAGTATCCACAGGGTATATTCTCCCTAAAGTATTCGGTGAAAATATTCCAGATTGCTCAAACTGCTGTGCCTTTTTTCCTTCTTTCGAAATTCTTTCAATTTTCGTTCTAAGTGTTATAAGTTGGAATGTCTGCATACATCAAAGTTCTAGCAAAATCATCTGTTTGAAATGATTGAAAAAATTCTATTATTTTTTTTTTGAAGGGGAGGGGGCGGGTTTGCCTCTCTGTACTGTATGTTTTATTCCGAGTGGAATACACTGTTCATCCGTTTTTAAGATAAAAGACAGTTGGATCCTTCTCGTGGATTAGAAATCTAAAATACGCCACACAGCTTTATTGAAGTTAATATACCTGTTGATTTGGAATTGTGAGACTACATCTTCATTATTTCCTGTTGATACTTCAAACACGACCGTATCACTATCTTTGAAGTTTTTACAAACATATTTTGTGGATTTCATAGATTTGCAATACTTAACGTTGTTATGTGCTTTAAATTTTTTCGATAAAAGTGGAGAATATGGAACTAACCAACGATTTAAAGGATACCGTGAAGAGCATTTTTCATCGATAATACACAATGAATTTGTACCGATTGCCCCACATGGTCCGCGTATCGTGTTCTTGGTCACAACTTCAAACAACTCATTAACAATTGTGGGATCTGGTATTTCGGCAGATATTCCTTATCAATTTTATTTAGTATATCTTCACAATAAACCATATTAAAATGTGCTCATGTGGTGATCCCCTTTTTTTGCTACTTCTCAGAGTTCATCCAACATTATGTTTCTCCCAAAACGTGTAGTGAATTGATGAAATTAATACCTTTAGCTTTTGTTTGAAAAAGCGTATTGTTATGTCGGGGCAATTAATAGGAGATTTTTCGAGAAGTAGTAATTCTCTTATTTCATTCCCTACTGGATTATATGAAATGTATTAAAATTATCAAGGTGATCATATTTCCTCCCATACATAAATGCACCCTGAGCATATTCGTGTATATGTCGCTAACTACCAGTATATGATGTAGGCAATATGGTCACTTTCCCTATGTTGTTTATGTTTTCATCATTATTTATCACATCTTTCAAATTTTCATATTCGTCTGTTATGAGTTCCTTTTGATTTATCTTGATGAATGATAATGATTCCAACTCAGTGTTTTTGTACATGTCGACGAAGTACAGATGGAATAGCGGACGTTTTTTTAGAATATAGCTCTCTTCATTTTCACGTACAATATATAATCTGACAAAAATAATAATTCATTGTCTTAACTGTTTGTCACCTGAGTCACCTTTATATTCACCTTTGACAGTGTTAGCCGCAAATGAAGTCGTCTTAAACCTGGAATTGCATTTTCTTATGTTTTTGAGTAATTGCTTTGAATCGTCATTAATCCAATTTAACAAACTTTTCAGGGCTTCTTTTGGCTGCTTAAGTTCAGGTAGCTTCAATTTTCCACTCAAGCAAGTCATTGGCGTGCAGTGAGATCAGATTTTGTCAACTAAATTACAATTAATTATTCCAAAACAAAATAAATTAACTGAATACAATATTCAGTAGGAAATAAATTTACTTCATTTTGTTTAAAAAAAACTGATACTGCAACGACTGTTGAGGATGTAACGACTAGGAGACAGATAACATGTTGATTCGAAATTTATTCCTTCGAAAATTGTTGCGTGGAATAATAATAAAGTATTTCTGCTTCTCGTGCCCTGCTTGTAACTTAATCGTTTGCCGAAATAATAAAATTCTTTCACTAAAATCTTATTTAAAAACTCTAACTAGACATTAATTTGATTAAATAAGAGAGAAAACTAGTCATATTTAAGTAATAATAAATATTAAATAATTCTAACACAGTTTGGGTTTTGACAAATAAACAATTACCGATCCTATTATACAGATGTTTCTCAAACAATTATTCTCACATTAAAGGATTAGTTTTAATAATTATTAAAACAGGGATTTGGATTTATATATTAGAATTATTCCAAAACTACTGAAATCCATCAGGATAAGAACAATTACATATGTGTTTCATAAATAACCATTACAAAGAACATTTCATCGGATTGTAAGTTTCAGTATATAATTTTGAACTAATGTCAGCATGAAAAAAAAATGTGATTCTATGTCTGTAGCATTAAGAGGATTTTCAGCAAAGACAAACGTCGCTTTAGTGTTTCCGAATTCCTAAAACCTATTGCAATAAACTTCCCGCATTTTCAAGATGATTGTTTTCAAAAAGCAAGTGCCAATAAAGATATTTTCATCTTTCGGCGGGCTAGGAAAATGAATCAGTTTCCTTTTTCAAAACATTGAGCAAAAAGGGATAATTTGTTTTTAATTGAAATAATTTATTTTATCATCGAAACAATTGTTTCTTGTGTAGTTTACGATTAAGTTGATTTAGATGAAATATACAACTACCATGAAATAAATTTTTGAGTCCTTTGATCGTCTGTTAGTTCCAAATAGTGAACAAACTTCTCAACGAAAAATGCTTTAATTTTTGTCAGTAAAGAAGCGAAACTTTTAATAATGTTTTCTTTTGATAATCAACATACCTTGTTATGCATCAGAAGATCTGTGTACTCACTTTTTATAACGAAACTTCTTTAAATTGGTGATGAGTAAGATCATTTGCTATATAATGAAGTAATAATCTTAATCACCATTTCCATAACTCAACAATTTTTTTCTAAAAATGCCTGCACAAAAAGCGCTGCTTGATAAAAGATACAATACTAAGCATGTATTTCGTGATTAATTATTTCTTTCAAAACAGAAACAAATCCTTTAATTATACCGGCTATACTTTGACATAATTTTGTCGATTGAAATATGATGTTTTTATACAATCAATTATAGCAATTTCAATATTTTATCCATACGTTTGACCTAAGAGTGATAATAATCCTAAGCTTTCTTTAGATCTGTAATGGAAACTAATCATACGAAAACTGCAACTTGCGCTATATTATTAATATAACAAAACTCATCACCTGTTAATGATAAATTACAAAATAATTTTAAGATCTTCAAATTAATGATTTATTATATCCCAATATATTTTGTCTGTTCCATCTTGACTGTTTCAGCAGATAACGGTAACTTTAAAACATTTTATAATATTTACTTTATTTTTAAAATCCTAAGATAGCTAAGGATACTTTATAAAATAACTTTTTATGTATTTTCCAACTATGTATGGTTTCCTTCTCTTAGCAATCCCTTGACTACCACAAAACTTGCAATATTAATCTGTGCGTGTAACTTAATTTCAGTACTAAGAGGAGTTTGAACCAAAAGAAATTTTAGACAAAATTACATCGTGAAACTGACTTTGTGGTATGTTTATCCAAATAGTGAGCAACATTACAACTATCCCTATTCCAAAAAACTTCTAAAAAGGTCATTACAACAAAATAAACAAAAAAATAATAACAGATACATTTTTCATTTATTGGCAAGTAAAGTTTTTAAAAGCAAAGTGGTGAAACTGAAATAATATTTAAATCAATATTTATTTTATGAATAGTAAGATGAAATTTTACTTTTTCGTAACTTATTAATTGCAAGAAAACTTTGATTACTTAGCTCAAATGGCATTCGTTGAACTTTTTTTATTAATATAGCATCCTAATTCGAAACATGAAAATATTTCGTAAGAACAATATCTAAAGTTATATGAATAGCAGACTGTGAATAAAAGAATGTATTTCATTACTTTATAGTAATTAGTACAGTTCCCTATGTTAGTAATCATCAATACTATATTAAATTACATTGCTAATTATTATCAGTAAACAATGAGATTCCAAAATAAAGTAGCGATATATATATTATCGATAATTCACAAAAGCATCCATTTCATTACACAAAGTAAACAGAATATACGTTGTCTAATGAATCAGATCTATTAATCGTAGATATGTTATGGTAATATGGTTTGCAGTCGAAATACCTTACTCTAATAACTCACATAGAATTTATTACTATTTTTATTTCAAAGATATAAAATACGAAAAGTTATATTAAATATTCTAAAGCGAATTTCAGGTCTGAGAAACTTTAAATAATCTGGAAAGCTTAGTATCCATTTTCTGAAATCCTAAACTTTTTATGGATGCATTCAGTTAAATAGTATATTATTTAAATAATAGCCTGCATATTTTCCATGAGTCCAAAAACCAACTAATAGAAAGAAGGCATTAAAGGATAACATTAATAATATGACCGACTTCTAGTTAATGAAATTATTTTCAACTGGCTAAGATTCTGCCTTTATATAAGATATTATCAAATTGAAGTGTTCTATTTTTTAAACTATTTTTTTCTCACATTTAACTTTGTCATTTTTATGACCATTATAAATGGAATAAATCAATATAAAAATTTAAAAGTCATTAATGTCTTACTGACTGAATTGGTGAATGAGGAACACAGTGAAGATTTTGATTACCTATTTCTAGACCTTCTTTTTGTTTGAAATGTTTTCATTCAGTTAAAACTCTTATTTTTATAAACAATATTAGGGATGCAGCTATTTAAGGTAAACTAATAAAATCATTACAGCCCTCTTATATATTTCTTATCAGAATGTGAACACGATAAGTGTAGGAGCTATAGAGAGACTAAGAAAAATTATAAAGCAACTAAAGAAAATACACACACGCGTGTATGTATATATATATAATACAGCTTCCGTATGTTTGAGGCCGCAAAATTAAAAGTAGTCGATGGATCGACTTGAACTTTTTATTCAACGTTGCATTTCTATATAAGTTGTTTTTATATATACTTGATCCCAAAATTCCCCCGAGAACTAGAAATTCCAAGCATTTTACGAGGTTTGAGTATTAAAAATAATATTATAAGTAATATAACATACATTTAATTTTATAAGTATTATAAAATATATTTAATATTATAAGCATTATAATTTAAAATTTATGTCATAAGTATCAGAATTTATAATTATAATTATAAGTATTAGAATTTATAATTATTTATAATATAGGATCATATTTATTTATAATAATTATGTATAATTATTATTATAAGTACTTTAATTTACCATTATCATAATTTATAATTAATATAATAAGTACTTTAAATTACTTTTATTATAATTTGCAATTAATATTCTAAGTATTAAAATTTATAATTATTCTTTTTAATTACTGTTATAATTATCATAATTGATTATTATTTCTTATAATTAATATTATAATTATATTTAACTTTGTTCATAAATTAATTATATTATTAATAATACTTATATATAATAATATATATTTATAATTAATTATATTTTTTGTACATAATTATGTAATTTTCCAACGGAATTTCTTAATTCACTCGGTGTTCCTGAATATCACCGTAATGATGGCATCATGTACAATATTTAATGTTTGAAACTATTCATCAGGAATTTAAGTAGTAAAAATATTTTTTATAATTAGTCTTTCGCTACTAAAATAGTTAATTCAAAATCATTAGACCAAAACACTTGACAAATTATTTACCTCGAAATTTCTTAAGATAAATATTTATCGTAAGACTACAAATTAAGGGTTAAATTTTTTTGTGACCACTGAATTTAAGGTTTTCATAGAGCATTCATACTGTGTAGACAGTGTATTCTTACAGGACAGCTAACTATTGCAGTTTCGAATAGTTGGGTTCTTCCACTAAATTAGTTACAATGCTGCAGATAGTAATTTGAAAATATATCACAATTATTGACGCAAAGTAAGCTCTGGAAAAAAAATGATGCTTTGGAAGATCAATTCAAGACAATATAGTTTGCGTGTGCTACAAGCACATTATAAATGTTTCATGATGAAACATTTGTAATGTGTTTGTAGCACACGCAGCACATTACAAATGTTTCATCATGCTGTAGCTCTTTATTCCCACTTTTAGTACCACCCCTTAGTTTACAATTTTAACTAAGAGAAGATCGTATTAATGTTAGGGAGTCATTCATGCAGTAGATTGTAATAGTGAGGAATCGCACCAAAGCAAATTTTTTATATGCATGAGGGTTACGTTTAGAATTCCCTATGACTTAAACTGTAACCACCAAAAGTTGTTGGAAATTTATTTTAGTAAGTAAAGAATTTTTACTTTTTCTCAACAGAACGAAACCGTTCCTTTTTTTGAAGACAGTCTAATTTCATATTACTGCATATTAGTTTCAAAGTATTTCAACTGTCTTTGTATTAAAAATAAATGTTAGTAATATATGGAATGCTTTTATATTTCCTTTTGGTTAACATTTGAAGTCTGTTACTGTAAGCACGAGCGAATACTTTCGGCTGATAAATATTGATGCATGGGCCAAGAAGACTGTGAATAGTTTACAGAGAACTGTTTGAAAACCTTTAACTTTGGATATATCACTAAATACTACACTTAAAATTTTAATACTATTGATATACTGTATCGATAACCCTTGAACGCTGTTTATGCTGAATGATATAATAACTACTCTTAGCATATGCAAGGTAAATTGAACTTACATTTCATAAATTTTAAATAGTGTTGGTATAATTTATAACATTTCAAACAAACCTCAATTCTTCTTTCTCGGGTATAAAAGAGTTATCACATGCATTATATATATACATATCAGATTCCCATTAGTAATTCATAAGTCTAACAACTCAATATTTTTGAACGATATCCTGCTACCATTCATGGCAATTGATCCAAGCGCTTTTTCGACTTGAAAATTACAAGCTCATTAAAATCGATATATTTTTGATTGCCATCGCGCAGTTCAGAACTTTGTTTGCAAAGTAGGGTCATCATACTATTCATTTACTGAACATATATATAACGTTGCATGATAAAGATTTGTGTTACCAAACATAGAATATTGGAAGCCATTTCAAGATTACATAGCAAAATATATCGTAGGATATATTAATACTTTATACAAAGCCTAGTCGTACACAAGTACACATCGGAGCTAAACGAAATGTTAAAAATTGTTTTATTCCGAATTTTTACTGTCGGTTAAAATATATTTTATTGGAATAATAAAGTAAGGATTTATACCATACTCTCTGGTACAAATTTTAAATTCGTTATGATATGAATAAAGTTTGGGACAAAAATAAAAAATAAAATTATTTTTCATTTTATTTCTTGAAAATAATCATTTTACTTACATTATCTAGAGTAAACGTTAATAAGGTAATTTAGCAAATTAAATCAAACAGAAAAGCATTTTTAAGGTGTGCACAAGGGAAGAATTAGAGTAAATAGTTTTTCTGTATATGGGAATTGCAAAAATGTTTACTCTTTTTTAATAAAACTTTTATTTGTTATTATTAAACTTTTATTTTATTTGTTTAATTTTTTTTCATTTTCAAATGCCTTGTATGCATAAAAAGTTCTTTCCTTTATTCCTTTTTGCTTTATTCCCATGTTGATGTTTTTCCTTGTGATTTTAATTCTATTTTTAGAAACGATTAAATACTCACAACGAATTATCAATTTTCCTTCCTATTATTCAGAAACGTGGTAGTAGTATATTTATATGAGATATTAAAAATATTGAAAAATAATTATTTAAAAAAGCGCAGCAAGATAGTTTGGCTTTACAATGAACAATCTTGAATTTTGTATTGCGGCTGCAGTTGTCAAATAGTCATGGTCACGTACTCGCTGTCCGCTTTGTTTCTGTCGATTCGTGAATTCAAAGTCTGATGCCACTAAAGATCTTTAGAACAACGAGGATGACAAAAGTTAAATCTGCCATGGTTCTAAGGCTTTCTGTTTATATTGTGTGGAAGTTTTGAGAGAGTGTTTGCAGCTCAGAAGTCGTCCTAGTCACCTCAATTCAAAATTAGGAAGTATTTCGCTTATGTTGGTTCTAAATGTGAAGTTAATAAATAATCAATATAAGACAATTTTGTTGCTGGCAATTTGACCAATCGCAATTAAATTTGAAAGATTTATTTAACTACTCGCAACTAAATCTAATACATTCAATTTCTTACCTTGCAATGATTTAATCATAAGAAATATTTCATAAACCAGTAGTTTAACAAGTGTAATTTTAATTTAAGTATTTACAATTCCGATTATTGAAAATACTATCCATTTTCATATCAATATTGTCTCTGATAAAATAAACAAATAAAAACGAGTTCAAAGGGTATGTCATGATTATAAGCTTGTACACAATCTTCTATGCCCTCATTTCTCTAAACACGCATTGGAGTTGAGCATAAAATTCATCGGAGTTCAAAGTATTTGCATTGCTATGGAAGAGATATAGAAAGTGGGGTTCCAACTGAAAAGTCGATCTCGTCATCTGATAACGGATAAAAATAACGAAGCGCATTAATTGCGATATGTGAACCTCTAAATCAGGCATAAATGGGCTGCGGAAAAAATTAATAAACAAACAAGAGTTTTTATTTTATTATTTTTTTTTTGTACATATTCCTAAGGGAAAAAATATGTTTCCTGAAAAAAGGCAAGTAGCATTTGAATTTTAACCTCGTATTTTAACCCTGCATTAGATATGAACGAATCCAGCTCGTCATTCGAATAGCGTATCATAATGGACACTGATGAGTTCAGCTCGTCCTAAGTTTTTGGTAGCAGCCGAGCATTACTCGCTCGGATTATAACTCTAAACTTTTCCTCAAAGGGCACTGATGAGCTGAAAACATCCGCGTATGTTATTCTGCGTTAATCGTGTTTCAAATTATGTTTACTGGCAAAATTTAGTTAATTTGATAGTATAGATGGGGATACGGGAACGGTAAAATATTTTGCATAATAAGGAATAATGTTGTCAATCCAGTTGTTAATCTAATTATTTTACTTGTATAATTAGGCGGGAGTTTGTTACTGAAACATGGCGCATTTATTGGAAAAACATTAATGCTCCAATATGTGCAATTCCAGTTTTAAAGTGTATCACACACAGAAAGAAATTTTGGTAAATGTAACAATTAAATGCTTTATAAAACTTAAAATTGCGTGTATTTTTTTTAGGTATTTTAATTTACTATTTTACAAACTAATATTTATAATATTTAACATTTACTGAATTGTTTAAAAAGGCGAGTTACAATTCTTGTAAATATTGCATTAATATACTGCGAATAATTGTTTAAAAACTCAATATTTTACGAACTAATATTTAACACCTACTGAATTGCTTAAAATTGCTAGTTACAATTGGTGTAAATATTACATTAATATACCACAAATAATTATTTAACCACTCAATATCTTAGAAACTAAAATTTGTAATTTCTATCATTTATTGAATTGTTTAAAGATGCAAGCGTTACAATTGGTGTAATTATCACATTAATATACCACAAATAATTCTTTAAAAACTATATTTTAAAAGTGTGTGAGATATCCGGATGTTCGTCAGAAAAGATGATATTTTCAATAGCCAATAGGGAGAAAACGGCTGCTACTTTCAGCGACCGTTTGATCGCAGCGCTGCTCGTCAAAGGAGAGAGAAAACTGTTGATTCGCCTAACCGTCAAAGGGTTAAATAACTTTATTTTGAATAAGAAATATGTATCATAATCTTTTTTTTCCCATTCTTTACAAATTCTGAGTACCTTAAAATGTTAATGCTCTAATTTTCTTGCTGAAAAGATAAGCAATAAAATTGAAATAAAGTTGAAATCCAAAACAGAGCATAATAACATATCTTAATTAAGTATTTTATGGTAAGCCAAACAATTTAATTTTTATTCTAGCCTTACTTTTCGGAATACTAATTTTTCCACAAAAATTAAAATTAAAATAATATTATTAAACACTAAATTCTACCTAGGATTAATTATATGGATTAAGTTTTTCATTCTTAACCCACTTCACTTTAAAAACATTTTAGTATTGATGTGAAAGATTTATAAGCAATTTGCTCTTCAAGTCCTGGTCTTTTCAAATATAAGGAGATAAAGCCTGCATTATACCTTATAACAATCAAGTAAAGTTAATTTTCTAGAGAATGTTCATATTTAAATTAGATTAGCAAATTTAAAACGTGGGCTCTATCGCGTTTACCCCTTCAGCTAACACTTTGGAACATTTGTGTAATGTTGTTTGAATCAATAATCTCTCTCAAGGGATAAAACTAGATTTATGCAGATTAGATTAAAATTATTAAAGTATAATGAATAGAATTCAGGGAATAATTTAATACTAGAAATTAGTTGGGAGGTTGAGATAATGATGTTAAGTTATGAGTGTGAGATTTGTATATTATACTTGCGCTGAGTAGAATCTTTAAGAGTAAATTTAGAGATTATATGCAAAGTGTAATGGACTCAACCCCATTTGGTTCAGTTTAAAAAATAATGCTTATAATCTTGACTTTCAGGATCAGACGCGCATAGGACTTTATCCATAGATATTGTAGACTGAGGCTTGAATTTTGTGAAAGATCCGAACAAAAACAATTTTATATCATTCTTTGCTTAACTGAATTAATTTGTGCCGGTGATAGATGATGACAATCTAAATAATATTAATTATGATAGTAAGAGAAAGTAATACAAAGTCATTAAAGCTTTCTTTATCTTCTTCTTTTGTATAAAAATTTCTTTATTTATAAGGATAATTTCTTATCATTTTAAAAATAATTTTTTCGTTAGTTTCGATCATTATGAAAAGATTAATTAACTTTTAAATATAAATTTTCATAAAATTATAAAAATAATGAAGTGTTAAAGATTTTAAGCCAATCATAAACATTTTTTCCGAAAAACTCTTAATGTATTCTACTGTGTCTTAATTTACTGAAAAATATTTTTCTTAAGAATAATAAGTTGTTTTAAAGTAATAATGTTAATTAACAGATGTTTCTAATTTATGCATGGAAGCTAGTTATTTGAAAAACGAAAATAAAACGATTACTTTACTTTCTGAAACAAACTGTTTTCATTTGCAGATTGAATAATACAGTCTTTCTGCGGTAATAGCTTTAACTAATTGTTCTGTTTCTTTTTCAAAACAGTTCTAATTGACGTACATAAAAATTTCATTTCATTTTCATCATATTTGTAATTTTATTAAGTCAATAATTCTAGTGATTTCTCCATTTTCTTTCAAATGGGTCTCAACAGGTCAAGTTTTAAGTTGATTTATCTGGTAATTACTTAAACTATCAATTTTCTCACTCGTATTTAAAAAAATAACATTTCGATTATAATTTACCTCTAAAAAAATAAAAGATGCTTAATGATAATGTGCATTTATTAGATGTTATAAATACAAAGATAAGGTTAACAAAATATCATGAAAATAATAAAAAATACACTGGCATCTATGTTAATTTTCTAAAGAATAAAATATGATTTGTGATAGAATTCCTGTTCTAGGAAAACATATTTAAGTTCCTTTCATGCACACAACATATATTGTTAGCTCAAGTAAAGTAACTGTTACTATTCACTAAAAATTAAGGAGCAAAGCAATCTACCTCTTTGAAAAAGTCAATTAATTCTGAACCTATTTATAGATTTTTTTTTTCATATTTATGTAAATAATACGTACAACACACACGATATATATATATATATATATATATATGGAAAGGAGACACTTACAGAGGTTTCATTAGTCAACCAAGGAAAGTTTAATCAATGACCCCTTGATTGCGACAGATTGGGCAACCGTTTTGGTAACATGGCGAGAAATTTTACGACTATTACAACAAAACGAAGGTTTCTGAAAGTGCATGAAACCAGGCGAAAACTCGATTGGATTGAAAGGACTTTTCTAGAATTTTTCTTGCGACGTCACGCCTGGCCGGAGCACCTATAAATAGCGAAGAGATGCGAAGCCGATGAGATCAATCTGGAAATTGGCTGGATGTGATTGGCGTTAAATTTTGCGAAAGAATTGCTGCAGTGTATCTGCCAAAAAGCAGCCTGTAATCTGCTGGGAATTACCGAAATGTGCCTTGGAATTGTAGAGTATTACTTCGGAGATTTTCTCGTAGTACAAACTAGTTAGATGAACATTGGTGACATATATGTGACAAGTACATTGGTGAAACTTTGAATTATTAGAATAAATCAACATAGGTTTGATACCAAAGTCTTTCATAATTTTGAAGCTAATAATAAAATTGAAAATTGCCCCTTTCATTTACATTTTTTTGATAATCTTGAAGTTAATATACAACATTATTCCATTTATTAAAAGTGGATCATGAAGGGAAAATTACGTTATTGATCATTATCAGTCTTAATACATATATGGCTTATATGTTATGTATTTTAATAAAAATTTATTACGAAGAATTAAAGAATATATTTATGAATATTATATAATTATAACAATGATATAAAGAGAACTAACTTGTAGAAAATGATGTTTATAAGAGAACAAATAGGGGTAGAAAGTGTAAGAGAAAAGAAATTTTGAGTTAAATGAAAATTTTGAGAAAGAATTTAATATTAAAATTGTTGAGTACAATTTATTTTGCATTAAAAATAAAGAAATTTGCTTAGATAGAATTTTTTCACTGCAAGATTATAAACTGGAGACTATATGAATTTTTTTTAAGGATATAACAAGCTATTTGTTCTATAAATCCCTTTTGAATGATTATATAGAATCTCAATACGTCGAATATTTTACGAATCGGCTTATAAATAAATCGTTTAGTAAGATTAATTTCAAAAATCTTCTTAATACATGTAAGAAATTAATTCTCATAGAAAATCTCGTTATTAAAAGAGGTATAATAAAAATGGAATATTAGTAAAATACTTAGTCAATTATTATAATAACTTTGACTTAATAAATAATTACATTTGCATTCCAATAGTTTACAAAGTGTTTATCAATGAGAAATATCAACATGTTATTACAGGTGATTTAGATGTCATTTAGGATAGTAAAAAAAACTAAAAGACATAATGTATAAATGTATTAATTTCAGATTTTACATTTTGAAAAATAGCTATCGTTAAGAAACAAATTACGTTTGCTATTGATGATGGTATTAGTAAATTAGCAATAAATTATGGTCTTTCAATAAAAGATTTTAATGAATCTATATATTACATTAATAATTATAATAAAAATTTAGTCTTTGAAAATGCAGGTAATAATAATAATAGCGATATTTATTTGAAAGATTTTTAAAAAAAAAGTATTAATCTACAGGACATATTTGTTACAAGTTAAGAGGGCGAAATACCTATTAATTATGCTATCATATAGAAAAATTCTACTCTTATTAGCATCTTGTGAATAATAATTCCTTTAGAGTAGTGAGCAAGAGGCAGGAAGAAATATCTAATAGCATTGTATAACAAAATTGATGGTAATATTAATAAAATTAAACTGCCTCACATTTTAACATCAAAATTTCTTAAAATTTTGATTAGTTCTAATTGATCAAATACTTATACAATTTTAGAGTTGCACTATTGTTATAAAAAAAAAGTCATGATACAGTAAAGACTGCGACGTAGAGCTCCTTTACAACGATATTGTGAGCATAGAAATTGGACCGACTAGAACTGGACATGCATATTATTCTTAGATAAGTGTAGCTTTCTTCTCTGAGTGTGCAATCTGATTGTGAACTTCAATTGATCTGGCACAAGAGAGGATCAGCATATCCTCCAGAAACTACCCAATATAGGAGGGATATCCGACGTACAATATCGTTTTAAGGACAAGAGTTATCATCAAAGACTGCACGTGCTCACATCGAGAATATGAATGGCAGAATTACGATACATTGATGAAATCCCAACACCTCAAGTTTGACTTCTTCGTGGTACTCGTGATGATAAATGGTAACCGTGGACTACAACGCATCATATCATCGTTCAATTGCTGTACAGGAATATCTAAAGAACGATGGTGTTCAAAGGCCTCTTATGGGCAGAACGTTCTTCAGAAGCAAACCAATTTGAGAAAATATCTACCAAAAAACCAGAAACTCCTTCTCTGTTATCTGACTGAGGAGTGAGATAAATTGTCTTGACACCGGCTGCGTATATAATATTTTAAAAAGTATGACACGACATGTGGAATGTTGCATCGAATTTCATTCGCGGTGCACATATCCCGTACTTATACTTTCCTCAGAGATTCGTGCCATCATTTGTATACATTTTTCCATTGTTCCGTACACAGCATCGAATAATCAACACTTTTCCCCTTTAAGATGTTTCATAAACTTCTATATTTTCTAGAATATGAAATGTTATTTATCAAGCCGGGTTTCCATTCTCAGTATATTTTTTGCAACAGTTGAGTATATGTGATAGCATTTGCCCACCAGTATATATATATATATATATATATATATATATATAT